>JAFIRS010000397.1:180000-762762 GCA_018342105.1 Gonioctena quinquepunctata
TTATATTTTAAATGAGACACCCTGTATATCATTGGATTTTTTGCTTTGCTATTGCATTACGATCATTTTTGTATAATACTTCCCTCTACCTATCTCATGCGATTTTCGAGAAATTCATTGATTTCCTTATTTTTTGTGCAAAATATTGCGTCAATTAAATGTTTATTACTCGAACAAAGCTGAAATTTTGGTTGTAGTTAACCAATGTTCTGTGCATTAGTTATGTACAAGGGAATTCGTTCTCCATTATACAGGATCGTTCAAAATTTGTGATTTTTCCGATAGATAAAAAAATGGTTAAAAGTACATTTTTTAATGGAACACCCTGTATATTATCGAATATCCTGAAAGACAATTAATGTATCATGTTCTATCATGTTCCTATACCTAAATAGTCTGGTTTCCGAAATAAAAGCAAGTTTCTATAAATATTTACATTACCTGCATTTTAATATGTATTATTAACCATTTTGACAGAAACACCATGAGAATCACTGCTTGTCAAATTGAAAGATTGTCTTGCTCTTTTCTGGTTACGGCACACTACTACCATTTTCATTTCCCAGTATAACAAATCGAAATAGTTAATATTACCCAATTGAAATGATCTGATTAAAAAATCAAATCAATCTGGAATGATTCGCTTCAAAATGTTCATACTTCTGGAGATACAGCTGAAACTTGAGTTTTTTATAACTCTCAGATGATGCAATTCAGTTTTAGCAAAGATTAATTAAAAAAATATCTCAGGAAAATTTGGAAATAGGTTTGAGTCATACTCGAAAACACGTCGATTAGTAATTATTTTTCAGAACATCCTGTATATATATAATTTCAGTTTCAGATTCTACTCCATTATCTGACTTTTTTTTCGAGTATGATTCATATATTTTTACAACAGTTGTTTTCAGGCACCTTCTATAGTCGATTCAGGACGTCCGCACTTGTAAATATTGATGAACTGGCTATACAAGACTAGCGAATTTCTAAAGTGCTGTGAAGATATTTCATATTATTTTGTACTCATTTCGATAGTTGATAGAAAAAATGTAAAACAATTACTATTTAAGAAGGTGAGAGATAGGTATAGGACATGCTTGGTGAAAGTTATTGGTATTTTTCAGTAGAATCCGAATATGGCATAATATACAGCGGTCCCATTTAAATAAAATGACTTATGGCTTACTTCTGTTTGAAAAATGATCTAAACATCTTCAGTGCAGAGTTCTGAGGCGGGTCAAAAGAGTGACAGTTAGTTGCTGAAAAGAGTAGTTCGGCAGTGCTTGGAGGTGCAAATTTTGTGGTAGGAGTATACGACATACCAAGAGATGTGAATAGCAAATTAGGCGCGAGTAGAAAAGCTATCGGACTCGTAATGTATAAAATCCTCCTTTTCCTCATTATTTCAATACATTTCAAAATACCATTTGTTTCCTCACCTCTCCAGTTCTGATGAGGGTTAAATAACCTGAAACTGGTCTACAGGTACCACCCCGAATTGCATTTATATGTAGCAAGCATATGCAAAGTAAACCTTGTAGGAAAATTATCCATTAGATGTAACCCGACGTTCGTCGAGGCAGTAGTTATAAAGTTGTTTTTTAATGGGTATTAAACCTGCCATACATATTGAATAGGTTAAGAGCAATAGATTGAATCAGGACACTTTCTATTATTTTAATATAAAAATGGCTTCCAGGTTTGAATTATTTTAGAAATTTTACCAGTTTGTATAATAATCTCACAGTATTGCCCAAATTATATTGAAAAACTAAGCGAGAATATAAAAATGAAATATATGTCCAAAGAAAACAGATTGGAGGCTGATACTAACAAGGAATAATTTATTTTCACTAAACTAAGTGTGAAGACTGGCTAGATAGATACACAATTTTTTTTACAATTTTTTTACACTTATGTGCGCATTTTGATAACACTTAGTTATCGAAACGCGCATATGAGTAAGTGTGGTGAAGGGGTTAGTTGTGCAATTGTTTTGATTAAACTAAGTGTGTCAATCAGTTTGATATTAACTTTATCATTGAATGGGTTGTAGCTGCTAATGTGACATGATATTATAAAGTGGGAAGAATGAGTAGAAACTCATCACTAATCATGAGGTATTTTATGGGCAGCCTTAATGTTTTTTAATCTTTTCAGGATCAAATGTTAAAGCATAGGTAATTTTTAGTAATTATATGGTAGGTAAATGAATTGATGGGGACAATAAAACCAATTCTCTTTCTTAAATTTTTATTATTGTTAAACTAAGTAATATATCTTTTTCTAAACATATATAGTCAATATATTTTTTCAAATCGAACTGTGCTTGAAGTGCATTTAATTCAATTGAATAAAACATGAATAGTAATTTATACATAATTTCATTTTTACAATATCTTGTTTTATTTACATAATTATTTTCTATGTACATTATGTATTTTTATGGCTAACATACATTTAGGCACATTTTTAGTTTCCATTTAATTTTATTGATATCCTACATCTATTTTGTAAATAGTGCATATTTCGAAAATAAGTACTAGTTTACTCACTACATTGTCAATATTATTGCATTATCAATATGTTGGATTAATGTAATTTCTGCAAATTGTCCAGTATGAAATGAGAATGATTGAAAGCATATTTCCAGGAAATAACAATAGCATGATTTTTTCCACCTATTTATTTAGATTTTTGTTATTCCACTATCTAGCTTTCATATCATAAATGTCTAGGTACTTGTTAAAAATAATTCGAAAGAAACATAAAAAACAATGATTCGCTTGGCTCAAACAATTATAGTCGAATCATAAGTCTTTATCACCAAGACAAATGATCATTTGAACTAACAATAATTGTGTCCAGTCCACAATTAATTTTTCCTATATTTTGCAATCTTGATATGTAGCAGGGCAGCACTAAAGATATATTCACATTCGGGATTGAGAGAAAGAAATTATTGAAATTGGCAAACCAAATTTTTTTCGCCCACTCCGTTGATCTGTTGTGCCAAAATATAATCATAAAATATTTCAATATCTTATTGAACACAATATTCCACATATCATTCAACCATTCAAAAGTAGATAGATAAGGGAGTGGAAATACTGGTTTGAGCTCTGTCAGAGAAAGTTTAATTCAATAATTATGTTTCAAGATAATATAATGCCCATTATCAAAATTTATGATGTTTCCCAGATACAGACAGGTATTTTTGTTATTCATAAAAGAAAATATATTGAAGGCGTTTCAGCTTAAGATGCGCTGGTACTAGCTTAAATCAGTAAATACAATTGAAGGGTGTGCTGGTCTATTATCACAGTATAGTAAGTATATTGGCAGTTCACATACGCTAATATGCGGCAGTGGAATCACAACTCTAGATTATTACATGAGGGTGCATTCTTTCGCATGAGTTCTTAATTATTGAGCAGTTTCAGTTGAGTATATAGATTGTGTTTACATGATGTAACTTTTTTTCATATAATTTCTTTTATGTTACCTAGTCTTAAGTTTTTTTTTTGTTGCACACTACCTAATGAAAATATTTAACAATATCTTGTTTGCCTTTTGCTAACCAATAAAAAAAATCTAATAATATATTTTTACTGCTTTTTATAGTTTCCTCTTTCTTGTTTGCCTTTTGCTAACCAAACAAAAAAGTCTAATAATATATTTTTTTTATTGGTGCCCCATTTTACCCATTTAAAGCACGCATCAGCGTGTTTAAATCGCGCGTTTTTTAAAGTTACCATGGCAACATCAACAAATCGAGAAACGTGAAGTCTAAATGACAAATTTTTGATTATTGATCTGACAGGAGTACCTTGTAACATCAAATAAAATATTACTAACAACTCGTTCATTTATATGTGATACCTCTTGCTCCTCCATCCATTTGATGAACTTTTCATATTCTTTTTTATATATATATCACTGGATTTTTGCGGTATTAACCGCGATTCTGCCTCACTATTCAAAAAATCGATATTAGAATAATTCATTTTTGAGCTCTGGAGACAACAAATATTGATCTTTGATAACAAATTGCAAATGAATATCTGTTTTTCTCATTTCCTTGACAACGAAAGGTATACTGATGTCACATCACGAATTCAACCATTTTGCATTATTAGTTCTTATTTCTATTTTTTTGTAGTAATAATACCAGTATATATGTTTTTAAAGTGCACCAATAAAAAAAATAGCGTAAAGTATTCGTGGATAACTGGTCTTAAAAACACTTGCTCTATTTCGAGCACTCCGGCTGCGCCGTCGTGCTCGAAAAATCGCGTGTGGTTTTATCCACTTATACTTTAATATACTATTTACTGCTTTTTATAGTTTCCGCTTTCTTAGCACCCTCTTCTTTTCTGCTGCCAGTTGCTGTAAGTAGTTTATTTATTATATTACAAAATTACAAGGTGGAATAACTTTCCGAAATTGAACCAACATTTCTAAGGAAATCCATCCAAGGAAGAAAGTTTTTCAGATGATTAAAATCAGGAATGACTAAATTCGAAATTTCACTAGCAACCTTTGGGACCAAAGGTTGCGGAATCGATCCCCAGTCAGGGTTGACATTTTTAATTTAAAATATCTATACATATATAATTACATGTCTTGACTGACGATCAATGACCAGATCAAACCGCTGGACCTAAAGAGTTTAAATTTTGATAGCATATTCCATGATGACAAAGGTACCCACTAATATATTCCATCCAAGTATTTTTGAAGTTAGAGTCATGAAAATTGGCTCCTCTTTTCAAATAAAGAACACGTATTTCAGGGTTTTTGAAAATGCAACCCCAAATGGGATAACATTTTTATTGAACGTTTGTTTAGTTAGTTTTAAAGTTAGCGTCATGAAAATTGATATTTGAGGTCTTTGTTACAAATAAAAAATACGTGTTTCAGTGTTTTTGGAAATTTCCTTAAGGGCTGAAATGGGGTGTGAAAGTTTGTATGGCAGTTCCGTTGGTTTTGAAGTTAGAGACATAAGCTCTTTTTTTCCAATAAAATACAAGTATTTCGGAGTTCTTGAAAATTAACTCTAAAGGGGGTAAAATGGGGGTTGAAAGTTTGTATAGGAGTTCCGTTAGTTTTCAGGTTAGGGTCATGAAAATTGGTGTTTTGGTTCTCTGTTACAAATAAAGAAATGGTGTTTAAAGGGGCGAAAAGAGGTTAGTGAATTTGCAATAGTCGTCACAAAGCATTACTTATTCTGTCCAAATAATATAATAGTTATTTATATACCAAGGGTATTAAGTGGATGTTTATGCCCTGGGGGCGACGATCTTTCAAACCTCAGGGCCTCTGGTCCGATCGTAAGTAAGTCGCCCGAGCATATTGTAATTTCATATTTTGTAAATTTATCGATAAAGCAAGCTTATTAGTTAATCAAAAAAAGGTTTTTGTGTATTTATACCCGCGCAGGACATGAAGTGCACTTTATGGCCTGCGAAGGCATAAAGTACACTGTTATGTAGTTGGTAACTAAGTAATACAGACATAATAATGAACTAGTATGACTTCAAATAAATAAATGATATACTTGATTTGTTAATAGTGACCTTTGGTTTGGCGGCCGTTACCAATTAAATTTCGCGGACTGAGTGTACAGGTGCGTATTCACCAAAAAAGCGAGCAAGAGCGAACATTTGTTCTTGTTCGTGTATGTTTGCTCGTGTTCGCTCGACATTGACATCTTGTCCATACCAGAGAGAATATATTCAGGTTCGCAGTTGATCCATCACTTTCTGCGAGCATGGTAAATATGGCTGCTTTCATTGTATTAAATTTATTGAAAAAGAAAAAAAAAGAAAAAACGATTTTGGCAAGCAACTGTATTTAAAAACAGACGTATATATATATATATATATATATATATTGCGAGATTTAAAAGTAGAACATGATTACGGAATGTTCCAGAATTTCCGCCGAATGTCCCCTGAAGATTTTAATAAATATTAACAATTAAAACTATACTCGGCTTGGCAAAGTTGCATGCAATAGCAATGATATGATCATACAGTGCGCGCGTAGAGTATGGAAACATGAAGATATGAAGATTTTGGTTATGTATATTAGATGGACCAGCGATTTTAAATTTTATATTTTCGACGTTGCCAAATGAACAGTTTCTGAGATATACGAACAATATGTTTATCTTTAAATGGGACAACCCGTATATTTTACAATTTTCTGTTATAGTTTTTTATTGCCCATGCAACATACAAACTGTTAATGGCCAATATTGACCATTAATTTTAAGAAATTAGGAAAAATATTTTTATTGCAACCGTTGATATTAACATAAAGAGAAAATAAAATGGGCCACTTGGTATTTGTCAAAGTTTTAAAAAGTCTTTGCTGTTTTTGTACTGATAAACATGATATGAATATCAGTTTCATTTCGTTAAATCAAGTAGATTTTACTGTACGTAGGTACGTCGTGATTTACTATCAGTAGGTACCTCATGATAGTTTTTTGAAAATAGGCTTACCATCGATAAAAATCAGAGTAAAATTCAATGGTACATTTAAAAGAGCGTCAAAGAATTAAAATTTTAATACTAACAGGATGTGGTGACAGGTAATACCATAATATTATGAAATCTGTTTTATTTGCGACATTATTTGTAGGACACGAACACACGAAGAGGTATGTGAAATATTTAATAACACGTATGAAGACAGAACTCCTATAGCACGTGGTACTGTAACTAAAATTATTCATAAATTTGAGAAAAATGGACATGTACGAGAACTCTCAAAAAGAGGCTGCCCTGCTATTCCAGAGCAAAAAAAATTTTTTTGTCGATGGTTGAAGACCGTCATAAGGCTACTAGAGTTGTTGCAACCGAAAATCACATCAGTCAAACAACTGTTCGTAAATATTAAAAAAAATAAAAATGGCATCCCTATAAAGTACAATTGGTACAGGAACTGAACGAAGACGATACAGATCGCAGAATGGAGTTCTCTGAAACAAAATCCTCATTGGATGGTGGAGGCACATAGGCAGTATCCACAAAAGATTAATGTGTGGGCAGGAATTATTAATAATACCATTATTGAACCTTATTTTTGGAATAGAACCATGACAGGTGAAGAATACTGGGCATTTTTAGAATTAGAGTTAATTCCAGAATTAGCCAGACTCTTTCCTGATGATATAAATCCTCATATCGTGAATAGATCAATTTGGATTCAGCAAGATGGATAGGCTTCTCATTATCTTCGAGGAGTTCATGAGTTTCTCGACATTACATTTTCAAATCGTTGGATTGGAAGAAGAGGAGCTATCGAATGGCCAGCAAGATCTCCGGATTTGACACCTCTAGATTATTTTTTGTGGGGTTATTTAAAAAGCGAAGTGTATGAGAATAGGCCACAGACTACCCAAGGACTGAAAGACAGAATTACAGAGGAGATAGCACTAATTTCTCCGGAAACGATTAGAAAAGTCTTGGATGAATTTTCATTCAGAATGGATTTCTGTTTCCAAAGACAAGAATGTCATATTGAACATCTCCTTTAATTTTTTTCTTTAAGTATTGTTTTCTGTTTATACTGCAATATTAATTATAAAATAAAAATGTTTTTCCTAATTTCTTAAAATTAATAGTCAATATTGGCCATTGCTGCATCGGCAATAAAAAACTGTAACAGAAAATTGTCAAATATACGGGTTGTCCCATTTAAAAATAAACATATTGTTCGTATATCTCAGAAACTGTACATTTGGCAACGTCGAAAATTTAGAATCGCTGGTCCATCCAATATACATAACCAAAATTTTGTTATTCTATCTTACGGGGTGTCAAAGATATCTTCATGTTTCCACACTTTACGCGCGCACTGTTTATCATTGCTTGTGCACAGCATGAGTTCATTCTGACTGTTTCTTGCATTGCAGCACATCTATGCAGAATTCTGGAATATCTACTGATTTTATAAAGGGACATTGTGAGTTTTTTATTTTCTCATCCAGAAATCTTATTCTCTCCGACAACATGGGGTTGTCATGGAAATCGTAACAAGTCAAAGAAATCTAGCGATGGCAGCACTGAACACCCCAAGCAGCGTCGGGAACGGAAAAACCCGACTGCGTAAAAAGTGAACTTTAAAAAAGATGACCTGAAAATATTGTCAGAAAATTATGTTTTAAGAAGTTAACTATGAAACTCAGAACAGTAAACAATCTCACGCAGTCGGAGGCACCTTCTTTAATTTAATGAGGATATATTATTGCCTCTTACTGGGTGAGATTGTTTAAGTTTAATAGTTAACCTCTTAAAACATAATTTTTTGTCAATATTTTCTGGTCATGTTCTTTCCAGCTTTTTTAAAGTTCACTTTTTACGCAGATGGGTTTTTTATTTTTCAAATTAACTTGTTTTATTTTACACTTTTTAGTTAGGATTATTTACAATATGGCGTCTGGTTGTCGCATATTGAATTTTGTCACAATATGGCGTCTAGTTGTCGCCATATTGAATTTTGATTATTACTGTCATGTCTTTATTCACAATATGGCATCTGGTTGTCGCCACATACACACATACATAGGCTGATAAACACATTATCCTCCTTTGCACAGTCGGGTAAAAATGCCTCTGATCCATTGAACGATTCACCCTTAGTTATTTAACTTTTATTGGAATTATTCGTAATACAAATTCCCGCATACTGTCTCGTGAGTGCAATGATTTGTTGGATTTATTCGTTTATTCACATTTCATGGATATAACCCCGATTCGGTCGGTCCATTGTATTATTTTTGTTTTGTTTGCATTTGATTTCCAATTTCCATTTTTATTGCTTATTCCGAATTGAAGTCGTAAATTGTAATGTAAAACGTTTGGCTTTGGTTTCGTTCAAACGATTTTCAATTTAACAAGCTTTAACTTTATTTTTCCGTCCCTGGGTAGTAATTACATTTTGAAACATATTTTCCATAAACTTTGATAATTTTGAAATTTATGATGTATACATGCATTACATAAACAATTTTAGTTATTTATTGCCTTTTCAAAATCGATTTCTGGAGATCTTGAAGACGAAGATCTTGGTCAAAATTCAAAATGTCGAACGAGGTTTTGATTCATTGTCCGATTCTAAGTTGATATCGAGGGTTTTTTGGAGACCCATGAACTTTTGATTGAAATTCAAGAGTTTTTGATTTTTATTCGGTTCTCTTCAGAAACGGTAATTTTAGGTTTTTGTCGACGTGGATTATGAATGTATGGTCCATATTTATGAATTTAAGATGTTTGGGATTTATGGTTCAATTGTATTCCAAATCGGTATCTGTAGCTTCTTTCTGATCAAAATTCGCCGAAATAGTTATGCGATTTATAGTCTGAAATTAAAATACCAGCAGTCCAGAAGTTAGCGGGTAAATGACAAAAAAGTAAACTTTGTGGCGTTATTCTGTTCATCTATTAAGTCCCGATATAAGAACCAAATAATTTCGGCAAATATTTTTTAGTGCATTCAAAAAGTTTTTCCACTCCCATATTGCTTTGTTTTTTTTTCTCTATGTGTGACACAGAGGCATTAATTGAATTGGAAGTTTTTAGTGTTAACGTAGAAGTATTTGTATTCAATCAAGTTACTTTGTCAACAAATTAAGATCTGAAACGTCAAACTCTCACCAAAAAAGGTTTATCAATATTATAGCTTGAATTAACACTGAAAGAATTTTTACATTAACCAGAATTTAAGAATTAATTACGTTTCCAGCTATGGAGAATCTTATATATTTTTTTGTCACAAACGTGTGAAATAAACAAAAATACACTGAGCTTGCGACAATACCTGTTTTTTCAGCAAATGACGGAATTTCCCATTCAGTTTCTAGAAAAAAATTCAACTGATATGTGATATCAATTCGCCCCAAAAAAATATGTGAAAACCCATGTGATAGATAAAGAGAAATTTGTTACGAATCCAAGAGAGCACCACCATCCGCCAACAGCTGTTTCATGGTTTCCCATTCATCAGGACGGCTTGTAGTCTCTTTCAAATTCGTATCAAATATCTCGTAGTGCTAATACCTACCGGCAAGTACGAAAATGTGAAAAGCATCAAATTATCGATAGTGACACCTATAATCTGTGCGGTGAAGCTTAGACCTAATGTCGTGGAATTTTATTGGCACGAAATTTCGTGCACATTAACAGGTCACCTTCACAGCATAGGCCAACCCACGGCACAAATAGTCGTACTCCTAGTGCGTTCAGAGTAACGCAAAACAAATAACTGATGTGATATTCCATATAAATGTTAGATACATTTATTACATATTCAATGATACATTTATATCACAAATAATGTCATATGAAAAGTACATCTTATAATTGATTTTCCTTACATAATGTAAAATTACATATAACATATAATTTCACAACTGTGATCTGTGACATTAACTAACACCAACACGAATCCCTGTAATTTTGTTATCGTCTTCTCATAGTGCACTAGCGAAAACAATTATGGAATAGAAAAAGTTATTATTATTTTTAATTTCTATTTCAATTTCATCTGTAAATAGATATAATAAGTTTTGATATTAATTAAAAGGACGACCAACTAATTTGATAAAGTGTAACGTTTTTTTATAAATGAAGGGGTGAATGATTTGTGAATGGCAGCGTAAATTCAACATTTTTGGAGGAATTATGAATAATCTACTGAAAAAGTGTATTAATTTTTTTTAAAGATTTTGAATGAAAACTTAGTTTTTATTGATATTAGAACTAGGGAAGCGGCTTGCTGAATATAACAAGTTTTAATAATAATACGATTTTTCAAGACAACGGGAAAAATCTTAATGAACCATTGTAATTAAGTTTCTACTTGCGGATAAAATCGGAGGGAAATCAAATATATTGATATTGATTTATCGGGCAAAAATTAACCCTTTACTACCCCTATCATGAATATAAGTGAAATTATTCTATTTCGGTAAAAAAACGCGTGGATCAAAGTTTTTTTCCAATAATGTCTGCTACCAGAAATGTCTAACAATGTTCTGCTACCCTTATCGTGAATTTCATTAAAAATATTCTATTTCCGTAAAAAAACGTGGATCGAGTAGGGTAGAACAGTAGGGGAAACATTCTACAGTGTTCTAGTTAAATACTTGATTATCCATTGCGTATATCTGTTATATTTTGTGTTGGTACACTGGCTCAAGTACCGCTCGTTCTAACCCATTATAAATCCTATTACCGAATTAGTGAATAATATGTATAATCTTGTCTACCCATCAGAATAATTTCGCCCAAGACTCGTTCGCCATTCTCATGATCTACTCAAGTATAAAATAGGAACGCGGTCCCCACAAGTTCAATTCGGTTATGTGTTGGGAGATAGTTAATGAATAGTGGGTAAACACAAAAAAAAATATTTGGCTGTGCTAAAACAGCGCGACGGGCTTCGTTTGACGCACGCACGCACGGGCTTTGGCAGCGTGTTCGCATATATGCGGCTCCCGTTACGCGAGGCAATTTTCAGATAATACTCCAACTCAAACCACTGAAACCAGATTGTTTCCAGCTCATTATATCGAAATGCCAAGTCTACGCCCGAAAATATAGAATGAAACTGAACACCATGCCGTTCCGTGTCACGATATAATAATAATATCAGTGAACACAATGTCTCTGGCGGAGGCACTTTCATGCGTTTCCCGTCGTTATAATACGTTTGATTTACTATCTAAAAATATGCGACGCCAGCAATACATGTGCCACCTCCCAAAAACATCTGAAGACGTTGCAAATGGTGGGGATAAGACAAATTGTTGTGGTTCCCGTTGTTAAAACACTTCTCCGGTCAATTGAAAATATGCGGCTCCCGTTTATCAGATGCATCAGAGATCAACGCACGTATGCGTTTCCCGTCGCGAAAAGGTTAAATACATCGTAAAACTGCCACATCATTTGCATTATTAATTAACTCCAAAAAGTTTGGTTTCTAGACGGCGGAGAAACACGAAAAACTTCACAAAATATACAAAGCCAGATTCGTACTTTTAAAAAGAAAACTTTCAAGAAAACGTTTCACTGTACAAGTGAGTTTTGTTACTTCCTCGGTTCTATAATTGAATTTGAGTGCTGTCACGAAAAATCTAGAAAATGTCCGCTTTAATGAACACAAAACGGTAATCGACTGACGGAAATGGAGAACTATAAGATGAAATACAAGTTGCGCGGCACAAGCGGGCGAAAAAGAAAGAATAATTAAAAAAATCCTTTGGTTTCAGAACGAATATTTGTATAAATTCGGAAACTAATTGAAAAAACAACGATGTAGAATAATGCGGAATTTTTAGAAAAGGTATTTGCTTGAGATGATCAAAAGGCAATATATCACCTAGAAAGGAGACTTATTTTAATTTACCGTTTCCTACACCACCAGTTATTCATCGTTAAAAAATTTCTTAGACCATTCTACTTAATAAAACACTGATTGACTCACAGACAACGCACAGCTTGAAACGTTGGGTCTAGAAGCATGCAATTTTGCACAGGAGTTCCTTATACAGTGCGGTCCATCGGTATGGAATAACTTAATTTTTAGCGTTATTATGTATTTGTTTAAAAAAACCTGAAACACGTCGATTTCTATCGTCAAGTCAATTAACAGTATGAAAATATTACCCACTTCTTGCACCGCCTCTGATTATGAGCACCCCCTCAAAATTTTAAATGAGAAGGGGGGTCGTGTGGCACCTTGTTTGAAAGACATTTTTATTCTCTGTTCAGAAATATTAAGTTTTCCAAATTTGGTGCAATCATAACTGAGAAAATTTATTTTGAAAATGTAAAATTTTGATACTTTACGTAGAATGAAGGAAATAATGTCACATAATGTTTCAAAAGTATTTTTCAATTTATTTTGCAATTAAATTGAATGTTCAAAATGACCACCATTCACTTCTTGACAATAAGCAAGTCGATTTTGGAATTCTTGTAAAACATTTTGTAGGACCTCAGGGGTTATGTTGTTAATTTCTTCGGTTATCCCAACTTTTAAATCTGTAATATTGTCTGGTCTATTGAAATATACTTTTGATTTTAAATAACCCCATGAGAAGTAATCGAGAGGTGTCAAATCGGGGGATCTAGGCGGCCATTCAATCGTTCCACGTCTTCCAATCCACCTATTGGGAAAAACTTCGTTCAAACAATCTCTAACAATACGTTACACGACTCTCCAGCTCATTAAGATTTTTTGAGGGGTGCTCATAATTCAGTGGGGGTGCAAGACGGGGGTAATATTTTCATACTGTGAATTATCAAATTGACAATAGAAATCGACCTGTTTCAGGTATTTCAAACAAATACATAATAACGCTAAAAATGAATTTATTCCATACCTATGGACCGCACTTTATAACGTAGGTGAGTACTAAGAAATGATTTTAGAAAATTCATCCCCCAAGGGGATTAAAAAGAAGGTTAAAAAAATAACCGTATCAAAATCCACGCGGGCAAAATACAAGTTTCACACGGACGAAGTCGCGGGTATCAGCTAGTAGTGTCTCTATAAATATCTACGAAAAAACAGAAACTAGCCATTCCTATAAATTTCATTTAAATTATTCTCTTTCAAATAGAATGATTTAAATTTCATTTAAATTATTCTCTTTCAAATAGAATAATTTCAATGGGTAGTAGAGGGTTGATTTTTGACCGACAGAATTGAGTGACATATGTTATCAACCATTCCTAGCAGGATACATTCATGAAAAAACCTCGATCCACGTTTTTTTACGGAAATAGAATAATTTCAATTTAATACATGATAGAGGTTGTAAAGGGATAATTTTTGCCCGACAAAATCGAGTACATATACACTTGTTCATATCTTTATAAAAAAAAAAACTCGATCCACGCGTTTTTTCACGAACATTTTGATAAATTTCCCTGAACATCTCAATTGCTCGGTATATTTTTAACTAAGGATGGGATAATTCCTGTTTACTGCCAGCCATATTATTAGGAAGTAGCGAACACCTCCAAACCTATCCACCCTATTTATCTGTTGCTTCTAACACATCCTCATTCCCCTTCTATATTGTGTGAAGATCTTATTATTAACTACATATTCCACTTTACAAGCGTAGTTGATTTGTTCGCACCAGGAGAATAATCATAATGAAATAGTACATTTATAATTCTATTTAAGATTAAATTAAAAATATCTACTCTCTGGCCCGATTAGGACGCTCTTCCTCGTTTATAATTTATGAGTACCATATAATAATAGTAATGAAATGTGAGTGAAAAATAATTTAATCTCGTTTCAGGCACGTAATTTTGTAATATAATTCAAAATACACGTGATACGGTTCAAATGTTCAATTTTGGAATGCAATTAAATTTTATGCATCTGGTAACACGTTGATTTGAAAGCTATGGGTTTTCCGTGATTAATTCCATTCATTTGTTTCCAGTTGAATGTGTCGATATTTAATTTTGTATTCGGGATTTAAACTACACCAATATTTGTTTCTGACAAAAAACAATAAACCGTTTATAAATTATATATGATATAGGAGAATTGTACTCCAATAATTAATAATTTTATTACCCAAGATTAAAAAAAAACCTTTAAACTAATAATTGGAATCGCCAGATTCCGTCTAGAATAGTGGTTCTAGTGAAAATTCCGGATGGAAATCAATGAGTAGAACATTTAAGTTTACCTCATAGGAATGGCTTGTTTTTGCTTTTTCGCAGATATTTATAGATACACTAGCTGTTATACACGACTTCGTCCGCGTGGAATTTGTATTATGCCACAGGCATAAGACTTTGCCCCTGTGGATTTCGAAGTTGTATTTTTTTAACCCACTTAGGCGATGGATTTTCCAAATTTTGTTCTTAGTGCTCACCCACGTTATATAAGGAACTCCTGTACAAAATTGCATGCTTCTAGATCCACCGGTTTGAGCTGTATAATTTTAACCCCCTTAGGGGATGACTTATCAAAAATCCTTTCTCACTGCTCATTTACGTTATATAAGGAATTCCTGCGCAAAATTTAATGCTTCTGGACCCAACGGTTTGAGCTGTATATTTTTTTAACCCCTAATTACCCCCGGAAGGGATGACATTTCAAAAATCCTTTTTTAGTGCTCACCTACGTTGTATAAGGAATTCCTGTGCAAAATTTTATGTTTGTAGACCCACCGGTGTCTAAATATTTTTAACCCCCTATTTAACCCTCTTAGGGGATGCATTTTCAAAAATCCTTTATTAGTGCTCACCTACGTTATTTGAGGAACTCCTGTGCAAAATTGATGGCTTCTATAGATCCTCCGGTTTGAGCTGTATAATTTCAACCCCTTAGGGGATGACTTTTCAAAAATCCTTTCTCAGTGCTCATTAACGTTATATAAGGAATTCCTGCGCAAAATTTAATGTTTCTGGACCCAACGGTTTAAGCTGTATATTTTTTTTTAACCCCTATTTACCCCCGGAAGGGATGACTTTTTAAAAAATCGTTATTTAGTGCTCACCTACGTTGTATAAGGAATTCCTGTACAAAATTGTATGCTTGTAGACCCACCGGTGTCTAAATATTTTTAACCCCCTATTTAACCCTCTTAGGGGATGCATTTACAAAAATCCTTTCTTAGTGCTCACCTACGTTATTTGAGGAACTCCTGTGCAAAATTGATGGCTTCAAGACCCAACGGTTCAAGCTGTATATTTTTTAACCCCTATTTACCCCGGTAAGGGATGAATATGCAAAAATTCTTTTTTAGTGCTCACCTACGTTGCATAAGGAATTCCTGTGCAAAATTTTATGCTTGTAGACTCACCGGTGTCTAAATATTTTTAACCCCCTAGGGGATGCATTTTCAAAAATCCTTTCTTAGTGCTCACCTACGTTATTTGAGGAACTCCTGTGCTAAATTTGATGCTTCTAGACTGACTGTCGGTCAGTCAGTGTTAGAGTTTTATTAACTACAATGGTCTAAGCAAATTTTGAACGATATTCAACTGGTGGTGTAGGAAATGGTTAAATAAAATAAGTCTCCTTTCAGGGTCGATAATTTTTGAAACAAAAAATAAATAAAAGTAGGATGAAACGTTTTGGAAAAGGAAGAGAATATAACAGAAGTGAAAGGAAAAATAATTTACGGGCAATCTGAGGTCGGGAAGTGGAAGGGGGTGAGTTTTTAAGGGTAAAAACGGTTAATCTCGATTTCCGGCAAAACTACAAGTCCTATGGAAAAAAGTTAAATGGCAAAGTTGTAGGTAATGAAAAGATCTACAAAGTTTTTCACACAACCTCAAAATGTATGTGAAAAATTGAAATAACCAAGTTTTTGGTTTTTTATTTTTATCTTTTACAAAAAAAAAATATTTTCCACAAAATTTGGTGAAAACTTACCTTTTTATGTCCCAAACACACTGTAATTTATTTGATTTGAAATATTTATATTTTCACCTTATTTTGACTTAATATCCAAAAACCACCCTAATTTTCAATCAAAAATTCTCGCGTCAAAATATCAGCTTTTTTTAAAAAGTCGGTGGGCTTTTTATTCGTTAAAATCTTTACTTTCTGACGGAGAAAAAAAAATACATTACTATGGTAAATGTTCTCAGAAAATGCAAAGAAACGAAAAAATCCGAATTTAATAAGACATCTACAATATTTTGAGAAAGTTGTAGAATCTTCTTTGAATTATATGCGTAGATGCCTATTTATTGCTATTTTATATACCTGAGTGACCTACGGAAAATTTTAGCCCATCAAAAGGTATTTCATAGAGAAGTGGGGAAGGGGCTAGGAGGGTCTGGGCCTTACTACCTGTTATTTCTTTGCATTTTCTGAGAACATTTACCATAGTGATGTTTTTTTTTTCACCATCAGAAAGTAGAGATTTCAACGAATAAAAAGCCCACCGACTTTTTGAAAAAAGCTGATATTTTGACGCGAGAATTTTCGAAAAATTGGGGGTTTTTAGATATTTTCAAAATAAGGTAAAAAATAAATATTTCAAATAAAATTAATTACAGTGTGTTTGGGACATAAAAAGGTAAGTTTTCACCAAATTTCGTGAAAAAAACAATTTTTTTGTAAAAGATAAAAATAAAAAACCAAAAACTTGGTTATTTCAATTTTTTACATAAATTTTGAGGTTATGTGAAAAAAGTGTGAATACAAAAGTTGTAGATCTTTTTATTACCTACAACTTTTTTCCATAGGACTTGTAGTTTTGCCGGAAATTGAGATTAACCGTTTTTTACCCTTAAAAACTCACCCCCTTCCACTTCCCGACCTCAGATCGCCCGTAAATTATTTTTCCTTTAATTTTTATTATATTCTCTTCCTTTTCCAATGGGTTTCATCCTACTATAATTTTTTTTTACTTTTTACCATTTTTAAAGGCTTCAGCCCTGGTCTATATGTGATAATATCCCCTTTTGATCTTCCCAAGCAAATACTCATTCTAAAAATTCCGAATCATTCTACTCCGTTATTTTTTCAATTTATACAAATATTCGTTCTAAATCCAAAGGAATGTTTATAAATTATTCTTTCTTCTTCGCCCGCTTGTACCTCGCAACTTCTGAATACTTTATTTCATCTTATAGTTCTCCACTTTCGTCAGTAGATTACCGTTTTGTGTTCATAAGAGCAGACATTTTCGAGTTTTTTCGTGACTTACGGCACTCCAATTTAATTATAGGGCCGAGGGAGTAACAAAACTCACTTGTATACTGAAAAATTATATTGAAAGTTTTCTTTTTAAGAGTACGAATCGGGCTTTGTTTATTTTGTGAAGTTTTTCGCGTTTCTCCGGCGTCTGAGCACCAAACTTTTTGAAGTTAATTAATAATGGAAATGATGTGGCAGTTTAACGATGTATTTAAAGCTGTTTCAGCACAGCTAAATATTTTTAACCAAATTGAACTTGCAGGGGACTGCGTTCCTATTTTATACTGAGTCGTTAATGAAAATTGCGGACGAGTCTTGGGCGAAGTTTTTCTGATCTATCATTTTCTGACAGCTTTGAAAGCTTATGTCATACGGACATAGAAAAATAGTTAGACAAGGTTATGAATGTTATTCACATGTATACAGATTCGGAAATATAATCGCGGAGTATACGATTTACAATGGGTTAGAACGAGCGGTACTCGAACCAGTGGACCAGCACAAAATATAACAGATATACGCGATGAATATTCAAGTATTCAACTCGACCACTGTAGGATGTTTCCCCTTCCTACTGTTCGCTCCGAGCGATAGCGCGTTCAGCCGTCTCCGACTCTTTTCAATCTTTACGCCGGTAACACACTCGGTGGTTTTCGTCGTCGCGGCAGATTTACCGTCGCCGTCGTTCTGACAATAGTGTAAAGATTTAAATGAAAGCTTTCACACTTGGCGGCATAAATGACGCGCGGCAGTTTTGCCGTTTGCGGTCGTTGTGCAGCCGCCCACTGCCACTACTCCGACGGCAATTTTACCGTCGCCGTCCATGTAATGGCGTACGTGACCACACTCGGCGGTTTTTTCCGTTTTCAGTCTGCTACGAACAGTGGTGACCACAGTGTGGTTTGAAAAATTGAATGAAAATTCTTCAAACAATGTATAAAAACTTTTTAACAAAAAATTAAACCGATAAAATACGGAACTGAAAAGTAAAAAATAAAATAAACATTCTTAGTCTCAGTAACTATGCTCCTAAACTAATGTAAGTAACTAATTATTAGTCGGCGCCAAACAAACAAGCAAATGAATTATAGACCAGTGCTGAAGCCTTTAAAAATGGTAAAAAGTGAAAAAAAATAATAGTAGGATGAAACCCATTGGAAAAGGAAGAGAATATAACGAAAATGAAAGGAAAAATAATTTATGGGCGATCTGAGGTCGGGAAGTGGAAGGGGGTGAGTTTTTAAGGGTAAAAAACGGTAAATCTCGATTTCCGGCAAAACTACAAGTCCTATGGAAAAAAGTTGAATGGCAAAGTTGTAGGTAATAAAAAGATCTACAAGTTTTGTATTCACACTTTTTTCACATAACCTCAAAATGTATGTGAAAAATTCAAATAACCAAGTTTTTGGTTTTTTATTTTTATTTTCTAAAATTTTTTTTTTCACGAAATTTTGTGAAAACCTCCTTTCTTATGTTCCAAACACACTGTAATTTTTTTGATTTAAAATATTAATTTTTTCACCTTATTTTGACTTAATATCGAAAAAGCACCCTAATTTTCAATTGAAAATTCTCCCGTCAAAATATCAGCTTTTTTAAAAAAGTCGATGTGCTTTTTGTTCGTTGAAATCTCTACTTTCTGATGGTATAAAATAAAAGTACTTTACTATGACAGAAAATACAAAGAAACGAAAAAAACACGAATCCGAATTTAATAAGACATCTACAATATTTTGAGAAAGTTGTAGAATCTTCTTTAAATTATATGTGTAGATGCCTATTTATTGCTATTTTGAGATAACTTATATACCTGAGTGACCTACGGAAAATTTTAGCCCATCAAAAGGTATTTCATAGAGAAGTGGGGAAGGGGCTAGGATGGTCTGGGCCTTACTACCTGTTATTTCTTTGCATTTTCTGAGAACATTTACCATAGTAATGTATATTTTTTTTACACTATCAGAAAGTAGAGATTTTAACGAACAAAAAGCTCACCGACTTTTTTAAAAAACCTGATATTTTGACGGGAGAATTTCTGATTGAAAATTAGGGTGCTTTTTCGATATTTAGTCAAAATAAGGTGGAAAAAGAAAAATTTTAAATAAAAAAAAATTACAGTGTTTGTGACATAAAAAAGTAAGTTTTCACCAAATTTCGTGAAAAAAAATTTTTTTTTGTAAAATATAAAAATAAAAAACCAAAAACTTGGTTATTTGAATTTTTCACATAACTTTTGAGATTATGTGAAAAAAGTGTTGATACCAAAGTTGTAGATCTTTTTATTACCTACAACTTTGCCATTCAACTGTTTTCCATAGGACTTGTAGTTTTGCCGGAAATCGAGATAAACCGTTTTTTACCCTTAAAAACTCACCCCCTTCCACTTCCCGACCTCAGATCACCCGTAAATTATTTTTCCTTTCATTTTTGTTGCATTCTCTTCCTTTTACAATGAGTTTTATTCTACTATAAGTTTTTTTTGTTTCAAAAATTATCGACCCTGGTCTATTAGGTAAGGCGTAAAATGATGGCATCGAGTTGCGCGGTGACATTCTGATAATTTTTTTGAAGTAATTTAATGATGTTCGTTGATAGTTCGTTTGGCGCCGACTCAAAATTAGTTACTTACATTAGTTTAGGAGCTTAGTTACAGAGAGTAAGAATGTTTATTTTATTTTTTACTTTTTAGTTCCGTATTTCGTCGGTTTAATTTTTTGTTGAAAAGTTTTTATTTTTCAATTTTTTGTGGCTGAAATCTACTAATTACTACCTACTTGATTTTATATTACTTCCAAAATACTTACTTACCCACCTTACTTCAACTATTACCAGTTAAATAATATGATTATCTACTTTTACTATTTGTTGTAATATAAATTTCTTGAATATATTTATTGTGATAATGACACTAGCGATCTGTCATTGTCAACTACATATGTGTGCCAATGTTCACAAGTGAAAAATCAATTATCCCCTATTTTTCTACCCGTAAGGGTGGATAATTCCATTCGAAATCCAAATATGATCAACTATGAGGTATACCCTATCAGATAAAAGAAGAATCATCCAAATCGAAGATCCCAGTACAAAGTTATGCCTGATAGAATCGCTTAACGGACCAGAATTCAGAGGGTGAGTGATCAATATCCTTCATTTTGCTACCCTTTGGGGTGGATTTCATTTTTTAAATTCGAATAGGACCAACTTCGAAGAAAACCCTATCCGATGGAAAAAGAATTATCGGAATCGGACGCCTCAGTGAAAAGTTATGCGTGATCATACATTAAAAAAAAATATAAAAAAAATTAAATATACGCGTCGAATAGAGAACCTCCTCCTTTTTGGTTTCGTCGGTTAAAAAAATTAAATATACGCGTCGAATAGAGAACCTCCTCCTTTTTGGTTTCGTCGGTTAATAAAATGATCCAAATTCTTTTCTTTTCTGGTTTATGGGATGAATCCAAATAAGGCAATTTTTTATATTCCCTCTTCTTTCTGCGGCGGTATAACAGAGCAAGAATTTGCTGCTGGTCCATTTTATAATTGTAATTGGGTGCAATCCCTGCAAAAGGACAAATTGAAGTGTGGTAATTTCGCCTCTAAAGATCGGCGGTCATTTAGCAGTGTGAAAATGTGCTCGAGCGGTGACGGCAGATTTGCCGCGTTGGCGAAAACCGCCAAGTGAATAAGGAGCGATGTGGGCTTACCTTACATTTGCAACTTTGAATATTGTGATTCCGACAGATTGAAAGCTGCAACGTAAATTGTACTAGGTCTCGAGGCACCAAAATAGAAAGGGGAAACATTCTAGAGTGGCCTAGTTGAATACTTGATTATCCATCTTGTATATCTTCTGTTATATTTTGTCCTGGTCCACTGGCTCGAGTACCGCTCTAACCTATTGTAAAACCTATAATTCGTGATTTCATTTCCGATTCTGTTTAATAGAATATATTTTTTGTCTTTTTGTTGTATTCGATTATCTTTGAAAAGTTTTTACTTAAGTTCTTTATTATAATTATATTCATAAAATATTGAGGTTTGTTGCGATTTGGATCAACTTTTTTGAAGAAAAACTTGTTTCCTTGCCAACGTTTCGAATTTTATCAAATTCATCTTCAGGGCTCAAAGATGAGTTGCATGCATATAAAAATAATACATAAACAGACATTCTAGATACAAACGAATAACACTTTCACGGGACAACATGTTTAACATCAAGTGCGAGACAAACGAATACTGGAATAAAATCAATGAAAATTCCTCTATTCGTAACTGGAAAACGAATGATACAAAGATGATATTAGACAAAAGTTGACGGGTGTGAAGTTATCCACAACCACAAAATACACTGAGAAAAATGTAACTCGGATCTGTTTCTCGTTAAAATGACAATGGAGGGCTTATTTCAGTAAACGATCAAATTCTGTAGGTTGATAAATGTAAGAAATGATATTAAGAATGCGTTGTCCCCGGGGACGTGGGTGTAATCGGGGTGGAAATGTTGAAAAAAATTAAATATACATTCAAACGGCAATGTAGAGTTTTTTAGTTTGCAGAATCAAATTCAGGAGATTGAAATACATAGCACCTGATATATGAAATCATTTGTCGCCCCGTCGGAGGGTGAGTTTTGGGTGTGGAAATGTTGAAAAAAATCAGAATTCAGTTCAAACGGCAGTGTAGAGTTTTATAGTATGCAAAATCGAATTCAGGAGGTCGAAATACATACCACCTGATATATGAAATAATTTGTCGCCCCGTCGGAGGGTGAGTTTTGGGGGTGAAAATATGGAAAAAAAATCAATATTTAGTTTAAACGACGGTGTAGAGTTTTCTAGTATGCAAAATCGAATTCAGGAGGTCGAAATACATACCACCTGATATATGAAATCATGTGCATACTTGAAAACTCTACACTGCCGTTTAAACTGAATTCTGATTATTTTCAACATTTCCACCCCCAAAACTTACCCCCCGACGGGACGACAAATGATTTCATATATCATGTGCTATGTATTTTAACCCTCTAAATTCGATTCTGCATATTAGAAACTCTACACGCCGATTAAATTGAATATTGATTTTTTTCAACATTCCACCCCCAAAACTTACCCTCCGAGGGGCAACAAATGATTTCATATATCATTTGTATTTCACCAATTTTTCAACAATTCCACCCCCAAAACTTACCCTCCGATGGGGCAACAAATGATTTCATATATCAGGTGGTATGTATTTCGACCTCCTGAATTCGATTTTGCACACTAGAAAACTCTACACCGCCGTTTAAACTGAATATTGATTTTTTTTCAACATTTCCACCCCCAAAACTTACCCTCCGACGGGGTAAAAAATGATTTCATATATCATGTGCTATGTATTTCAACCCTCTGAATTCGATTCTGCATATTAGAAAACTCTACACCGCCGATTAAACTGAATAATTATTTTTTTCAATATTTGCACTCCCAAAACTTACCCTCCGACGGGGCGCCAAATGATTTCATATATCATGTGCTATGTATTTCAATCCTCTGAATTCGATTCTGCATATTAGAAAACTCTACACTGCCGTTAAAACTGAATTCTAATTTTTTTCAACATTTCCACCCCCAAAACTCACCTTCCGATGGGGCGACAAATGATTTCATATATCAGGTGCTATGTATTTTGACCTCCGGAATTTGATTCTGCATACTAGAGAACTCTACACTGCTGTTTAATTTGAATTTTGATTTTTTACAACATTTCCACCCCCAAAAACTCACCCTCCGGCGGGGCAATAAATGTTTCGGTTTGTGCCGTTTGCATGTATATTTAATTTTTTCAACGTTTCCCGGGGACAACGCATTCTAAATATCATTTCTTACATTTATCAACCTATAGAATTTGATCGTTTAGTGAAATAAGCCCTACATTGTCATTTTAACGAGAAACAGATCCGAGCTACATTTTTCTCAGTGTATTTTGTGGTTGTGGATAACTTCACACCCGTCAAAAGTTGCGTATTTCAGGGGACAATGAAATTGTGTCTCCAGATCGAAAGTACATAACCGTTTCCGAAATGTACGAGCTAAACAGAAACGGCTCGTTTTATTTTCTTCGCGCTAGGGTCTACAATATGAAACATAAGAATCTTCCTGGAATTTTTACAAATTCACTTTTACGGTGCAAAGATGCTCTGTCGTAGTGGAAGTATTCTTGTTTCCTGGGGACATTAAGGGGTAAATCTTCTAAAAAAAATCCTAGAATTTCTGATTAGAATTCACGTTACAATTCTTTCGTAAAGGGAGTGTTAAAAAATAGGGACCAACGATTTTAGTATGCAAAACATCAACCCAGGTGTTAATGCCGGATCTTTCTTGAAAAAAAAGTACTTGATCTATTCAAATAAAAAAAATCCTCGCCAGTAGTAATATTCCTTTTGAACCATCCATTATTTGTGAAACGACTTTCGTCGACCCATAAAATTTTATTACAAATTTCACCATCTTGCCAAAAATGTCATTGACTAAATACTTCCTTTTATTGTAACACGCAAATGTTGGATTTTTCTCACTTTGTAGGGCTTAAATAGTTTTTTAAAAAATTCTTTTTTTTAATTAGATATCCTGATTCAAATTATCATTTTATCAGATGTAATATAAAACTTTGAATACACAAATAGAATATCCACTTTGCATCATTAGAAAACTCTATAGTTTTTGGTTTCAAGTGTAAATAATTCACCCTTTGGATTTGTATTTATTAATTTGCGTTTATGTTCATACCTCAAGTTTCATTTGAAATAGCGACTTTGGGAAGTCGTAGAGGTTTAAAAGACACAAAAAATTGCCTTAAAAGTATTGAGGTATGAAAAATTAGTTTTTTAAAATTTTTATCGCACTAGATTTGATTTCACGTTTTATTTCTTTATTCAACACTCCTACAAAACAAGAAAAAATATGAAAAAAAAAAATTAATCCTGTATTTTCAATCTAAGTATTATGATTGCATTCATTATTAGAAATTATAGGCGGCGATTTGAAAGATAAATCAGAAAATATAAAATTTTTTCATACTTCTTTATCTTCAACATTTTGAAATAGTTCTCAAGTTAAATGTTTCATTTAATGGCAATCACATAGTCAGATATTTTTTTTAATTTCGGGAATTGGGTCCATTCTTGGTGAAGGTCTTTATGGACAGAAACATAGGAAAACACAAGATGTGATCCATAGCTCGGGAAGACTACAAAAAATTATAAAAAAAAATTCAAGAGCGCATTTGAAAAAATCAAGTTGAGGTGACCTCGAAGAACGAAACGTCGTATTGAAAGTCAAACTATACTAAATCATAGCAAACATGGAACAAAAGAGAAAGTTTCGAAAATTGGAAGCGCTAGCACAAATAAAATTAAACGTGCCATTTCTGTTTACCTCGTATTTTTTGGAAACTGTACGTGATACATCCTACTTGAATAAAACATTTTATTGCCCCCATATGAGCGAACCTCGATACTCTCATGCCTTCGCCCCATCAACCCCCATTTCAGAAGTTTAAATGGCAATCCCACATGTGTGATACCATCATTGGAAAGCTCTTTGAAAATGCTTTTCAAGGTACCCAATTCTCGATAATATTCAAAAAAATACCAAATAGAAAACTTGGACGAATGAATTCTAAAAAAAATATCCTGTTAGCATACAGTGAGAAAAAAACCAGTATCGTAAACCCAAAATACTGCAAAAACTGAAGAAATGACTTCAATGGACGAACTCACAAAACTGGAACGTTTTTACATTCATTGATCAGCAAAGGAACAAAAAATACGAATGCTATTAGTAACTTCGTATTATCAGGTAGGAATCCCGTTGATTGCTGTTTTTAAAATTGCTTTCTGCTAATTCGAAACCGTGCGGCGAAGAGTTATTGGACTTCCACAAAGGATTTTTGAAATCTATAGGATTGGATTTATTTGTTGGTTTTGCGAGTGTATTGATGTTGAAGTTCTCTTTCATTTTGTCAAGTTATCTTTGGGTTGTGAACATTTACCATTGATGATGATTGGGTTCGCGACAATAGTTTATTCTATGGATGAAAGAATTGAAATGATTCAGCTGTATATGAAACAGGATAATGTTTTCAGGAGAACTGCAACCGTTTTTAACGAACATCATCCAGAAAAAAATGTTACGTCACGAATACATACGTAAGTTAGTGACAAAATTTGAGGTAACAAAAAGAGAGCCACACCAAGTGTACTTGATGAAGCCTCTACTGTGGATATACTGGGACAATTGGTAATGAATCCTCAATTTTCGTCGCGAAAGGCTGCAAAGGAAACAGGAATTTGTCATGAATCGGTGCGGAAAGTTCTGAAGCATCATACATTTTTTCCGTATAAAATGAAACTTTTGCAGGTGATGACCCTGATAGAAGAATATAATTTTGCGAACTCATGACTTACTTAATTGATGCTGCGCCTGGAACTATTAAATACGTTTGTTTTAGTTATGAATGTACTTTCTTTCTGAATGTGGAAGCCAATGAGCAACATTTTCTATTCCAGTTTTGATTAAGAACTCGTATAGATGAATGAGACAAAGAAAAATGTTTGCCAGGAAGGAGCACTCACCATTTGTTACATTGATTTTATGAACTCTGTTCATATTTTCAAACAAATCAGGCTCTATTATTGTTTGGAGAATAACGGAAATCATTGTGAGCATTTATTGTGAATCGTTTTTGGAATACTTTGGGGAATACTTATTGTCAGATTTGCTTAGTACTGTAGGAAACATAATTCGATAGTTGTTTGTTTAACAGCTTTTTCAATGGCCACGCATACCAAATTGACCTTGACACTTGACTTACCAAATGAGTTACTCTGAACTTACCAACTAAGAGATTGTATTAGATGGAATGGCTCAAAACATCACATCTCACCCCAAAATTGGTTACAATTGAAAAGCATTTTCAAAGAGCTTTCCAATGATGTATCACACATGGGAGTTTCCACTTTGAACTTTTGAAAGGGGGGGTTTATGGGCGGAGGGGGTTTGGGCATTTCTTGATATATTTTTTTCATTTTCACTGTAAACTTTTAAATTTAAAAAAAGATTGAAGGAAAATCTCAAACTTTAATTTTCATACCCATATTAGCAAATTATATGTCGTTCGATAGAGCTTTTTGAGTACCACCGTTTTTATCCAATGCTTTTTTCTGTCACGGACAGAAATTACTCTTGATGTTTTTCAATTAATTTATAATTTTTGTTTGTCCTCTGTGCCTTTTTAATATAATGTTTGTTCTTGACAATTAGCTGCTATTTGGAAACAATTTATTTTCCATTCACACACATAACTCTATAGTATTTTTTTCCAACAATAAAATATTATAGCACAGCTGTTCTGTGACAAACGAAGCTATATATGTCAGGTCAGAACGTCATCCATTTGTCAACAATAGTTTTTTACAAGCTTTTATTTAGTTTCACCTGTCCCGGTGTCTGTCTGTCTGTAATCAAATCTTGCAAGTTAAATTTGACCCACTTCTAATCGTCCGATTGATTTGAAATTTGGCAGGTGTATATAATTCCGATGACAATGCATTATTTGTTAGGAAATAAAAACAAATGGGCGGCTTTAATATGGCGGACAATTTTTATATTAAAAATTGGTATCCAGGGGTTTTCGGGGTCGGAAATAATGATTTTTTTGTCAAAATTCAAAAATAAATTAGATAGAAATCACTAAACTAGTCATTTAACTTCATTAATAATAAAAAAAATTAAAAACAAGCTTTTATTAGTTGAAGACCTAAATTGATAAAGGGGTTATGTTGCATTAAAAAAAAAAGTTTTTCCAACTCTTTGTACAGCTCAGGTATGAGTCTACTTCTCAGTAAGATACAAAAGTCTATTTCTTGATAATTGAGGAATTGCCGGGTGATAAAGGAGTTATGTCACACTAGAAAACACATAGTGATAGTTGATAAAGGTGTTATGGTAACATAGCCCTTTTATCCACTAGACAATGAAATTTATTAGAGGTAGATGTCATGCTACCAAAATTGTAAGGTTATGTTTTCATTCTTATGGTGATCCTTGTGTTGTGTCAGTTTGTGTTTTGAGATTGTGCTGAAATTAAAAAATATTATAGTATCAAAATGGGATCCAGAGGAAAACGTATTTTGAAATTATTATCTGAGTAGGAAAACAAGTGGAATTCTTCTGTAAAAAGTAATTTATAATAGGTATTTTGACATTGTTAAATTTCTCTAATGATTTTTATATATTCAAAAAGTGATGGTGGTACAAATAGCAACAATACCCAAATCCAAATAGATGTCTCAAATATACAGGAAGCTCGTCAAAATAAAACAAATAGGTACATTGTACTACAGGACATTATAACTTGTGATAATATTCAGGAACCTAGTACAAGTTATGGATACATGAAGGATTTATCTATTTCTGAGAAAGAGAGTAGTAAGAGTTAAATATTTCAGATATACAGAGTGAGCCGACAATGCGTTTGCTTGCAGATATGACAGAAAGTAGTGAAGATGAGGAAGTCACATCGGGTAGTGAATTTATTCCTTCTGATAGTAATTATACTGAGGCTGACGGTGTACCCGAAAACAGCCCCTTTTGTAAACAAGAGAAAATGCAAAGAGAACCCTTTTCAAAATTTTAGATGAAATTCGTCCAGAAACAAAAAATGGGGAAGGTACACATAATGAGATCATCGGTAAGAGTTAAAATACACGATACTAGAAACATAAGTAACATTCTATTCACTGCTGACAATACTGATGTTACTGATATAGAAGTCACAAAAAAACGCAAAAATAAAATATTTGAACCCAAAATGAAAATTTCTAGAAAACGGATGCGCCACCCAGAGCAATGGCAAAGAAAAAAATCTGCGATATCTAGGGAAAGGGGATGGGAATATAAGTCTCAAAGAAAACCATCAAATATGGAGTATTATGCAAAGCTAAATGTACATTAAACTGTACGATTAAATTTAGCCTCGAATCAAGAGAAGCCATTTTGAAACAGTTTTATAAACAAAATGTTGATACCAAAAATAGTACACTGATCAACAGTATGACAATAAAAGCTATTGCTTGTCATCGAACCATGACGAGAAACCAAAAGCATCATTCGTTCACATATTATGTGACATACAATAAACAGGTGATACCAAGTTGCACTTTGTTCAGTCTATCAAATTAGTAGTAAAAAAAAATTAAAATCATACAAAGACAGCTTGGAAGTGGAAAGTCAGCTCCATCGCTACATAAACAAGGATGCCATCATAATCGCCCCAACAAAATTAGTGATGAGGTAGTGACTTGCGTTATAAACCACATCAAGAAATTTCATTCTGAAGAGACGCATTACTCTCGTTCAAAAAATCAAAATAAAAAATATTTATCCCCCCTTCTTAATATATCTCGGCTCCACCAGACCTACATGGATCATTGTAAGGAGAATAAACTTGAGGATATATTTATGGTCAAATAGTCCATGTATCGTCATATTTTTGAAACCCAGTTCCATCTCTCGTTTGGACATCCTAGAAGTGACACGTGTTTTGTATGTGATGCCCGTGAGAACAGGAAAAATTGCAAATTTGTTTTCGAACGCCAGCAGGTAGATAGACGATGGCCGATGATAGATAAAACTGTCCGTTACATAGCGAAATTTCGAGTTGTTTATTTAGATTTTGCAAACTGCTTAAAGAGGATAATCCCGAAATCGATCATATCCATATTTTGTCAGATTCGTGTGGTGGCCAAAATAAAAACATATATCTCATTTGCTTGTATGAATACCTAATTATCAATGAGTTTTTCGTCATTATTGACCACAGTTGGATCACAGTTTGTCACAGATTTTCGGACGTATTGAAAGCATGAAAACATCTATATTCCAGATCAGAATAGAGAATTGATTCAGAAAGCAAGCAGTTAAGAATAGCAGCTGTTTTAATATGGAACATTTATTTTGTAATTTTGAGGAACTATCTAGCAAACTACATTTATTCAAGAAAAAAAGAAATACACTGAATGAAAAAAAAAAAAATTTCCGCGATACTGCAAAGTGGATCAGAGTCGAACAATATGGTTGTTATTTTTTACAAAACATCTTTGGATGAATTTACACCATTTTTGCAGATGGATTTAAGAAAGAAAGGTTCACGTGAGGTTTCAAAGGGTGAAATTATGCCTACTAGACAGGTGGATTAAGCATTGAAAAAATGGCAAATTTGCGGGATCAAATTAAGTTTGTTAAAGAACAGTACCGATGGTTTTATGAATATATATTATCAAAGAATATCAACAATCCAAAGAAAAGGAGGAAAACAAACTAAATTTTCTTGCTATTATTCATTATATGTATGAAAAATTAAATACTGCAAACTATGGAACTCTTTCATTTACGACAACTCAAACCCGTTTTGATTTCAGGTTCAGTGGATAAAGGGGTTATGTACACAAAATTCTGTTTTTTCGTTAGAACAGCATTGAATTCTAAAATTGAAATATGGTAAATGAAAGTGTCACTGATGTACATATTCACCAAGTATCATCTGTTGTTGACAAATCACATCAAAAAAATTTCCAATTCAAAATGCGATTTACTTTAATTTTAATTTTGTGACAACCCCTTTATCAACTTGGTCTTCAGTTGTTGATAAAAACAATTAAAAAGTTCATAATAATTTTTTTTTAAACCAGTTTTTAATTGTACCAAATGCACTAAAAAGAAAACATATTTCTTTCATTGTTTGATCTAGGTTATTCTGTGAGTAACAGATTCAAAAGCTTTCCGCGGATACAAAATAGGTAATCTTGCGCGGTTAGATTTTAAATCTGTTACTCACAGAATAACCTAGATCAAACGATGAAACAAATTATTTTTTCCTATTTAGTGCATTTGTATAATAAAAGCTTGTCTTTATTTTTTTTTATTATTTTTTTACCTCTTCCAATTGGATACGCCATCGGTTTTTTATATACCGGTTCACGTTGACATATTTTTCAATAGCAGTTATCTTTATTAACGATGGTCGACAATAGTGTTATTTCGAAAAATACTTTTGTCGCAAAAGTTTTCTTTTCATTAACATATATAACAAATCACCAACATGTGCATGAACTCTTTGCAGAAATTACATAATTGCATTCGAAGTAAACACAAACTCTTTTACTATTTGAAAATAGTGCGTCAGAACATATTAAACTTTTGTTGCAGTTATGAGAAATGCTTTTTTAGTAGAAGTTTGGGCTTACCCCTATTTATTCACCGGGCCAATTTTTACATCGAAAATAGGAAGAAGCAAAAGGTTCTTTAAATCAGGTAAATCATTGTTTCCTTCATGAAAATTTAATCATCAAAACGCGCCTCTGCCATTCTGTGGTTGTGGCAATAATCGATTTTGCTAATTGTTACAAATCAATCGAGGTGCCATAATCCGTGGTAAATTTTCGAAAGAAAATATATCTTGATGTGAATATTTTACAAACCTTTTGTGTCTTTTCATTCGATTTTGTCGAAGATAGTTTTATAGATTACAAATTTCGAGAATAGAAATACAACAAATTCCTTGCTGATAATAGGAAACAATCTTACATATTTCAAGCATCTCATAAATTAACGTGTACAGAAGTTTTTTTTCATGGACATTTTTTATAGTCTCACTTACATAAAGGACATTTTGGAAGTAAATTCAAGATGCATCCTGTTATGTGTTTAGGCCAATCAATAGAGATTTTCTGCTCTATTGATTCTGTGTCAATAATACTACCAGGAAACCGACTGTGCCATCATACGAAAGACGGTTATATGTTTTCTACTCCCAACTGTCATTGCTAAATTTGTTATAAACATTTAAAAGCATTTTTTTATCGTTTCTGACTTTTCTAACTTGAAAACTAATAAAGCAATCTCGATACTCTCAATGGACGACTTGTAGAGAATCTAAACGTAAAGAAAATGAGCTCTAGCATAACTCGATCGGATTACTAGTAACGAAAAAACAGAAAAAAATCAGCTTTTTTCAAGTTGTAGTGCAAACTTTCCACGACATAGTAGTGATTAACATGTTATTTGAGTGTGAAAAACTCAGGCGCTGTCGGATCATTAGTTTTGACATAATTACAATCTGAATTTGTTAAGGCACTTTATAACAGCAGACCTGGATGCGTCATAAGTCGTCCGATTCCAATTTTTCAAAAAGATTTCGAGAGTAGAAGTATAGTACTACAAAACGTTTATTCTCATTTCGCGTTAAAATGCTGCAACACAGGTGAAAAATACTTGCAAACATGATCGAAAATGGGCGAGAACGTGAAAGCAACTGAGTAGTGGGGGTAGAGCAGCAGACGCGGGGAAGCGTATGTATAGTATAGTTTTCCCAATATCAATTGCAGAAGCATAAAAAAGTCTTGCGGCGAAATCCTGTGAGCAGCAGTGGCGGAGATAACTAATTTTATTTAGATATTTTAATATCCTAAAACGTATTTCGATCGGCACACACCAAGACCACAGACGCTACTGGTTTTTAATCTTTCAGAGCTATTAAAACACAAATATAACGCGTGATTTATGACCTCCCATCGTATAGACACACCTGCCAGCATTGATGTCCGACGAATCGGTTGTAGAACAGACAGCAGTCACTCAAGTCCTCGTTGACCAGCGGGCTCTTTGTGCCGACGGAGACTGTATACAAGTAGTACATATTATTTTTCGTTCCGTTTCTTCGCATATACGCTTGTGTTAGCGAAGTGAGTTTTTATTTGCTCCCTATAGAAACAGCTTCTGCAATTGATATTGGATGGACTATAAACACAAGCGCGCTGCGCCCGTTATGAATCTGCTGCTCTAGCCCCACTCCCGAGCCGCTTTCATGCACTCGCCGGTTTTCGGTCATGTTTGCAAGTATTTCTCACCTATTCTTTAGTAGTGAATGAAAAAAAGACTGTTCTGATGCAGTTTTATTCCAAGACAAATTAAAAAAATTGATAACTTTCAGGTTAGAGTGGGCGATGAAATAATTAAATCATCAGATAACACCAAATTCCTGGGTACTTACATCGATGGTAACATGACCTGGGAGTCAGGTATTAATCATGTAAGCAAGAAACAGTGGGTACTATGCAATTAGACAATTGAAATCTAATTTCAATAAAGCCCAACTTTTAAATGTTTACTTTGCTATTGTATATTCCCATATTTCTTATAATATTGCTGTTTGGGGCTGATCCACAAAAATTAACAAAATATTTGTCTCGCAGAAGAGGGTAATGAGGCTAATATATAGGATAGAATACAGAGAATCTTGTAGGCAACACTTTATTGGAAATAAAGTAATGTGCGTACCCTGCATTTATATTTACAAATGTATTATACTTTTCAAAAAACAAATACATAGTTACGATCGAAATTGTGACTTTCATTCATATCCCACCAGGCACGGTGAATTGATAAGGCTTCAGAAACACTCAACTTGTCTGAATGAAAACTGTCCATCCTATAAGGGGGCAAAATTTTATAATCACTCACCTGAAGATATAAAAAACCTAAACAGGGAAAATAATTTCAAAATGAAACTCAAAGAATTCTTGATTAACGGTTGTTTCTATAGTACTGATGAGTATTTCAATCAATGATGTGTATTTATATATTCATTTGGTGGTGCTGTTATATTCCTATGTATTTCTATGTATTATTTCAATCAATCACATGATGTATTTGTATATTTACTTTGTGGAACTGTTACATTTTTATGTATCTGTATGCACAGAATATTTGTAAATTACTTGTTGTCTGACGTATCCTATATCATTTTTTTGTATGATCAAAAAGGATTCAATAAATTTATTTATTTATTATTTCGCAGCATTTTAACGCAAAATTTAATTTTGCAGTAGTATACTTCAACTCTCAAAATCTTTTGGAAAAATTGAAATCGGACCACCTATGATGCATACAGGTCTGCTGCAATAAAGTGCATCCAAAAAAACAAATTGTAATTATGCCAAAACTAATAATCCAACAGTGCCTTAGTTTTTCACAGATGAAGTACATACTACTGTCGTGGAGAGCCTGCTTGAAAACTTAAAAAATGTTGGTGTTATGAATTTAAAAAAAATTTTTTTTACTAATGATCCGATCGAGTTGTGCTAGGGCTCATTTTCTTTGCATTTTGATTCTCTACAATTCGTCAATAGAGAGAATCAATATTGCTTTATTAGTTTTCAAGTTACAAGTCAAAAACGATAAAAAATAAAAAACATGCTATTAAATGTTTATAACAAATTTAGCAATTACAGATGGAATTAGGAAACATAACAGGATATAACTACACCGTCTTTCGTATGATGGCACAATCGGTTTCCTGGTAGTATTTTTATCGCGAAAAAATATCTATTGATTGGTCTAGTTATAATCTAAGCGGCGACCACAGAATATCCTTTGGGTACACCGAATTCTTGTATTGGGGGAGCTTAAATACTTGAAATATACATTTTCGGTATAAAATGCTAGATACCTTATTTTGAAATGAACATTCTCTTTGAAAAAGGTCTTATTTGATTTTCCGGGAAAATGGGTATATCCAATGATATCAAAATAGATAAATGATTATATAAGGAAATCCGAGGAATGGAACGCCACTATTATGCTCCACGTTTTTCAAAAATGAGATATGTGTTTCGATCAAACGCTTACGCATACATTTTTGGAAACAATCTACTATTTTTGGTTCTACCAGATGTAAAACTAGCCTTGTGTATAGTCTATCCAATATCAATTGCAGAAGCTGTTTCTATAGGGAGCAAATGAAAACTCACTTCGCTAACACGAGCGTATATGCGAAGAAACGGAACGAAAAATAATCTGTACTACTCGTAAACATTTTCCGTCGGCAAACGGTAGATCAAAAGAGCCGATAGTCAACGTGGACTCGAGTGAGGGCTGTCAGTTGTACAACTGATTCGTCTGGACCAATGAAGTCGGACATAATGCTGGCAGGTGTGTCTCTAGATGGGAGGTCATAAATCACGCGTTATATTTGTGTTTTAATAGCTCTGAAAGATTAAAAACTAGTAGCGTCTATGGTCTTGGTGTGTGCCGATCGAAATACATTTTAGGATATAATAATAACCTACATCGAACAATGAAAGAAATTATTTTTCTTTCTTAATGTATTTGTATAAATAAAAGCTTGTCTTTAATTTTTTTTCATTTTTCATTATCTATGAAGTATTTTTAAAATCTTGAAATATCTAAATAAAATTAGTTATCTCCGCCACTGCTGCTCACACGATTTCGCCGCAAGACTTTTTTATGCTTCTGCAATTGATATTGGGAAAACTATAAATGTTCCCGTATGAAATGTTGAATGTTGATGGTCATATTGTAACACCCTGTAGGTGTTAGAATTTATTTTTAGTTTGGTCCGAGAGATCTAAATGTTGAATTGAATTTTTGTGTTGAAATTGTTCCTGAGAAATGATTTTTTTCTTTATGAAATGTTTAGCGAAGGAACTCATATCCTGTTGAGAGTTATCTCAGTCGCAGCTGAATAAATATATAATAGAGCACTGACGTCACAACATGGCGGTCATCAGCTGATCGGGGGGCAACAAAGAAATTGAGTGTGTGTGGAGATCATTGTTTTTTGTGTTGTGATTTTAATAAACTTTGTAGACATTTAGTGAACATATTATCTATTAATATATTGTAAGATTCCTTTTCAATTGAAAAATCCAATAACTTTCCTATTTTTTCCTAATTATGCCTCCGAAAGGAAATCGGAAAAATCTCACGTGCTCGGTACTACAACCCATAACAGCACAAAATTTAATGATGAACCTCATGAAATCTAAAAAAACAAACTATGTTGGTGTGTGATGACAACGTATTTTTAAACTGGAAAATCCATGCTTATAACACCTCTATAGACTTTTGCACTTCACAATATTCACTATGAACTAAGGATCACAATAATGTAAAGAATATTTTTTTGAATATCGTTTTTCAGAGAAAATTCACACGAAAAACACACGTGCTCTAATGGAGAAAAGCTTTGCTTGTTCCCTCATCAGGTTTGACAACTGTCAGATTACGTCACTGACAGTGCTCTATTTCTAGACTAAAGAGATAGAGAATAAAAATATTGACGAAAGCTTTTTGTCGAAACGACTACTGATTAAATCTTAATGCAGTGACCGGATGGTTTTGATAATTTAATTCGACAGTAGAAACCGAGGTATTTTTTGAGGGAATACGGGGAAGAATTAAGTATGTTATGGGAAGATTTTAGGAGGGAGTGGCCAGCGAGAGTCAGTGGCCGGTTAAGGGACCGTTATCGGGAGTAAAATTATAAGTATGAAGAAGTTTGGGATTTTCTTTGGAAATCGTGAAATAGTTAAATGGGGGAATGATGGTTAAATATGCGAAATTTGGAGTTTATGGGGAGATCGTAACGAGTAGCATTTTGGACATTAAAGGAGACATTATATTTATTACGGGAAATTAGTTGAACCTGAAGCGATAAGTCTTTTGCTGTCGAAGAGTATAATTCTTGGTAAGGGTGAGTCGCAAGCTTTTATAGTAAAATGAACTAATAGTAGAGCAAACCATTTATTCGAATGAAAGGGTGAATATTTTTATAGTAATTGATTGGCTTATTTGGCAAAACTGAGGTATTATATGGTGGAGAAACTTAATATTATATGGTAAATGGATTGGCTTGGTTGGTAAAACGGAGGTATACGAGTTCTTTTGCAAACACATTTTTGGTTCAGTGTTTTGATTTGATCTATTTTGACTCAGTATTGTTTTGTACGTCATTTTAATTTATTTCAATATAAGTTTTAACGCTCTAAAGCGTTTTTTGGGGAGACAGTAAAGGGGATATATGGAAAACGAAAAGTTAGTAGTTTTACAAAGTTTGAGAAGGGAGGACTTATTTGGGAAAACAAGTTTGTGGCCGAATCACTCACCCTCAAGGACAGGTGTTTAAAACTAAAGAGTGCCTTGTAGGAATCCCATAGATTTACTAAATTAAATTCAATTATTTTGAAGAAAAAAGAACAGTCTATTGACGTGTTTTACAATATTAGTACCGGAAGTGGTAAATTGTATATTGTTATATTCTCAGAAACATGATGTATTCATGAAACACTGCACTAGTCTCAATTCCATATCACATTTTAGAGAAAACATATCAGTGGCATTCTACCTCTCGGGTCCTTCCTTATAGTAATTTTTTTATTTTATTTTGAATATTTCTTATGTTATTGTTTTTTTTCTGGAAAACGGCTTAGAGAGTGTTGATATATTCCAAAAAGTACTTTACATGATTCCTGAAAAATGGATTTAAGACAATATCGGCTTTGTCTGAACTAGATAACATATTCAAAATTTGTTCGCCTATATTCATACTGACTTCTCCAATGAAATTTATTTTGTACCCAATGATGAAGGATATCCTACTGTCGTTGCTATACACCTATTAAAATACATCATCAAAAAATATGTTCTAAAAGATAGACTCACAAAAATATATTTTTAATTTCTGTATATAACATAGGCGTTATTTTTGAGCAAATTCCTGTGACTCTGGGAATCAATGAGGATATGGTTTCTTCAAAAATATTCATTTCGGTCAAAGAGGAAATTCTCTACTTCTAATACATTTTATTTCGATCTTTGGCTATCCCAATTGAAACTAAGTCTATAAACTACAGTAAGTTATTCAGATCCACATTCAGAAATCAATTAATAGGCGAAATAACTTTTCAAAACGAATAAATAGCTTCAGAATCGGGCAACGAAAAAGTACTGTAATTAGCCTCAGATCACATACTTGGTAGAATGACGCCTTTTCGAGAGGTTTTATTTAAATGCATTAAATAAATAAAAATAAAATTCTCTAGATTTTCTCCTGTAGCCTAGGGTGATAAAAATTTATGAATTTATTGATCTACCTAAGAACTGGAAATTGGAGAATCTTCGAATTGTGGAAGAAATATAGTTCTTGCAATGAAATGCAATACTGCTTTGAAAAAGCTGTAAACGAGTAATCGGGATTTGATTTCAATTCATAGTCTTGAATAAAGTGCTTGGGGTTTTGTAAACCGCTAGTAATACCGGTCTTTGCTGTTATCGATGATTGATTTCCATATCATTTTAATAGGATTGTACCCCAAGACCAAGTCATGGAATGCAATCCTAAAATTATTAAATATTTAATTCGTACTAGTGAAAATAACGGTATTATCTCGGAGATGGTAAAGAAGGGATGGATTCGACTGACATTTTTTAGTGGAAGCTAATGAACAATGAAAAATATTCTGGATATATATTTTTTTGCAATGGGCTTATAATAGTAAGTATTGAAAAAACGAAAAATTGAGTTATTTCAGAATATTGACCTTGAAATGCTTCGTACTGTTACGAATCTGGCGTTCCTGGCTATTCTCTGTTTATTTATACTTCACAACACTCAAATTAAATAACTCAATCGGAATTCACTTCCAAAAATATACCGCCACTACACTGAACTAAATATTTCCTTTATCTCACGTTTCTGAACAAAAACTAATTTCTCTTATTTTAATTAACAGCAAACTTTTTTACCTTTTTCTAACTAATTCCTAACGGTCGCCTCGTTCATTCTCGGAATCACTCAATCTTTCTATCGGTATTTTTTGGAAGACGGACAAATATGCAGTGGCGTAGTAAATTCGTTTGCGTAGCAGTGCTTATAGGGAATTCCATGGATGAAACTGGTGCATATTTTGAATTTCATTCTGAAAACTAGTGACGAATTTTGTGTTTCATTCGGAAACTGGTTTTTAACTCATTAAAAAATATGGCGGATTAAAAAGGTACACTATTGTTAATGGCACTTTCGTTAACATTTAAGAGCAGAGTCAATTGTCAACACAAGTGAAAAACTAGTGCAGAACACCAGTTTTTCCGATTGTAACCAATTATTCGCCCATTGTTAGATCGAAGAGCAAAATTTTTGGACACAGAGTAGTTACACAGAGGAGAAGGCTAGACATGACAAACAAAATTAGAGAGAGATGGAGTCTTATCTCAAGTTAAATGCCCCGGGAGAACTGTCGGTATTATGATGCCCTTCTTTACCCATATCTAGGTAATTCTAAGTATACAACTGACGGGGTTACGGCAATTCCTCCATTTTGAATGATGACGTTTGTTATGACACATAATTGCCAACTTCACAAAATCTCAAAATAATTCAGGAAATCCAAGGAATAATTGATATTATTCTAAATAAAACTCATGCATTCAACACTATATCCGGTTTCGAAAGCGAGTTATCAATTAATTATTCATTTTTCATAAATTTTTTCGACCTTTTCACTTTTATGAATAAAGCACACACACAAAAGGTTAGGCATAAAGCACACACACAAAAGGTTCAATATACATTGAAACAATTGGTAGACCGACAGGCGAAAAACAACTACTTTCCTAGCAAATACCACGCAGAACGTTGAATGATATTCACCTGACAATCCATGCAAACTTCCATATAAATGGATATTGTTCGCAAATGTTTCTTTCTGATAAGCTCGATTATGTTTAAATTCATGTCGTGTCCGCCTAACAATCCGCATACCGGTTTCAGGCTTTTTTGGCCCTCATCAGTACGGAGTAGTCACCAGCCAGAGATCCAGAGAGCTCTGGCTGAAGCGAGACACAACATAAATAAAATCATCATCGAGCTTAAAACATCTTTAGGTGCGTCGGAAAAGATAACTTTTAACCGGCGACACCTAGTGACAGAAAGAAACACTCCATACAATTCTCCTACCTCGATAGGATTCTAAATAAAAGATTCCTTCTCAGTAGGAGTGGCTCAAAATGCCCGACTGGCATATTTTAATGAAAGAAAAGCCATATGAAGGGATAAGATATGAAATGAATTGCATAAAGCACACACAAAGTCGTCTTCACAAAAGGTTCAATATAAATTGAAACAATTGGTAGACCGACAGGCGAAAAATAACTACTTACCTAGCAAATACCACGCAGAACGTTGAATGATATTCACCTGACAATCCATGCAAACTTCCGTATAATATAGTTTTTCTCATCACTTTTGTTGGCAGTATTGTCCTAATTCCAAATAAAACATAATTCAGAACTGGCAACTTGCCTATCTCGAGTTAAAGGTCTGAGGCAATGAAGCAGTAAATCAAATATCAAAGGAAATGGGCGGAGCTTCCTATTTGTGTGTATAATATGTGCCATAGAATTGATGGATCATGAACATGGGGTTAATTTTGATAGCGTAGCGTAGTCGCACTGGGCAATAAACATTTTTTGAAATTTAATTTTCAAGAAGTAATAGCTATGTTCTATTGATTAATTTAAATTACAGTTTATGATTATCCCAAAAGTATCGAAGACATTTGTGGAAAACTTAGAACAATCTACCGAGCTTAAAGGAATCAATGTTTTTTTTTTCAGTCACATCCTTGTATATTACATTTTCAATAAGCCTTTGTTCTAGAATCTTAATTCATAAGCCTGTTAAATTCTTCAAAATTGTTGGGTTGGTTCCTGCTTTTGCAAACATCTCTGGAATATGAATTTTGAGCTAAGTAAAAATTTGGTAGAATAATAATAGATTATAGCTATTCACTTCAATATTAAGTGTACTTAAGACTAATTCACCAAACATATTTTTAAAAAACCGTCAAACTACGCTACCGGGAAAGATAATTTGTGAAAAATATTAACTTTTTATCATTAACCTTAAAATAAGCAATAAGCAAAATTGTTGCTTTCAGTTTCATAAAGTGAGGAATATGAAGAACATCAGAACTACTAGGAAATTGACATTCCTGGGAAATTCCTGAATGCAACCTCTTAGCGCAAAGAAATTATGACTTTCTTTATGTGATTATTCGAAAATAATAGTATTCTATTCAAAATATTTCAGTTAAGATTCGATATCAAACTCATTTCATGAAATAGCATGATCTACACACACACAGGTTGACCCCGTTGAGCTAAGAGAACCATATTGAGTTTTTTTTCTGGTCATGATTTCAGGCTCAATGATCGTCAAATTATTAATAATACTCTACGGCCGTGACAGCTGCAACGGTTTTCCAGCAACGGTTTTTTATCATTATTTATAAAATTTGTTGGTTTTCGAATTGAAAATGTCCATTGTTGGAAATGTTTTGATGAATAACTATATTTTGGAACCTTCTTGACACATTCGATGACAGAAATTGATTTGGGACCCCCTATCAGCCCCAATAACTCACCCCTAACTGAAGGGTTCAAATAGTAATGGGATAAACAGATACTGTAAATTTTTTCATGCTAGTATATTATTTTACATGCAAACACATTATTAGGAACTTGCTCTACACGCTCCATATATGAAATAATTTGTGACCCAAAAATTACCCTTCTATCTCACCCCTTAAATTATCATATTTGCAAATAGAACAAATTAATTTTCATTTATTTTTTCATGCCAATACATTATAAGGAACTACTCGCTCCATATAGTGAAAAATTTGTGACCTAAAAACTACCCAGTATTTCACCTTCAAATTGAAATATTGCCAAATAGAATAAATTAATATTATTCATGCAATCATTATTGGGAATCCTATCCTCATTAGGAAATGTTTGCAAAAAAACAAAAACTACCCCAATATATCTTCCCCAAATTTAAATATGCGCATATGCGCAAATATAACAAATTAACCGTTGATGGTGATTTTTTCATGCCTATACATCGTTAGGTACTTGATATACTTGCTCAATGAAGTGAAATAATTTATGACCCAAAAAATACCGCAATATCTCACCCCCAAATTAAAATATTTGCAAATAGAACAATTGCAGGCGATTTTTTAAATTTTTAATCAAATAATTTGTGACCCAAAAACTACCCCAATATCTCATTCCTCAAACTGAAATATTCGTAAATAGAATAAAGTAATCGTTGCTGGTGATTTATCCATGCAAATACATTATAAATAACTTACTAGACACGCTCCTTATGATGAAATAATTTGTGACCCAAAAACTACCCTAATATGTCTTCCCCAAATTAAAAAAAACATGCCGATACATCGTTAGGTACTTGCTCTACTTGCTCAATATAGTGAAATAATTTATGACCCAAAAACTACCGCAATATCTCACCCCCCAAATTAAAATATTTGCAAATAGAACAATTGCTGGCGATTTTTTCATGCAAATACATTATTAGGAACTTGCTCTCTTCGCACCATATAATTAAATAATTTGTGACCCAAAAACTATCCCAACCCAAACATGCAAATACATTATAAATAACTTACCAGACACGCTCCTTGTGATGAAATAATTTGTGACCCAAAAACTACCCCAATATGTCTTCCCCAAATTGAAATATGCGCAAATGCGCAAATATAACAAATTAATCGTTGATGGTGATTTTTTCATGCCGATACATCGTTAGGTACTTGCTCTACTTGCTCAATATAGTGAAATCATTTATGACCCAAAAACTACCGCAATATCTCACCCCCAAATTAAAATATTTGCAAGTAAAAAATTTTTTTTCATGCAAATACATTATTAGGAACTTGCTCTATTCGCTCCATATAATTAAATAATTTGTGACCCAGAAACGACGCTATATGGAGTGAGTAGAGCAAGTTTCTAATCATATGTAGGCATGAAAAAATCATCAGCAACGATTAATTTGTTCTATTTGCGATAATTCTATTTGGGGGTTTGCAATTGGGGTAGTTTTTAGGTCACAAATCATTTTGTCATGGAAATCGAGTAGAGCAAGATCTTACTAATGTATTTGCATGAAAAAATCACTAGCAACGATTAATTTGTTCTATTTGCAAGTATTTCAATTTGGGGGTGAGATATTGGGGTAGTTTTTGGCTCACAAATTATTTCACTATATGGAGCGAGTAGAGCAAGTTCCTTATAATGTAATTGCATGAAAAAATTACCAGCAACGATTACTTTGTTCTATTTGGGCGATGAGATATTGGGGTAGTTTCTGGGTCACAGATTATTTCATCATATAGAGCGTATCTAGCAAGTTCCTATCGATATATTTGCTTGAAAAAATCGGCAGCAACAAATAATTTGTTCTATTTGCGAATATTTCAATTTGGGGATGAGATATTGTGGTAGTTTTTGGGTCACAAATCATTTCACTGTATGTAGCGTGTGGAGCAAGTTCAAAATAATGGATAGAATAAAAATTTCCAATATCTGTATATCCCATTACTAATTCAACCCTTTAGCTAAGGATGAGTTATTGGGGTAACTAGGGGATCCCAAATCAAGTCGTGTCATCGAACGTGTCAAGAAGGTGCTAAAATATATTTATTCATTAAAACATTCCAAACAATGCCCATTTTCAGTTCGAAAACCAACAAATTTCATAAACGACGATTAAAAACTATTGCTAGAAAACCGTTGCTGCTGTCACACGTAATAATACTTGAATACAATTTTGGAGAGACTTTCAACGACCTGTTTCCTTAGTACGAATAATTTTTGCGAAGCACTTTAGGCTAATATTTATAAAAACTTTTTATTCTGAAATTAGAGTTTTATATGTATAATATGTATATATATATATATATATATATATATATATATATATATATATATATATAAGGATGAACAACACTTGGTAGAAAACGACAAATCAACGTTGATTTGTCGTTTTCTACCAAGTGTTGTTCATCCTTGCACTTCTTCACCGTACTGATGAGGGCCGAGAGCCCGAAACACGTGTCTACGGTTAACGATTCTTTGAGGGCTATATATATATATTCATATATTTTCTTCAATTTCTCGGAATCAACTTCGAAGTCACACGTACAATGCGAACGCAGAAATTCAAATAAAATATTTTTGTTTTAACCTGATGATGACAAATACCATGTCGAAACGTCGTTAAAAGAAATTAAATGAATTGACTGAATCAGACCTTTATTCCGAGAAATTGAAGAAAATATATATGTGGTCAAGAAACTAAAGAAAAAATATATACATAAATATACATATACAGGGTGAGTCCGAATAAGACCAACAAACTCCGACTACAGATTCCTCACCTCATTTAGAGGTGAAAATTTGCTATCAAGGTGTGTCCTGAAATGCCTCCCCTCTGAGATACAGGGTGTCGAAAGTACGAAAAAAATTGAGATTTAATTTGTTTTCTCCAAAATTCCTGAAGAAAAAATTTGAAACTTGGTACACTAATCAACGTGCTAATTTGAAGTTATAATTTTTTATTTTCGTAAACCAGTGGCGTAGTTACGATGGTATGTGGTCATATGTTCCTTCATATTTCTTGGGACAAGTGAATGGACAAATGAGCGTTTGACATCAGTTCGGCTCATCGATACTCAACCTAAAAGTCATACATTCCATGTGCCTAAAAGTGGAGGTTTCTGAGATAATTGAGAAAAACTGAAGATATGTCCTTATAGAGACATAATTTCCTATGTGCAATAATCGCATAATGCTAATTTCTTACAACATATCGGAATATGTGTCAACCTCCTAAACATTTTTTAATGTTGGGAGAATTGGAAACATAGTGAGGGTGAGTCAGAATGAGACCGATAACTCCATTTTTTCATTCATCATATTATTTGATCGAATCGACGTCGTTGATTCACTGATATTTACCATACTTTCTTGCATATGACAAACAAACCCAACCTAAAATTCATAATACTCCACTTAGATAAGAGTTAAGGTCTGAAATAATTTTTGCGAAAAACTGAGGATAAGTACTCTTAATTTATTGAAGTTTATGATGGAGAATCATTATCAAAGGCATTTCTGATTGAATTATCTAGAAAAATATTATCCATGTTTTTGATGGAGAAAAACAATTATTGTGTAAATGATTTCTTTCGATTCGTGATAACTAGTTGCGAAATCGAGCCTTTCATGGTAGTTGGTGGTCGCTGTTCAGTACACCACAATCAACGCATAAAACATACACGAAATTTGGAACTAAAAAAAAACGTAGCCTTTTTTTATTGTTCCTGGTAGAAACACACTTATATATCGATACTTACATTAGACGTAATTGACAGTAACCCAAAACAGTTTGTGTTATGTCAAGTCATCTGTCATCATTTCAGTCAGTGAACATCGTTTCAAAATTTGAAGAATATACAGATTTGCATTTCGTTTATGGTGAAACAGGGGGAAATGCCAGAGCCGCTGCTTAATTATATCAACATAGATATCCAAACAGACATCATCCACATTTCACTACTTTTATAGCTGTGCCTCGACGATTGGAGGAAACGGGGTCCTTTAAATTCAGTAAACACCATTGTGGTGCGAATAGAACAAGAAGAGATAATGTTACGGAAGAACAAATTCTTGAACGATTACCAGCAGATCCTTCTACTACCAGCTCTCGGGCTATTTCGTATAGGTTACAAGTGACACAATCAACAGTAAGTCGGGTAGCACGTGAACAACTATTGTATCCATTTCGCCTACAGAAAGTGATGGCCCTAGATGATGGTGATTATGGCCCTCGTAGATTCTTGTATGAAGGAGCAAATTACTTTCCTAGATATGTTCTATTCACGGATGAGGCATGTTTCACAAGAGATGGATATTTCAATAGTAGGAACAGCCATTTATGGGATGAACAAAATCCGCATGGAATGTTTCGAAAAGGCTACCGACAAAAGTTTTCAGTGAATATTTGGGTAGGAATTATAGAAAATGGTATCATTCGACCATATCTTCTTCCTCATCGTTTGAATGGGCAGAACTACCGAGTGTTTCTTGAACATGTTTTACCTGGGCTTCTTGAAGACATACCTCTATTGGTTCGTCAAAGAACCGACCCATTTCCAACGAATCGTTCGTCAATTTATTGATCAAACATTCCATGATCGGTGGATAGGTAGACGTCGTCCCATATATTGGCCTGCACGTTCCCCGGATTTAACTTCACTAGACTTTTTTTTGTGGGGATACCTTAAATTCCTGTAGAATCTGTGGAAGATTGAACGGCAAGAATTTTAGCAGCATGTACGTTAATGCAGGATACACCAGGAATATTCCAAAGCGTGCGTCAGTCGATGATACGGAGATGCCAATTGTGTATTGAACAAAATTGTAGTCCATTTGAACATATGCTTTAATGCCTTGTTTGTTTCTATGTAGTGTACCCATTAAACCGTTTCTATCATTTAAGTAGATATTAATACACAATAATTGTTTTTCTTCATCAAAAACATGTTGATTGGATAATATTTTCCTAGATAATTCAATCGAAATGGTTTTGATAATGATAATCCAACATAAACTTCAACAAATTAAGAGTACTTATCTTCAGTTTTTCGCAAAAATTATTTCAGACCTTAACTCTTATCTAAGTGGAGTATTATGAATTTGAGGTTGGGTTTGTTTGTCAGTTGATCTGTCAAAACAATCATATGCAAGGAAGTATGGTAACATATCAGTGAATCCACGACATCGATTCGATCAAATTATATGATGAATGAAAAAATGGAGTTATCGGTCTCATTCTGACTCACCCGTACTATGTTTCCAATTCTCCCAACATTAAAAAATGTTCAGGAGGTTGACACATATTCCGATATGTTGTAAGAAATTAGCATTATGAGATTATTGCACATAGGAAATTATATCTCTATTAAGGACATATCTTCAGTTTTCCTCAATTATCTCAGAAACCTCCACCTTTAGGCACATAGAATGATGACATTTAGGTTTAGTGTCGATGAGCCGAACTGTTGTCAAACGCTCATTTGTCCATTCACTTGTCCCAAGCAAATATGAAGGAAATATGACCACATATCATAGTAACTACACCACTGGTTTACGAAAATAAATTCTAACTTTAAATTAGCACGTTGATAAACCTTGATTACCAAGTTTCAAATTTTTTACTTCAGAAATTTTGAAGAAAACAAATTAAATCTTAATTTTTTTCGTATTTTCGACACCCTGTATCTCAGAGGGGATGCATTTTATGACATACCTTGATAGCAACTTTTCACCTTGAAATGAGGTGAGGAATCTGTAGTCGGAGTTTGTCGGTCTTATTCTGACCCACATATAAAACTCTTATTTCAGATATATCGAACCCTAGATAAATATGCCAATGTTGGATTTGACAGTGGTTGAAAAATTATTAAATTGGGTAATTGAGACATTAAGCTCTCACCAAAGTTCAGTTGCGAAATACCCTGTATTGAAAAAATAATAATTATAATTACAAAAAATTTCAATTAAAGGGTTTATTTCCACACCACCACCATTCAAAAAGTTTCCAGTCGAATCCATTACTCCACTAAATCGGTATCTTAGTTTTATCTAGGATATAATTTACTCAATACACGTAATTTTTGTCACCTGAACTCAAAAGCACCTCGTCAATGTATATTTCTTAAATGTTACTCCTGAAGTATCCGTATTTGATACATTTCATCAAGATATTCATTTCACTCAATTCATTCAGTCTAATTTCCTCGTTGCATTCATGAAACACTAGATCTCTTTCCTCTCTAATTGTCGAGTCGGAAATATTCTCGTCACGCCGCCTGGGATCCTTCAATCCCGAAAGTGTACGAATCCATAAAACTGACAGTTTTCGTCAGCTTGGTCCACGGCTCAAAAACAGGTCTTTCAGGAGTACGGTCCATTTCACCATCATCGCCTTATATCCTGGTAGACCTGTCCCAATCCGGATACTAGTCGTTCTCCGGCGGCGGCGGCGACGAACCGAGGTCCGGACTTGAGTAGTGTGGCAGGACAATAAATGGGCCCCCGTTGTTCGTGGGCTCGTTGGGGGTCCATGGACTCAAATCGGAGTCTCCCTGAAACATTTGAACATTTTTTTTAGTGGGTTTACCATGGGTGATTGTTTTCGTGAAAGCAATATTTATACATTTATATTGTTTCCATCAGTCCTAAATTGACTGGCTATGCTTCTACACATTGTGACAAATGAAAAAATTCACCTTTAAGGTCTCATCTTACAAGACCATAATCTTGCGACATATGCAACAAAATATTGTTTAGGTTATTTACAATGGAGCAATGCTCACTACACCGTTCCGCAAACGCATGCAAGTTATAGGAGCAATAATGCTATTTAAGATGAATCATATCTGTTTATTTGTAGCGCAGAATGTATAAACTGCTGAATGTTACTTTTAAGATAAGCAGGTGTGCTTCTTTCCAATGTATTTGAATGATGAAAATAAATCAGTTCACATAGAGACACCAAGCTGTATGTTTGCTCAGTTTTCCAAACTTGTGTTTTTTAAAAAGTTAATTTCCAGTTCCGAATACTTAACTGGCGCAGTCGTGGTAGGATTTGTCAAACGATTCGACAAAAATCGCGAAATCGGTCTGTATCAACAGTTTATTGACAAACTCTGAAAAAGTGTGTTCGGAGCCGAAAGACTCGAAGAAAACCAAGTGGAAAGCAGTGTTGGACGAGGACTACATCGCCAAATTCAACACATTCGAAGCAGAGGACCCAAATCGCCGAAGTTTCGAAAAACTGGTGGAGAACCACATCGTCGAAGCCAGCCTAGCCATAGGAAGTCCAGAGACGAGGGAAAGCATCGCCCAAATCTTATTGGCAGTAGCTTAAGGAACCAACAGAAGAAAAAAAAAAGATGAAAGCAATCATCACACTACTGCTTATCAGCTGCACCAACGGAAAATTAATACAACCAAGATTCCACCACCTAGAAGACAACCCTGGTCTCCTACCTTTCAAAATTGGAAATGCCCAAAATAAGATTGACCACTGGTTATTTATCCAAATATTTGACATCAATCACATAATCGAAGAATTCCATGTACTTCAAAAACAATTTACTACATTGAAAGATACTTTTATATTGAATACCACTAAAGCCGACTATAAAAAAGAATTCTATAATTCATACGAATTAATTGAAACAATTGAACGAAAAATATATTCTCAAATTAATCAACTGAATCCTTCAAATGATAAAAGAATAAAACGAGGTTTAATTGATGGATTAGGATCCATTATCAAATCCCTAACAGGAAATTTAGACCAGAATGACGCTGAAAAATATGATAAAGCTATTATGACATTATCTGAAAATCAATTGAAATTGAAAACCATTGTGAAAGCTCAAATCACCCTTCTTCAAAAATCTATTGAAAGATTTCAAAATACTACAAGAACCATGGCACATAATGAGATTTTAATGAAAAATCGTATTACTGAGATTGAAAAAATTCTACAAACTATAAAAATGGAAAATTTCAAAACTTATGAATATTTTCTCATTCAACTAATGATTTCTCAGATGACCACAGCTTTTCAAGTAATTTACGATATTTTAGAAAGAATCGAAATCGCAATTACTTTTTCGAAACTAAATACCTTTCATATTCCATTGCCGAACCAAATGAAATTTTGCAAGAATTAAAAATAATTGTTAGTCAATTAACAAATAATAATAAAATACCATTCGAACCAAAAGTTGAAAATATTCTTCTTTTTGAAAAAATAATGGAAATCAAAAGTTATAGTAAAGGAAATAAAATAATTTTTATCGTTGAAATACCAATTGTGGAAAATGAAAGTTATAATTATTTCCACCTATATTCCTTACCAATACCTACAGAGGAATCCTTTAAAATCATCTCACCTCAATCAAAATACCTTATCCTTAATGAAGAAAATTATATGTTTCTCGAAACGAAATGTCAAGAGATTACTTCTGAAGAATATATTTGCCATGAGACCAATCCCATGAAACTACGAGAACAAGGACTTCCCTGTGAAATTCAACTGTTGAAACTCGTCAGGAACATTACGAATTGTCAGCAGATCCCAGTCAAGATCGAAAACGTCAAAATCCAAAAAATGGAGAAAAATAATTGGATTATTTCAACACCCAGAAATATTGTGGCTATCCAAAAATGTGGTACGAACAAAGACAATATTTTACTTCACGGTACAATTGTTTTAGAACTCAATTCAAAATGTGAAGTGATAATTGAAGACATTACCTTACGAAGTTATCATGACTTCAATGAAAGATTCAAATTTGTTGAACTTCCGAATTTAGAAATAAGAAAATTCCCAAATATTGACCTTCAAATTAAGTTGAAACCTTTGAAAATTGATTCTATTAATTTAGACGATATAAAAAATGTTCAAAGTGCTTTAGAAATACAAAATCAAAAAGTTGACTCTATTTCAGACTTTCCAGTACTTACTCATAGAATAAGTGTTTGGACTGTATTAATCTATATATTAATTATTGTATCTGTACTATATGCTTTGTATCATGCGTACTTTAAAAGATATTTTAAAAAATCATCAGAGGAACCATTGAACTCTCAAGAAACCTCGATGATCCAAAATCCTGTGCTCACCCCAGTATTTTCTCTCTAGGGATGGAGGAGTTATAGGAACAATAATGCTATTTAAGATGAATTATATCTGTTTATTTGTAGCGCAGAATGTATAAACTGCTGAATGTTACTTTTAAGATAAGCAGGTGTGCTTCTTTCCAATGTATTTGAATGATGAAAATAAATCAGTTCACATAGAGACACCAAGCTGTATGTTTGCTCAGTTTTCCAAACTTGTGTTTTTTAAAAAGTTAATTTCCAGTTCCGAATACTTAACTTGCATGACTAGAACACAAACCCGTGTATTCAAATCCATGTGCGTGAATGTCGGTTGCGAAACAGTGTAGTGAGCGTTGTTCTATTGTAAATAACCTAAACAATAATTTTTTGCACGTATCGGAACGATTACGGTCATAGCACGGCCCGGTCTAGCGAGCAGAGTCCCTTATTCTTCCAATATCAATGAAGTTTGTAGGGATTTTTAAAACTCATTCAGCAAATACTTTGGGAAATATGTTCACGGAAATAAAAACCGATACCTGAGGAAGTAAACAAAACCTGGAGGCAAACGCACATGAAAAGCATCAAATGACATTCCTAGAATAGACCAGGGCCAAACCGATTTTAAATACCCAAATTCATGGAAAATTCTTAGCAGTATGTGGGTGGTCGGAAAATGTAGGGTAAATTATAAGTGAATTAGGAAAAATCAAGACGACTCAGTGAAAGTTCCGGAAGAGGGGTGGGGTAGCTAAATATACGAGGGTTGGATAATTAGTTCAATACAAAAGTTGTAGATAATTGAAAAATCTAAAACTTTTGTCTTAATCAATTTTCAACATTACCTCAAAATAAACGAGAAAATCGCTAAAAACTGTGTTTTTTGTTTTTAATTTTTGTTTCCCGCAAAAAAATTGAATGTTTATGAAACTTAGTGCATTTGAATAAAAGCTTGACTTTAAAAGTTTTTTTTTATTAATTATTTTATTTTGTGCTTTTTAGTAACTACGCCTTGATCTATGCATTTTTGTTATTGCATCGTCATTATGAGGCCTTTTTGTTGTAAGTTCTGAGCTATCTAGTTCTTCAATGAGGAGACCATCTAAAGATGAACTTGTCCGCCATCCTGGAGCTGCCACCTTCAATTTATGAATTCTGACAAAAAAATCAATAATCTTCGACTAAATTCATAATCTCCGACCCCAAAAACCCCGACATACCAATTTTGAATAGAAACGGTCCATTATCACAATACTTGTCCACCATCTTGGAGCCGCCATCTTGAATTTATGAATTTTGACAATAAATTCACAATCTTTGACCCCGAAAACCTCCATATACCAATTTTGAATAGAATCGGACCATAATTCCAGAGATCGTCCGCCATCTTGGAGCCGCCATTTTAATTCTATGAATTTTGACAAAAAATTCACAATCTTCGATCCCAAAAACCTCCTCATACCAATTTTGAATCGAATTGGACCCAAATTACAAAACTCGTCCCCCATCTTGGAGCCGCCATCTTTGAATTTGTGAATTGTTAATAAAAATTCATAACCTTCGACCCCGAACCCCCCCTTACTAATTTTGAATAGAATCGGACCATAATCACAGAGATCGTCGGCCATCTTGGAGCCGCTATTTTTATTTTATGAATTTTGACAAAAAATTCATAATCTTAGACCCCGAGAACCCCCACATACCAATTTTGTGTCGAATCGGACCATAAACACAAATCTCGTCCGCCATCTTAGACCCGCCATTTTGTTTTTTCTCTAACAAAAATTCCATATTGCATTGTAACGGGAACTATGAACACCTGCCAAATGTCACCTTAATCGGGCAACTAGAAGGGGCGCAAATTTAACTTGCAACATTTGATTATAGACAGACACTTGGACAGGTGAAACTAAATAAAAGCTTGTAATCATTGTTTACGAAGGTGATGACCTCCTCATTTGAAGAAAAACTGTTCTCCGAGCGCAACTTTTAGCTTAGGGAACAGAAAAAAGTCGCTTGGGGCTAGATCTGGTGAGTAAGAGGGTGGTCAACAGTTCAAACCGTAATTCGTGGATTTTCGCCAAAACAACCGCTGAGGTGTGCGACGGCGCATTCATTGTCTTGGTAAAACATTTTTTTTTCTACAAAAATGGCCGTTTTTCCGCAATTTCTGCCTTTAGCTTGTCCAGTAATGATGCGTGTATGCTCTTGTAATGGTTTTTCATGACTATCCCAAAAAACAGTTCCCATCACTTTCCCAGCCGAAAAAAAACAGTTTTTGCTTTTTTTAGAGCCGATTCTTCCTTCGCAGTCCACTGTTTTGACACGTTTTTGGACTAACGTGATCAAACGCGGCACCCAACGCGCGGACAGCTTTCTCATGTCATTTATTTATGCAATATGTGACAAACACGTTCTATGGACATATTCATAGCCTCTGCTATCTCTCACTTTAATTCGATGGTCGTCTAGAACTTGAGCGATGTTATTGTCAGTAATTGCAATTTTTGGACGTCCCGAACGTTCATCGTCTCCCAAGTTGATACGTCCACGTTTAAATTCAGCTGCCCAAAATTTCAGGTTGGCAAATGATGGTGCCGAGTCCCACAGCGTTCAACTCGTCTTTGCTTTGCGTAGGCGTATTGCCTTTCAAAAACAAATATTTAATGACAGCTCGATTACTTCTTTTTATTCCCGCACATGAAAAATAAATTAGGAGGTCAACGTATTTTGCTATCTGAAGAAGCGGTTATTGCGTTCAAAATGAATGTTCTGGGGGTACCTCAATCGGAGTGCTTCAAAAATGTTTGCACGCAAAAGTGTATTGATCTACAATAAAGCCATGAACTATGATCAATCTTTGTTTTTGATTTCTATTCCCGAAAAATAGCCTAGGCAACCGTCGTACATTGTGCTCCAAATAAGCAAAACGATACCCCAGACCAAGATTTTTTCCAAATGAATAAATGTTTCAGTAATTTTTAACTGATTTCAAGTTCTTATTAGAAAGCCTAGTCAATGTATTATTAATTGTTATGGTTTTTTCCAAAAGTAATAATGTGGTTTATTACTAATGAATAAAAAAAAAACAACACTTGATGATATGAAAGCCTCAAGCGTGCCTACTATGCATATCATGCCGAGTTTCATGAGAATGTAAGTTCCCAGTCAGTCATAATAGATGTCAATTAGATTTCTTTGTATAATGAAAGTGCTCTAGGATTTTGATTATTGAGTAAGTCGTTGTCAAAAAACTCGTTCTTGAAATTCATGAAAATTCATTATAAGTCTACATGCGCTAGTAAATTGCTATCTAGAATTACCAGGAAATAATAAGTTTCAGCCTCTATAGCAAAAGCCACATTTAGAAACATATATGCATTACTGGAGAATACGTGTGAAATATTGTTTTTTTTTCAGGTAAGAACTTCATGGAACCAGTGAATAATACTTCAAAGTGAGTTTTTTTATACATTTCATCCCTTTCCCGAAATCGTATTTTGAGCGAAGTTTCCCAATTAACTCTCGGAAAGAAGCCGAATAACGTGCTTTGCGATATCAAAGTTGTTGTGTTGTACGCGAGGAAATGAACAGAATTGGTATTCAGACCCAATCAAATACCCCGAGGTTACGGTTGGCGTGTTGCATATTTATGAGATTTGAAGGGTAGAAGGAGCTGTGCGGATATGATACTTTCGCGAAACATATATTCATACGGATATTTTGGAGAAATATTCGGGAGTCATAAAAGTTTGGACTCCATTCGATATTCGTGAAAGGCACTCAGCCAGATGGAATTGTTCGGTGAAGAAATTTTAATTCTTTTTGGTAGTAATTTTGTTTGTTTTAGCCAAATTTAATTGCGTTGTGTATCCATGTGATTTACCACAACATGAGGAAATTAATGGGTGTAATCGCCTTCCTTTGGGAAATATGCAAAAGTATTCCGCTGTAATTGCATTTTTCTGCATAAACATCTTTAACAACGATACGCTAGTGTAGTGATATGACCCCACACCTGAGAATCATTGATATAACCTGGGACAATTGTAGAATTGAAAACCCCACAACTGACTAGCCATTGATATGACCCCGTACAGGGTGTTGTTCAAATAGAAACCCCACACCTAGTTTACTTGGTTAAGATGTTGTTACCGTGTTTATGAAGGGCAGATAAGAATCATCCTCCCAATATATAGATGTTATAGATTTTTAGAGAGCTGAAATCGTTCAAATTGTGTACCTCGCCAATCTAGTTAAGGATACTATGATAGATGTTATAGATTTTTAGAGAGCTGGAATCGTTCAAATTGTGTACCTCGCCAATCTACTTAAGGATACTATGCAAATAATTAAAGCACTTATAAAAACAAACAAACTATAACTTCTATATAAACTATATTAATTCAAAAAATACTTCTTTACAACACACATACTGTATGGTATGTCATTCCAATACATACAACTTCAGTATTTCCATAGTACTGAATACCTGTTCTAAATAATGTAATACAATATAGATGATAATGGTTTTACGACTGACAGTGAGTTGTATTAATTTTCTAAAGTATGGGAGAACTGAGATTTCAAGAATCTATCAATTACAAAAATTACTTTATAATGAACAACAATTTTTTCATATAAAAGAATCTGTCTAAACCAGTTATAAATTAAATTCAGATTTTTTTTCCTCATCCACACTGTATATAATATCTAATAATTTATTGATTTAACAATCTAAAAACAAGGTTAACTATGATGAATAATCAAGTATCATTCCAAATCAACTGTTTGAAAGTTTTATCATTTATAAATCAAATGCTTATACATACTCTTGTACAAAATATCTGAAACTACGATAAATGAGTAAATAAAACAATAATGAAAAATAATATTTGTTGAATGAACATGTATCATTCAACGGAAGTGGATGCCTGATTCATAATTTTATGTAAATCTTTACACACACTGGATATACAATTAATTTGAACCAAATAGTAAAATCTGGGAAATAGATATGAATTCAATTAAACAACAATAAGTCAACATATTACATAATGTACTTCACAGTGATGAGAGTCTTGTGTTTATTCATACTACAATTAACTAGAGATCCTATAGAGTAGTTCAAAGTTTAAAGCTAATATAATTTATGATTTGACAAAACAACAAATGGCCATACTCAAATATGTGCTTAAAATTTCATAAAAAACATTTTTACTTTGGGAAGATATTTCGTAGAAAATCGAATATGCTATTCAATTTAATAATAGTTGGACAATATCTAATAGGCCAAATTAATACAAAGCACAAAAAATGAAGCTTACCATTTTGCCACTGTTACAGATTTTGGATCTCACGCACAATAGTTTTATGAAACGATTTCTAAATTCGGATCACTAATTTTCAATTTCTTCACTGTTTTCTTAGTTATTAATTTTAGTAACTAAATTCCGACTTTTCCTTGACGCGCACTGATTCTAGGTAAAACATTTTTTTTCCCGATATTGTTATATAACACTTTTAAATATACATTATAATAATTTCTATATGATCGTTAAGACTGAATTTTTAATCGACTACATCGAATATTTAGTACCCTGTATTTCGAATTGTGTACTGAGTTAAGTGAGCTGAGCGAATGAAACTGACTCTTATTTTCAATCCTTTTTATATCACTTCGCGGCCTCCCGTGGTTTCAAGCGTTAGAGGTTAGTGATGACAACTTTATTCGTTGATTTATAATGCTAGATTTTCGGGATGAGTATAACAACAAGATGTTGATATTTTATCCTAATTTAATACACTGCCCATTTTTTTATCAGCGGTTCAGATTGGACCCACATATGGTAATTATTATTCTTTGTAGAATATTTCGTTTTAGAGTTATATTTAACGCGCGGCGATTATTTATGGTACGTTAAAATGATAATTTTTATTGCTTATCGGGATACGTGAACATGTATTCACTTTCAATCGCTGTAATAAATCCCCTATATATATATATATATATATATATATATATATATATATATATATATAATATATATATATATTAAAAATTTTATGGGGACCTAACTAGTCAGCAACGACTATCTTTCACTATATATATATATATATATATATATATAAATATAATTTTGGTATGCATATAATTAGCCCTTTCATTGATACCTTACATTACCAACTACATACGACATATATAATTTGTGTATTTCACATTATTGTCTTTTGCCGGATGGAACCAGTTCTCTGAGAGTTTTGGTTTAATTTCCAAGAAGACCACAAAGCCGTTCTGATGATGGGGAAACCATGAAACAGCTGTAGGCGGATAGTGGCTTTTTCGGAACTGAATCAAATCTCTCTTGGTGTACAATCCATAGAGCACGAGTAGACATGATGTAGATGCATTAATTGATTTCAAAATCTTATATTGAATCAAGATACATGCTTTGTTATTATCAAGACAAAAGTGTTTATATAAAGAAATTTTTGTATTTCTTGCATATATTCATGTTGATTGAAGGGAAAATCAAATAACCGTTGAAAAAATATTAGATATATAAGTTCTCGTAGTAAGTTTCTTCGTTGTTATCACAAACATGAAATCGCCATTCCTCTATTTCATTCATAGAGGAATAATAATTGAACACGTTTCATTCAAAGACCCTGAAGAAATTTTTAGACATTGTGGATAAAAAAGAATAGAATAACTTCTTGGTTCGTTTATATAGCGCTTGATTTCCGAAAAGTCCGCGGACCAGTCTTTGATCTGTCAAAGACAAAACCGCATGTTAGTAGGTGAATCCTGCAAATATATCTACAAATGGCACCGAACCTGTGGAATTTGATGTTTTTGAGTATATGAGCTGCAAAACTGCTTAGTAATAAAATAATTATGTGTTTTGAAATTTCAAGAATCATTTGTTAATTACATTATCTTATAGTATTAGTAAAAGGGGCCCTAAAACACAAAAACTACAATGTGGTATACAGTTGAAACACATAAACGCCTAATGGCTAGAGCTTATGTTTCTGAATGGCGAAAGAACGGCGAGACAAGTTGATTTTATTTTTTTTATAATTTGACTAGTTATAAAATAATAGTAGTAATTCTCTTAAATAGGTAATTAATCACTCGTCGCCACTAAAACTATCATCATTGCTACTATCTCCACCTACGTTTATAATGACCGGATTAACCGTAATGCCAGGTATGCACTCCTTTTCGAAATATTCATTTTGAGTTAGATGATCACAGCAATTTTTCCAAGTTTCTTGTGTCACTTTTGCAAAATAATTTTCTATTAAAGTTCTGTCATCATCGAGTTACAATGTTTTGTTGTGTTTTGCTATATCGCCTTTTACTATTCCCCAAATTTTTTTGATTGGATTTAAATCCGAGTGATGTGGAGACAGCTGTAAAACCGTATGGCCGTGTTCTTTTAACAACTGATCGAATTTGGATCACTATGATTATACACATTGTATTAAATACCGGTTTTTTCAATTTGAAAGTCCGACAATATCATTTAATGCCTAAATATTCATTAAGGATAATTTGTTTAAGTTACATCACGATCGAAATGTCATTAACCTTAATAAAGCATAAAATATACTTGGGTCTTGATATTTAAATACTTAAATCAGAATTACGCTACTGAACTTCTGTTCAACTTGATTTTAGGCGGATTATCGTCTCTCTCGATACCGTAAGATAGTCTAGTGCGCATACGAGTCTTTCGTCATCCAGAAACGAATGAGCTCTACACTTCGTGTTCCGGCCACAGGAAGTTCCTATAAAGATTTTAAATCATGCAAATTTCTGCAAAAGCAGGTCATATTTTAATTTCAGAAATATGATTCGTTCTATTTAACGAAACATTTCACCAAACTGTCACAGTTAAAACTTCCACAAAGTCTGTGGTCTGTTTGTGGAAGGCAGCGATTTTCATACGTGTTCAAACTAGAGTGTGAGCACAGAGAGAAAATATATGTCATACGTCAGCGTTAAATACTGCTCGTGACACTCGGCTTTGTTTTTTTTGTAGTCAAGTTATAATTTTTGTTGTTGAAAACTTCAACATGGAACAGATTTTCCTGATTTTCCATTTTCAAAGCGTAACAAAACTAAATCATTCATATTTTAAGGTTATGTACTGGACAAATATCAGCTTTTTCCATAAAATGTTCTAACAATTTGAACTTTTCGCTTATTGACCTTGAAAGGAACTTTCTGTCACTGCAACCAATCAGAATGCGAAACGCTATAAGCTGAAACGCGAAAAGCTGTCATCTGTACTCAGCATCAGCCTCAATAGTGTAGTGAATGCACTCATTGGGAATTCAAAATAACGGATACTCCCTCTGGTGTCGATTTTTGAAACTATACATAAGTACATGTTTACTTTTCGAAACTATAATGTTTATATGATTTTAGCCATTATATACTTAAAACTTGTCGAATCTCTTGTGATTGTTGACATTTAATGAAATTCTGGTTATTTATTTAGTAATTTATTATTCAAACAGGCCAACATGCCCTTATTACATGAATAAAAAGATTTGAAATGAGAATTTACATGCGAAGTGTATGGCTTACAGAGATTGATTGAAGTTTCTGATATACTGTGTAACGATCTCTTTGAAAGCATTCAATGAAACTGTCCAATCTATATCCATCAATATGTTGAATGTATTGGCTAGTCGCAACATGATTATAAGCGGGCACCTTGCAGTAGTGCAAACTAGGGGTATATTGAACATAAGATAATTTCTCATTCTTCTTGCAGGTACATTAAATCTGATCCGTGAAAGGAGTTCAGGAGAGTTGACTTTATGATTCAGTATTTTGTATAGAAATATTAATATATTTTGGTTTCTTCTATTGTCCAGAGGCAATATTCTAAACTCATTTCTCAATTGTATTGTTCTAACTATTCTGCAGTCAGGATAGATACGATATTTTTTGTAGTACAGGAATCTCAAGAATTTGTTTTGAATTTTTTCTACTGCGAAAAGTGTAATTTGATATTCTCCTAACCAAATTTCTGATTCGAATTCAAGTTTCGATCTGACTAGAGTGTAGTACAAAATCTTCATAGCTTCTATATTGGAAAAATGTGATGTTTGTCTTACTATGAAGCCTAACATACGGTTTGCTGATTTAATAAAATTTTTTTCATGGTTTGAAAAGGATAGTCTATCATCATATGTAATACCCAGGTCTCTCATTTCCCTAACGCTCTGCAACCCCTCTCCTTGCATCATGTAATGTAACTTGATAGGATTTGTTCGCTGATGCCGTTTTCTGTTTCTCTGCGAATCGTGGATTCATACGATTCCTTAATTAGCTTTTTCATCAGCTAAAATCAAAGCATTGTATACCAAGGACTTGGAGATACATATTTATCATTTTTTGATCGCAACATCCCCCCAAATAAACAGAAAAAATACATGCCTCTTACACCACTTACATATAATATTTAATTACCATAGAGCTATCGGGGTGGGCGGGCACGGGCAACAGTTGCGGTTTCAGCAACGATATGTCGGCCGCCCGGGGCGGATCGGGCGGCGGTGGTACGCTCGGGGAGGACATCAACCACAGAGGAATCCAGCCGCAGCAGAGGTCGAGGGTGGCTCGGCGCAGACCACGGTGCAGGACGAGGAACAGAGTTGGGTTGACTATCGCGTGGACGTATGATATGTGTAGAGTGATCTGGAAAACAAAGTTGTTATTTTGCCAATATTCGAAGAGAAATAAGAAGGAACATTTATTTTTGACACTAGTTCAAGCACACAGAAAAAACATTATTCAATAAAATAAAATTTATTTGAATAAAACAAATAATACTTTACCGGGTGACACAGGATATCGGGCCACCCCTGTAACTTCTGTATTCATGAACGAATTTTTCTGAAATTTGGTACAGTTATATAAGCAACCATTATGGCCTGGATACATACCACCGTCTCGATATGATGTTTCTAAAGAATTGCTTGATGAAATTTATAATGAAGAAAAAATCAAATGCTTTGAAAACTTGTCGGGAACATTTGTGTGTCTGTCACTTGATGGATGGTCCAATGTGCATAATGATCCGATAATCTGTGCAACGGTTACAACAGAAAATGGATCTTCCTTCTTAGTAGATACTCTAGATACTTCTGGGAATCCACATACTTCACTTCACAAACAGAGAAACAATTTGACAAAATTTCGATATATTATTTGTTATATTTTCCTCGTCAGCAAAAAGATTGCTCAATAGCCTTTTCTAGAAGAATAAAAAAAAAATATAGGTATTCTCAAAGGGATCGGTCCTTATTGTCCATTTTCGATAAGTAGCTATAAATTACGCTCAAATTAGAAATGTCTGATTGTTTATTCATGCATGCCTGTTGATTATTAATGTGGACCATTTCAAGAAAATTTCTTTTCTCTTCATTTCTTTCTGAAATTTTTGGATTATTAAAGTTACCAAAATTATTGAGTTTTATAGTACGCTCAGCAAGTGCACATCTATTTTTTTTAAGGTTGCAGTCACTTTTATGAGAGGTAATATGTCCTGATGAATTCCTGCTTGTTTGGCCTATGTATATTTTATCACAGTTCAAGCAAGGAATACTATAAATTACATGTGAGGATTATAAAATTTCAATAGGGGATTTTCTCTAATTTTCAATCTCTTTTGATGTCATCATTCAAAATGGACGTCTCCTCATATGTACCAATAACTGTATTAGTATTTATTCTCTTTTAATGTTTTGATATTATGTGTATTTGCTGTTTTTTATGTAACATTCTCAAGCTGGTGAGTTATTATTCTTTCCGAATTCTCCTTCTCAAATTACTAATTGGAATTTTTAGAAGTCTTGATGATGAAATAAAACTATTTCGAAAGCTTGACAAACAACAAAGAGTATTATTACACTGGCCGAATGAACTGACTGCAACCTCAAGAGCAGATAAACTTTGGTGATTCTGCACTAATTCTCCTTTTGTTATATATTCATTTATATATATATATATATATATATATATATATATATATATATATATATAGGTTAGGTTAGGTTATGTTAAATTCCAACCTCTATCTATGTCTTGATTTTCCCACACTTTTCACATTCATAACCAAAGAATGTTCACCACAATTTACCAGTAATGTTTTTGTTACAAATATTATTCCATATAAATCTAATTGTTGCTTCATGTTTTAACATGTTTTAATGCTGTCTTTTACATATTTTTGTATTTCACCGAAAAACGACCATTCTCACTAACATTGTAAGTAAGGTTATTTGTATATTTATCAACATACTATAGTTGCTTTGTAGCTCCCTGATGATGACAATATTCATTGTCGAAATATTGGAAATATAATGTTATAAGAGTACATTTGCGTTTGCTGCTCTCCCAAAGAATTTCTCAGACTTTTTCTTAACTAGTCAGCAAAGACTACCTCTCCTCTTTCTATATATATATATATATATATATATATATATATATATATATATATATATATATATATATATATATATATATATATATATATATATTTATTATGATGGTGATTTACTTCTGATAACTAGTCATCATAATGAAATATTTGTTATGATAAATTTAAATACTTGACTTCCTTCTTTTATTTGATAATTTTGAGAAAAAATACCTATCATAATGTTCGGCTATGTTGTTCTTACCCTTTTTCAATACTCTTTCACCTGAATTCTTTCACCTTATCCCAGCTCAATCGGTACGCCTATGGAAAAAATGTTTCTCTGTTCTCAAGGTAGGATTCAGTAGTGCCAACTCGTTGCTCTGATCGAAGTCAAAAGTACTGTTTTGTGGAAATATTTATGGTAAGATGATCAAAGAGATAAGTAATGAATGCAGAAAATCGTCAAATAGTTATTCTTTTATTGAAATAAATCTTTAAAAAGACCCAACCTGCGATATCTTTCTTAATTTTAATCAAAACAGACAGAAATTGCAACAGCACTCATAAATGAGCTTAAAACCGAATGACTGTACAGTATGTAGTTTTGTCACAGATAATGCAGCTAATATGGCTGCAATGCGACATCAAATAAAAATAGCTACTGCTGAATTGAACCTTATTACATATGGTTGTGCTGCACATATTTTAAATTTACTATGTAAGTATTTGGAAATCGCTAATATTAAGGAACAAGTTGTTTACATTGCCAAATACTTCCGTAACAACCATTTTGCCTCTGCAGCATAGCCAAAGAAAGAGGCAAAAAACTAGTTTTGCCAAATGATGTCACATGGAATTCGCTTGCCGACTGATTAGAAGATTTCGTTGAGTCATGACCCATACTTTTCAAAATTGCTGAGGAGAAATTGACAATATTATAAAAGGAAAAATTTCAAACATTCACTTAAATTTTTTTATCTAACAATACAATAGCCTATCTCTATCGCAATAGATAGACTACAAAGAAACAGTGCCAGTCTTTCAGATGTGAAAAATTTAAAAAATTAGAAACTTATTTTGACAAAACTGACATAACTTTAAAACATCTGCAAACATTCAAGAGGCGTTATGAACCATGGCATATCTTCTTGACCCAAGTGAAAAAATGTTGCTACAAAAGCCAGATCAGAACCTTTCACTGATATTATGTTCCATGATAATATTCTTTAGAATGTAAAACCAAGAGATTGGTGGAAGTCACCACAAAATATACTCATTATTCAAAAAGAGTTCTTCATAATTAGACAATTATTTTGTGCTGCTGCTTCTTCCGCATCAGTCGAGATAATTTTTTCAACATTTGGTTTAGTCCATTCCAAACTCACAAATCGATTAGGAACGGAAAAACCTGCAAAATTAGTTTTTTTGTACAAGCACTACAATTAACCAAATTTAACATTATTTAGACACAGTGGTATACTTTTTTTGGTATAAGAAACCATTAATTAAATCTCAAAGTGTTTTTTCTCTTAAATTATAACTTATCAGAAATTTTGATTTTACTCATTGATTTGATTTTAATTGAAAAAATCATGTGATTTAAATAAAATGCATAATACATAATTGATTTGAATTGTTTCAATCCTGGAAACGTGTACGAGTTCAAGAAGCACAATATCCTGTTCGATTGAGTCCATTCAAAATAGAAACAACCAATATTTCAATGGCTCTTTATTGAAATAAATCTGCCATGAATAAATTTAAAATCTGACCTATTTGCATTCGGTATCAGGAGTAATACCGCTGTAGTCGCAGAAAAAGTGTAGTTCATTTCCTATTCGTATGCGTTGCTTCTGCTCTTTTCGCAATTTTTATACTACCATTGGCGAACTAGAACTTCCATAATTACATTCTCCTTGATGTTTTTTGATATAATATTATTCAAGTGAACGTTTATATGTGATATTATTCACTTGTACGAACATTCGTTTCGAAATGGCTTGAATTGATACATCAGTATTGTAAAAACTATATATTTGAGAACCGAAATAGGATTTAAAATAACATAGGATGAAATGGAAAAATAGAAAAATCGAAGTACACAGTCTATTTTCACACAAGGATGAGGGCCAAAAAGCCTGAAACCGGTATGCGGATTGTTAGGCGAACACGACATAAATGGAACATAATCGAGCTTATCAGAAAGAAACATTTGCAATCAATTTCCATTTATATGGAATTTTGCATGGATTTTCAGGTGAATATCATTCAACGTTCTGCGTGGTATTAGCTAGGAAAGTAGTTGTTTTTCCCCTGTGATCTACCATTTTGTGGTTCAATTTATATTGAATCCTTGTGTGAAAATAGACTGTGTACTTCGATTTTTCGATTTTTCTATTTCATTCCACTTTTCACATGGCTTTTTACTTTCACGATTTGCTAGTCAGGCTTGCCACTCCTACTAAGAAGGAATCTTTTATTAAGAATCCTATCGAGGTGGGAGATGTATGGAGTGTTTCTCTCTGTCACTAGGGACCGCCAGTTAAAAGTTATCTTTTCCAGCGTACCTATAGATGATTTGTTTACGTTGTGTCTCGCTTCAGCCAGAGCTCTTCGGATCTTTGGCTGGTGACTACTCCGTACTGATAAGGGCCAAAAAGCCTGAAACCGGTATGCGGATTGTTAGGCGAACACGACATAAATGGAACATAATCGAGCTTATCAGAAAGAAACATTTGCAATCAATTTCCATTTATATGGAATTTTGCATGGATTTTCAGGTGAATATCATTTCAACGTTCTGCGTGGTATTAGCTAGGAAAGTAATTGTTTTTCCCCTGTGATCTACCATTTTGTGGTTCAATTTATATTGAATCCTTGTGTGAAAATAGTGTACTTCGATTTTTCGATTTTTCTATTTCATTCCACTTTTCACATGGCTTTTTACTTTTAACATAGGATGTTCTATTTGCAATGTAGAATGTGGTTGCCGAAAGCGCTAGTGACTGAAAATTTATTAAGAACCTCTAGTATGTATGTACCAACTGGAATTTTTATTCGAAGTTTTCCTTTTTAACATACCCGTAACACTGTTGTGGAAAGTGTACTGCTCGTTCATTCCGCCTACTGACCACTCTGGCGCATAGTGAGAAATATTCCTGTTCTAAATAACCTATTTAAATTCCAGCCAGATTATAGATGGCCCAATTCCCGTATGTGTGCCGAATGCGCCTGGACAATACGAATTATGGCGAATGCGTTAGGAGAAGAAACAAATTATGGCGAAAGCAGTATAGATCAATATTAAATTATGCTCGCATTTGACTGGAAAATTACCCCAATTGTGAATTACCCCCTAATTTATGTAAAATCTCAACGAGAAGGCTTATATAAACCCCATTTATTATACAATATATTCCCTGGATGTGATAATCACAATTTTCTACTATTTTACCATTTTTTACAATTTTTTTTACCAAATTTTGCCCATTTTAATGTAATAATTTCAGTATGGAAATTACATACGCAAGTAGTCAATACTACTTCTGTGATCCGCCTGTTTATTCATAAGCACACTTCTATAAATATATTTTATGTAGTATTATTATTATGATGAATAAACATATATGTAAATATATATACAGGGTCCTGCAACAGTGGCGCGGTGTTCCATATCTCTATTTAGGAAACAGATAGAAATCTATATTTCTATAATATTGCTCGAGCTCGACAAATTAAAAAAATGGTCGGTCACACAGGGTGTTCAATTTTTTCTGGGCGGATACCAATAGTGTTTTTTTAAATGGCAACCTATATTTTTTATCGCTTTTTCGGTTTCCACATAGAAAATAAAATATACTTTATGTATATCTTCACTTCGAAAATATTGACGGTTTTCGAGATTTCTAGCATGACAGGTTTTTTTTCCAATATTCGTCACTCAGAATATTTGAAATTATAAAGTTGTGCCAAGTCCAATTGAAATTTTGTTTTGGTCAAATATTCTACATTGGTAACTCTCTCAAACGATATATCTGAAATCGACCTGTGATATACAGGGTATGAAAAACAGCTTGCCACATATTGTAAATAAAATTTGCAGAATCTTCCTTATTTTAAATGGAACACCCTGTATATTATCGATCCATTAGAAGCGCCAACAAAGTCTCTACAAATGTCATCAAGTATTCCCTATAGTTAAGTTCAATAGTTTTTCTTGAAACAGATATTTGCCCCTCTATGGGAAAAGCGCCATTCGGTAAAATAGGAAATGAAAATACACCATTTTCGAGGATATTTTGGTGGAAAACAATTTTGTGACATCAATCCATCACGACTTCCGAACCACCTAGTATAAACCCACACACCTTATATTTTTGAAAAAAACTCTTCTTAAGGAATTCAATCGAGTGAAAATATATGGGGTGTTTCATTCAAAAAACATAACTTTGATAAGTCACACATTTATCGGACACCCTCTATGTTGGTAGTTATTTTTGGAAAATAGCTTTCATTGATCTCTACAACTTTTACCTGATAAATTTTTGTCTATCTTAAATAGGGAAGCATCTATATACACCGCATATATATATATATATATATATATATATATATATATATATATATAATATAAAGAAGAGAGATTTGTTACGATTCCAAGAAAGCCACCATCCGCCTACAGCTGTTTCATTTTTTCACGTGAAATAATGACTACCTACTAGAACGATATGAACGAACAAAATCGCGTCTTTGATAAAAAAAATTTATTTTTCTGTTGGCGCATCCGCATTCATTTATAGGCGCCGGATTTTGAAAATCGATGTTCATTTGTTTTGGCTTCACATAGGCTATCCTTATTATCAATATTTGAAGTTATTAAATATATGCTTAGTATCCTTTATTAGATTTATATACCTACTATGATTATTTAATATGATATATCGTGATTGTTGAGTTAGTATTATCTCCCCCTGAAGGAGCTATTGTATAGCGAAACACGTGTCGTGCTTTTGTAAACTATACATAGATATTTTAGGGTGTTGAACTGAGCAAAACGTATACATTATATTTATTACTATTTCCATTTATTCCGCACTTAGTGTAACGCAAGTTTTCAAATAGGCTCGTATAAAATGTTGTGCCACACCAGAAAAAAAAAACAATTAACGTACGTGTTTTGGTCCTACAGTGAAATTCTATTCTCACAGCAATTCCAGCGAGTATGAATACTTGGTTTCATTTTGTAAAATAAATTTCCCCAACAACAAACTGCGAGGCTATAATATCTATTTCAAGTGTTTAGTTCCCATAGAAGTTCTCAAAGTTTTATTGATTTCGATTAAAATCTGATTTCATGAATCAAGTTATAATAGCACCTATCATAGATATTTCCTTCCAGTGCTAATATTGGAATTCAACGTATTAAACTGGAATAATGAAAATATGCCAGACGAGCCATTCCAAATGGAGAAAAGGTTTGAATAAAATAAGCAGTTTTAGATAGAAAGTTTCATTTATTGCGATTGACAATTATCACATATTATGAATTTTGCGGTAATTTTTTTTAAGGTTCATTAAAAATAACCATGTGAATCCACTAGTCGGTTACTACAGAATTATAGTTTAAAAAACTGAATAACACGCTTATGAAGCAATAAGGACTAAAATGTTGAAAATAATAAGAATAAAGTCATTGACCGATTTTTTTTTCTCTTACGTATAAAAAGTGTGAGGTGCTTGATATCAGTTATCTTAATATAATTATGAAAAGTAAGTAAAGAGCACCCCACGCTTTATAAGAGTAAATTTTTCGGCCAATGACTTTATTCTTATTATTTTCAACATTTTAGTCCTTATTACTTCATAAGCGTGTTATTTAGTTTTTAAACTATAATTTTATTTTTAACTTTTTAGTCCATATTGCTACAAAAGACTAAAAAGATTATGGGAGAAAAACTCTTGGTATGATTCCTCCACCAAAATTTGGCAAATATGCATTCGCCATATTTTGAAATAAAAATTATGCTGTGAAACACATGTGCTTTCGCCATATTTTTTAAATGTTTTTTTTCTGACGATACCAGGTTATATCTATGAAATTATTGTATGCAAAATTTCTAATACCTTGGACATCTGGAAGTAGGTGAAAATTAATTTCAAAGATTCTATTAACATATATACATTGATACATAAGGTGAAGTTAATAAAGCGTGTATAAAAAAAGTCAGCAAATCACTGATATATTTCTCTGCTGAAGGAATTCAACCGAGATATGAAAAGGAAGTACCTAGTAGATGCATTCGACTGTTGGAAGCCGTGAAAATGAAGGAAGATTGTTCGTAGCGTAAATTGTGTGGGAAGAATGGGAAAATCTGAAATTTTCTATCACCGAACTTCATGTATCCGATAAATTCGCCGACGCTCGCTCTATGGTCATTCCAGCAGCAATCGGGTGAAAACCCAATCCTACGTTGACAGTCATTGCGGAAATTACTGTTATCACATACCGAGTGGAGAAGGGGATGCGCTCGTTTGTTTCGATTATAGACTGTGGATATACATTTTTAATGCAAAGTCATTTCGGTAGGAGCGTTCATCAATGATCACGGTAAAAATCACTTGTGTCCTAAACTGATTGAGATACATATTGTTATGATTAACATAGAGGATAGTCAAGTGTCAAGAAAGTTCTTAGATATAGTAAACGAGAACCCAAACACAATCTATAGATCTGATTTGATTGGGCAAGAAGTCAGTCTTTTAATTACAATTTTGTCATTATTGCCATGCTTCCCAGATGTCAAAAAAATTCCGGTATGATTTCATGTAGGGTACACACACCAATTGAAAAATGTTGATAATTTTTGTCGTTACCAAATGTAACATTTTGAAATATTTGATTGGCTATGAAATACAGATGAGAAATTTTCAGTTATAATCTCGCTAGAGCTTGAATAATTTCCCAAATTTTTTTCGAGTTGCGAACTTTCCTAAAAAAATTCGCAACCAAGAAAAAATTTACGGAGAATAATTCAAGCTCGCGGAAGATTCACCAAAAATTATTTTAAAAAGAAAATACAATTTTTGACGATTTAGTAGGAGTTTATTTTGCTTTGATGTTTGGTGCCTTAATAAATTAAGGTGGCTATGACATGCTTTTTTTTTACGCTTTGATCGACAAGTTTCAAAGACGTACTTAGTAAAATTTTATTTGTGAATAAATACAAAAAGAAAATGTTGCGTTTTGGAAAAGACAGTCAAGCAGTAATAAAAGCTGAGGTAGATAACTTAATTCCGTCCAATACGAAGAAATCAAAGTCAATGATATGGAAACAATTTTTGGCCTTCTGTGAAGAAAGAAAATACAAAATTGGAGAACATACATCTGTAGTAGAGCTCGCTAGAATTTTAGAAGATTGGGGATTTAACATGCAGAGGAAAAACTCAGAGAACTATAAGGAATCGGTTGTGAAGGTAGAGAATTATTCTTAATTTTTTTTTAAAAATAATTCAGGGCATCGGCCGGTTAGGTTACCTAAATGAATTACGTCAGAGTTTTCTGTTTCAGATTATGTGGGATTCAACTGCTAAACAGTTACAAGAAATGTGTTTTGCCAAATTCCAGCTTAAGTTTAATCCATTTTCAGATGTGGAATTTACAGCAGCAAGATCGCTACAGAAAGACCCAACAAAAAGGAAAGCAAGTGCAGTTGCTCTTACAAACGAAGAGTACAAAAATAATATACAAATGTGGGATGATAACGAGCCTGTAGGTTTGCAGCGAAAATTCTCCCACGTTATTTCACGAGAACAGGCTTGGAGAGTTGGGGAAGGGATTATGGCCAAAGTTGAGTATTTTGCAAAAGAAACAGACCATCAAGGTAATTTTACAGGAAGAATTGAATATAATCCGGTTTTTACAAAAACTGCTCAAGGTGAGTCCAAAAAACTCGCGAACAGTGAGTGGCTTATAAGAAATAAGAGCAATCCGAACGAGTGTCCAGTAAGATTGTTTGAAAAGTACATGAAAAAACGTGGGAATCTCCAAGTAGATCGATTATTTGTTACTCCAAATCCGAACTGGAATGAGCAGTTTTCGAAAGGATGGTATAAAATTGTCCTATTCGCAAAAATACCTTCTTGGTTAAAAGAATTTGCTTCTAAAATTGGAATTGACATTAAAAAAAACTAAAGTGACAAATTATTCTGCAAGAGCCACGGCAGTATCAAGTTTGGCTAAAAATGGAGTGCAAGAAGAGCAGCTCATTAAGATTACTGGTCACAGCAATACAAATTCCATAAAACCTTATCTTCAAATGGATGCTGAGCATCACCAAAATATAATTGAAGCTACGAGAATTGATAATTCCATTGTAAACAACCAAAATACCCCCAAATAATAAATTATTCTCTACAAAAAACCACTGCAATACAGCCTCGTAGTAATGTTGTTTACAATAATATTACCCAATTATTAGATTGTTAGCTACTCAGTAAATTCCTTTTATTTGAATAAAGTATTTAATAATCATAATAATAAATTAATTTTATTTCAAGGAATGTCACAATATATAACAGACAATATAAGGCAACATTAACTGAAACAATCGTCACATACATTTAAGATAAATTGGCAGAAAGATAATCATTGATTGAGTATGGTTCAATCTCCAGAAGTAATATAAAAGTTTGTTTCTTGAATAGAGACAATTTTTATATAGTTCTTATGTTAGCGGGTAGTTTGTAAAATTGTTTGCAGTTGTAGAGAGCGCTTTTTTCAGTGGATACTAATTTATGTTGAGGATAGTTGTAGAAAGTATTCCTTGTACTGTATTTAGACTGTGTTTTTATTTTATTTTTTCTTTCAACGAAAGACTTGAAAAGTTGACAAAGGAGCGACACCGGCGGCGCCGGCGCTTATCTTTTTTTTTATTTCCTTGAACTCTAGTAAAATAAGGTTTACATTTTCTGATCAAGTTGATTATATTCTATTAAAATCACACAATATTATAGTACTAGAGGATAGGAAAAAAATGCAAGTCAAGTGTTATATTGTGGCTATACGCTAATTTATCATTTTTCTTAATTTCCTTGTACTCTAGTAGATAAAGGTTTGAATATTTGAATCAAGTTGATTATATTCTAATAAAATCACACAATATTATAGTACTTGGATAGGAAAAAAAATTAAAAGGTTTAACCTTGAATCAAGTTGATTATATTCTATTAAAATCACACAATATTGTACTAGAGGATAGGGAAAAAATTTAGGTCTGTGTTATATTGGACGATAGGTACCTCCTTTCTTGATAAACCTATCTATACCTATATTGTTTTTTAAATAGTTTTGATTTTTTTTTACTTTCCCTTTACCCTAGTAAGAAAAGTAGGAATCAGAGTCTGAAATAAATACATTTCTTCATATTATAAATAAATATAAAATATTTAACGTATTTGGTGAACAATTCTGGCTTAAATCCCGTACAAGAAGATCTATTCAAAGGTATGAGCAATATTATTCGTGAAATTATACCATACTTTTATTTCATGAAACATATTTTACTAGACAGTATGTACAAACTAGGTATCAGATATATTGCCTTGGACTTGTTTAAATCCTATCTCAATCAGAGATCTCAACAGGTCAAAGTGGGAGATTCCATAAGTAAGTCTTGCCTGGTAGAACGTGGTGTGCCACAGGGCACAGTACTAGGTCCAGTCTTATTTACCATCTACATAAATAGTTTAATCCAAATGGAGTGTGGAGGAGATGTGGTCTGTTACGCTGATGACACAGTTATTATGCTTCATGATACCTCATGGGATCTTGTATATAAAAAAGCTGAAGTAGCAATGAGTAAAGTTAAATCATGGCTTGACACTAGTTTACTGGTCGTATGGGGTCGGCTTTAGAATAGCCCCATGGTAAATCCTGCCTGTCGTAAGAGGCGACTAAAACGATAACCGTAGGTGGAAGATGGTCTCATCGCCCGGTGAAATACCACCATATCGACTTTGTGTGCTGTGAAATGGATTCCATGTTTCAGTGTTCGGTCGATACTTTCCGGTCTCCCTCTTTCCTTTTCCCCAATTCCTTCTTTATTTTCAGGTAATAGTAATAATGATGAACAATAGTAATAATGATGAAGTCTCCTAGAGTAAAACACTCCGGAAGTAAAATACCTTCCATTCGGATTTCCGGGCGAGAGGTACTCGAGGGGACTCAACATTAAAAATTAATTTTTGCAACATCCGCGGACTCAACAAGAACATCAATGACGTCCACCATCACCTACAGACGGAAAAACCGGATATTCTGGCTCTAACAGAAACACAAGTAAACTCGTCCACCAACAAGGTCCATATGCTTTGTCCTGGTTACGAACTCCATTCTCGATTCAGGTTCAAAGGTGGAGTTTGCCTTTACGCCAAGGCTAACCTTTCATGCCAGCGTGAAGAGAGTTTGGAACCGAAAGACTTTGATGTGATGTGGTTCAAGCTATCTGATACCAAACTGACTAAGTTCCTCTGCTGCCTTTATCTATCACCTAATGAACCTTCATATAACGACCTCTTTGAGTTTTTATCACTCAAACTGGACTACATTCAGGAGAACCATCCAACAGCTGAAACCATAATCATGGGAGATTTTAATGTACATAACGCTGCCTGGCTCAAATTCTCTAACAAAACAGATGATGCACGTCAACCCCTTCGCCAAATCCAACAATGGCGACACCAACCCGATCCCTATCCTGACCCGTATAGAATAGAAGTTTGTGCCCCACTTGGAAACTCTGACCACACCCTCATCTCCACAACATGCTCTTTCCATTTACCATCGAGCTGCACAATACCACCCCGTCTCATGTGGCATTACAATTCGGCCGACTGGGAAGGTCTTCGTATGTTTTTCTCAGCGTTTCCATGGAAGAGAGTTTGTTTATCTTCAGTAGATCCAACACGATGTGCTGAGACAATTTCTGAAATCATCATGTTGGGGATGCAAACTTACATACCGAATACCGAAAGAAGAACATCATCCGATAAGACCTGGTTTAACAGAAACTGCTCTAGAGCTGTGGCTTCCAAACAGGCAGCATACCATCGATGGCTAAAAAATCCGGGCCCTGAGACCAGAGCAGCATATGTCGAGGCTAGAGGCATATGTAAAGAGACAATAGAAAGCTCAAAAGATGCCCACAAAGCCAAAATAAGATCAAAACTTGCTGAATGTCCTAACGGATCCCGTTCATTTTGGTCTTTCGCTTAAAGCTGTGGGAAGAAATTTCACTTCCAGCTCATTTCCCCCTAACCAAAGAAGATGGAACACTAGCAACGACTGCCCAGGAAAAAGCCAATATCTTTGCGCACCTATTTGCTGGAAATTCCACTCTGGATTCATCGGGAAAACAACCCCCGAACATTACACCTATTGACAGTCACATGCCCGAGATCACCTTTCGCCAACGTACTATCAGAAAGATTTTGCTGGGTCTCAACACCAACAAAGCCTGTGGATCTGACGGAATCCCGCCGATTGTTCTCAAGAAATGTGCCCCCGAACTAACACCTGTTCTTTGCAAGTTGTTCAACCACTCTTACAATTTGGGGTTATTTCCGTCAAATTGGAAAATTGCAAGAGTACAGCCAGTCCCTAAAAGGCAAAAGGCCCTACCTAGCAACTACAGACCTATCGCACTGCTATCTATTATTTCAAAGGTCATGGAAAAGCCATCAACATCGAGCTCATGAAATATCTGGAAGACTCCAGGAATTGTCAACGATAGGCAATATGGCTTCCGCCATCAGAGATCAACTGGTGACCTGCTCGCTTACGTCTCACATATATGGCAGCTATCTATTGAAAAGCATGGAGAAACTTTAGCTGTGGCATTAGATATCTCCAAGGCGTTCGATCGAGTTTGGCACCAGGGACTCCTCGCCAAGCTTCCGTCTTATGGCTTGCCCCTCAGCTGTGTTCTCTGCTTGCTAGTTTTCTCTCAAACAGGTTCTCCATGTAGTGGTCGATGGAGTTTCATCTGACACTCTACTCATAAATGCTGGTGTTCCGCAAGGATCCATTCTCGCACCAACACTATTTCTACTTCACATCAACGACCTGTTGAAAGCAACTTCATGTCCAGTACACAGCTTTGCCGATGATAGTACCCTCCATACCGCTTCCAGGGCCCCTATATCAGCCCGTGAAACCAGAAATGAACGAGGAAGAAATGTTAATAATATAAATATGGACTTGGCAACAATTCTCGAATGGGGATCTAATAACTTGGTAGAATTCAATGCAAACAAAACACAAGCATGTCTTTTCTCTAGAAAAGCCGATCTCACTGTGCCTAACATAACTTTGTCAGGAGTAACCATACCACTGAAGCCATCCATATCGATGCTTGGTATTACTATCAGCAATAACCTTCCTGGGAAAATCACGTGAGGTCCATTGCCAAAAGTGCATCCCAAAAACTTGGTTTTCTGTTTCGTGCCAAGAGCTATTTCACCCCCAGTCAGCTGCTTATGATCTATAAGGCACAGATCCGACCTGTCCTGGAATACTGTTCCCATATTTGGAGTGCGGCACCTAAACATATCCTGAGGCTATTGGATTCTGTCCAAAAAAGGGCAATTCGTCTCGTCGGTGATGCCTCGCTTACAAACTCGCTCACTTGTCTGGAACACCGTAGAAAAGTTGGCGATTTGTCTCTATTTTATAGATATTTTCATGGGCGATGCTCTTCTGAAATATCAACAATCGTTCCTGCTTTGGCAGTCTCTTCGAGATTAACCCGTCAAGTTCAGTCATCACACCCCTTCGTGGTCACTTTGGAAACCTGCAGAACATCACTTTCCAAAGACTCGTTCATCCAACGAACAGCGAGGCTTTGGAACTCATTGCCTAGGGAGGTGTTCCCCGAGGCATACAACCTTCAGAAATTTAAGAAGAACACCAACTCCTACCTTCTTTCCCTAGGTTCCCACGATGTTCTCTGAACATTACAGGATATCCCTTTTCGTGGGAACCAGAACATATAAAAAAAAAAAAATAGACATTTAGTGAAGAAAACCCACAGCTCTTTACTTTATTCGCCATTGACGAAAAAAGAAGTGGAAAATGAATTTCAAAAACACTTGCCATTAATAATTGATGTTGACAATAATAAATAACATGTACTTATTTTTAAATTGAAAATAAATATTTGTCAAAAATAATATATGCTTCTGTTATTCTGGCATCTGCACGCCAGGGAAATTATCACTTATTAATTTTGCAGCTAGGTCACGTGACCGAAAAAATTTTCGGAAAATTTAGGTTGTCATAGCAACCTGTCAAGATCAAGGCATCTGATTGGCTTAAAACAACAGCTATAAAATTTTCAATAGTAATATAACGAGTGTAATGGAAATTATCGATAATGTTTGGGAAATTTGCCCGAATGCATTTTCAGTTAAAAATGCATGAATGCAAATTTGTCAAAAATTATAGATATATTTCCATTGCACGAATTGTATTTTATAAGAAAATTTCATGAATTAAAAATTTAATTTTTTTGTATACCCACGTAAGTAACATGACTGTGTTCAATTGTAACAATTTTAATGACTAGATATACATTCCTAAAAATTTGTGAAGCTATATTTAAAAAATAAAAATATAAAAAATAGTGTTTGTTATCATTCTATTATTTAAAAAATAATATGAGACACGTACGTTATTGGGTAATTGTCTTTTTTTTCTCATAAAAATGATAGGTACCTAGGATAATACTAAGTTGATACTTTTGGGGCATTGCCATTACCATTATCCGATAATCGTGCACTAGTGCATGATAATCACATTCTGAATAATTCAAATTAACAATTGAAACATGTCAGTTTATTGTCGGAATGCCAGTTTTGACAAATGAATGAAATTCTCAATTTAAAAATATATCATTGTTATTTTATGTATACATTTTTTAGTAGCAAACAGTGATTTCTATTGAAAAGCAATGTAATTTATTATTTGAAATTTTATTCTTTGAAAAGTTTTATGTTGCCAACCCCGATTACTGATAAGAGGTGAAACAATTTGACAAATAATAAAACATTCTACTTTCAATATCTCGTATCGCAGAAATCAAGCACCTTACAATACATGTTTATAGAAATCATCCACTTCAATTTTATCTGAAGTATGGATGACCACGGTAAAAATCACTTGTAACCTAAACTGCTTGAGATACATATTGTTATGATTAACAAAGTGGATAGTCAAGTGTCAAGAAAGTTCTTAGATCTAGTAAATAAGAACCCAAACAAAATCTATAGATCTGATTTGATTGGGCAAGGAAAATATATTCATAGAAGTCAGTTTTTTAATCACAATTTTGCAATTACTGTCAAAAAATTTCCGGTATGATTTCATGTAGGGTACCCACCAATTGAAAAATGTTGATAATTTTTGTCGTTACCAAATGTAACATTTTGAAATATTTGATTGGCTATGAAATACAGATGAGAAATTTTCAATAGTAATATAACGAGTGCAATGGAAATTATCGATAATTTTTGGGAAATAAAAATGCATACCATACAGTGCTTCTCAAAAGTCCCCTCCCCCCCTCTTATTTTTGGAACGATTATACATAAACAAGTGAAATTTGGAAACTGAATATTAAAGGTTGTAAACTTCCCTACTAGTGATGATAGATGACGAAATCGTCAAAGATGACGTCACAAGGCCATTGTGACCAATAATTTTAAATGGAACCCTCTTTTAAAAGGCATCGAAAAAACTTATTCAATGATAGTAATTTTGTTTGTTTTTATGGCAGTTTTAATGGCTCATTAGTAAACATTAACATTTAAATTCCATTCAGTATGATATTAATTACAGATTTAAGAATTAGTATCTACTTAAAGAAATTGCTCGAAGTGACCTCCATTTACTTCCTGTCAGTGAAATATCCTATTTTTAAACTCTTCTCGTACTTTTGCAAATGTGTCTGCGGAAACAGCCTCACATTCTGCAACAATACGTTGTTTTGAAACGTCAATATTGTCAGGTTCAGTGGCGTAAACCTTCGATTTAAGGTACCCTCACAGAAAAAAATCCAAAGGTGTGAGGTCCGGTGATCGAGCTGGCCATTCCGTTGAACCTCGTCGTCCAATCCATCTACCACGATACTCCTCATCCAAATACCGTCTTACTGCACCGTAATAGTGTGGAGGAGCACCATCCTGTTGGAATGTTATTTCCAAATTGCCGAATTCATCTGGATTATCTTCCAAAATTTCAAGGATCAACGGTTCTATTGCGTTTTGCAACAGCTCCAGATAAACCTCACCAGTTAAATTAGTATTTAAAAAAAGGGGCCCAACCATGTGGTTTCCCAGGATACCTGCCCAAACATTCACCTTCTGGGGAAATTGGGTATGTGTTTCACGAAACAGGTGAGGATTTGCGTCAATCCAATACCTCACATTCTGTGTATTTACATTTCCATTTAGATAGAAAGTTTTTTCGTCACTAAAACAAATTGTTTTGACATAGTCTGGCTGTTGGTTAATTTTAGTTTCCATATTTTCACAAAATTCTAGTCTTCGGTCTGGGTCGTCGTCTGAGAGTTGATGAACCATTTTTAATTTGTATGGATGAAATTTGTTTTTTTTTCAACACTCTGTGTACTGTACTTCGACTGACTTCACAGGTAGATGCAACGTGAGTTGTTGAAGAAGTAGGATTAACTATTACTTCTGCCAGTATATTAAACTTTTTCTCAGCAGAAATTTGTTGTCTGCCAGATCGTTTCGTATCATTAATACTACCCGTTGTTTCAAACTTACGAAGAACTAACAAAAACGTCAGCTTATTTGACAAATATCCAGAGGCGGAGCTTGAATTTGGAATTTTAGTATTAACTGATTTAATTCATCACAGCTTTGCGTTTTTTAAAAGCGAGTTGCCAAAACTGCCATAAACACAAACAAAATTAGTATCATTGAATAGGTTTTTTTGATACCTTTTAAAAGAGGTGTCGCTTGCCGTAGGGTTCCATTTAAAATTATTGGTCACAATGGCCTTGTGACGTAATCTTTGACGATTTCGTCATCTATCATCACTAGTAGGGTAGTTCACAACCTTTAATATTCAGTTTCCAAATTTCACTTGTTTATGTATAATCGTTCCAAAAATAAGAGGGGGGGGAGGGGACTTTTGAGAAGCACTGTAAAGGTAGAAGCGTTAGAACCTTAAGATCGTCCAGCAAGAGTTGAATAACTGGGGTCGTGACGTACAGGTACGTCTATAACGGGAGGACGGTAGCTGTACATGCACGTCCGACATTTCTCGTAAATAATTTGTAAACGAAACTGATTTTTATTGCCAATTGGATTATTAAAATTAGTGTTTTCTTTATTTTAGGAAAACTGAAAAAATTGCACACTGTAAATAAAATCTTTCTTTTAGCAAAAGTAAGTTTATTCTTCAACAAAAAATAGCATGTAACGAAAAAACCTAATTGAATACCCATAAATGAAAAAAGAAATAAAGTAGGAGGGCTCTAGACGTTCACAACAGAATGCTGTTCTGATAATGACAACGCCGCCCCGGACACGGTGTGTCCCGGCTCCGTTCCATCGGTAAGCGCGTGCTTTCCAGACGCCGCCCGCCGCGCCGTCTCGAAAGGATTAACTGAAGAATTCCATATCAAAAAGTTTAAATTCAGATCCACAACACTTCAGTTATTGAAACAAAAGCACACAAGAATACACTTGGGACCCCACCAACCCACTCAAAATAAAAGAAGAACTCCATGAAGCAAAAATGAAAACCAAAGAACTTGAATTCGTCTGGATACCATCACATGTAGGAATACCCGGAAACGAAGAAGCAGACAAGAAGCCATAAACAGCGAAAACTCCGAAACAGTGACACAAACAGTGATAAGTGACATTCGAAATACAATCAAGAACTCCTTAGAAACAGCATGCGGCAAGAAAAATGGCATGCCACTACCGCGAAACTACGCGAAGTGAAAAGTTCAGTGAAACCGTGGAAACAGGAAAGACCAAGTTCATTTTACTCGCCCTACGCCTCGGCCACACACGCCTCACTCGTGAATATCTACTCGATAAAAGTCCCGAACCAATATGTGAACTTGCAACGTGAAGACCACCATCTATAAATTACCAGCAGAATTTTCAATCTACTCTGCCGAAGCATATGCCATACTTATGGCACTTACTCACATCCCTACAGGCTGCAAGAATATCGTAATTTGTTCAGACTCTCTGTCAGTACTTACCTCCATACAAAATATATACAACCCCACGGCTCAGCTCAATCCATTTGTGATCAGAATCAAAACAAGTTTGTATAATATGAAGATATCAGATACGAATATTTCCTTCCTCTGGGTCAAGGCACACACGGGTATAGAATTTAATGAGAAAGTGGACACACTAGCTAAAGAAGCCGTCAACCTGACCACATTGGCAACAACACAAATATGTCTGGACGATCTTATTGCAGCAGATAAAGTTGTTCAATCGGGAAAGTGGTTGGAAAGGTGGAAAAACTACTGTAGAAACAATCCGACAAGATACACGCGAATTCACTCAGATATACTATCCAAACACTGGCATTATGACCTCAATCTTTCCAGGAGATGTATATCAGTGTATAATAGGTTGAAATTTGGACATGGATGTTACCCTGCCTTCTTGGCTAGAATTGGGATTACTAACTCCAACCTATGTGAAGAATGCAACGTAGAAGGTGATTTGGACCATATATTTTTCAACTGTAAAAATACTAAGTTGGAAGGCCAAGAGCTCTACTCCGACCTGCTTCTTTTAGAAACCCCCACCCCCATCAATTTGCTTACACTGTTAGCCCTCAACGAAAAAAAAACCATCCTCTGCAACTTCAAATTCATACAGAAAACAGGCCTAAAAATTTGATGCAATCAAAGGTGAATTTACTCTATTTACTTAACATTTCACTTAGATATCGACCCTCTGTGTTCTAACCCTTATGTATGTACACCTTTCCGTGGTCCAGTATTGTTTGTCTATTGAAATGAATGCCACGATGGACCCCTTGGCGAGAAAAAACCTTGTGATCCTTTGTTTTCCTGACGATTTCTTCTTTCAATTTTCCGAATGATTTTGTGTTAGATTTTAGGGACATTGGGATATTTCACCCACCATGAAGAAATTTGGAATATAAATGGATGAATAGTGACTGGCTGTATGGACCAAGTCCGAATGCCAAAAAAAAAAAAAAAAAAGACCACCATCAAACACCTTCTCGTAGAATGCCCTCTACTCGCCCCACAAAGAAACACCTGCAATATCTCAGGATCATTAATTTCCTTACTCGGCCCACAATGTGTATTTAGTGACATCATACTATTTATAAACACTATAGACATTGCCAAAAACCTGTAACCGATCTCTTAATGAAATGTAATACGATCAAGTTACGCTCGCTAATACCCTTCTAGGTTGATGCGATTTATTTAAATAAAAAAAAATGCACTTGGGCTTCAATCTAAATATCACTTGATACACTGTTGGAAAAGAGTTGTTGAAATAACAAAAAATGAGAAACCCAGGAGGTCTACTAGTATTATTGGTGAAATTGGCAAATTTCGATATTGACGATGTTCACATTTACACATTTGTGGCTTTCACACACATTTTTGCTATTTAACAAATTCAGCAAAGTAAATGCCACAATTAGACTGTAGACGATTTTACAAAGTGCATCAACAACATTCAGTTGCTATTTTTTCACCTGTTTTTTGTTAAGCTGACATAAACATGTTTTTACAGTGAAATAATTCATTTACTTTTTTCAATGAATTGACATAATATTATAGTGAAATTAACATTGTGATATTGTCGATTCCTTTACTAGTTTTCATCATTTATAAACCGACAAGAAGTAATTTGTAAACCTCATGCTGTTGGAATCTCATTCTCTTTATGCTGTTGAAATACAATTTTGTCGATTCTTTTCTTTTAGTTTTTCATACTACACAGTAAAAAGTTTTATTGTCTTTTATTTCTTGTCAAAACATAAATAATATTTTTTTCAAATGACGTCAATTAGTATTCACTATCACTATTTTTGTTGGGAAAATATCTAATATTTGTTGGTAATCTAGTTTTTCAGGAGGGATGGTTTAATAAATCAAGAATATATAACATTAGAATACTTTAATGCTTCTATTATACAAAAATTATTACTCTATTATAATAAATAACAGTTGAATGTCGATAAAATAAAATTAACATCCTCATGTGAAGAAATATACAAATAAACATAAAGTAACACAATGAGTGAATGCCAGCTTTATAATCCTTTGGTGGATTAATATAAAAAAAATATACTGTATTATAATAAATAACACTGCCGCGTGAAGGTTAAGAGCAGTAGGTGCAAGAATAAAGATTTTGAGTTTGCAAATATATATTTGCGGCGAAGCCCAAAAAGACAGTTATGTGTTTGACCTGTATGTATGTACACAGGTCAAACACATAACCGTCCTTTTGGCTTTACCGCAGTCGGGTAAAAAAATATAAAAATTGGCAAACTCAAAATCATTTTTCTTGCCCTTACCGCTCTTTACCCTCACGCGGCAGAAGAGTTGAATGCCGAAAAAATAAAACTAACAATAGGTACCGAGTAATAAAATGTAATAACCCGAAACAAAATGTTTGCCTAAATTCACAATGCAAGTCACTATTCCAAAATAATTTCATTAGTCCACTCCAATTTGCCGCAATATCTCAATCTTACGAAAAACTGAGATGATGGCGTCAATGGCGGTTGTTGTATACCCTCCATAGACATTCCCGCATATGGGAAATCATAATCTTCTCATCGCGTCTACGGTAATTTATATCATTATTATGCAAAACAATATGAAACAAAAAATACTTACTTCCATTATTATATCGCCAACAACAGTCAAACTTCACATTACCTGGACACCTGTTGAACCTGAACAAACAAAATCACATACAAATACCACATTAACAATACGTCTCACATAGGACAGAGGACTGAGTGAGACGATGTGCTCTGGAAGCGAATTTTTGGCGCTAATTCGATACTCGCATATGCACGAAAATGCCCGAAGGTGATCAATTCCCTTTTCACAACGAAATAGGATCAATTCCACAAATTTTTTGGACAATATCACCAACAGTTTTGGTAATCCAACAATTTGCATTTTGACTATATCAGTTGTTTAACAAACAAAATTGTCGATTCCGCAAACTGTTCATAGCCATGAATACATATTTGATGTTGCTGATAAATCCACATTTATATTCTGAATTTGCAAGAGCATTTGGTATTTTGTTTTAAATCACGAAAATATTTGCAAAATAAAGTTGTTACAGCAGCAAGTTTCTAGTTGAAGATTTCGACAACAATGAGGTAGACCTACTGACAATAATGAGTGAAAATTGACAATGGATGAATTTAAGTAATTTGAGTAGTGAATTCCTGATTAATTGTTGTTGATTTTAGCAATATTTTTTCAACGAAACAAGATATTGTTGAAATTAACTTTTTTCAAATGTGTAGCTAATAGTTATTTATACAGGGTGCCCATGCAAATAGTGCTACCCTTCACGTGCGGATAGTGTTCGATAATTATAGTAAAACATGCTTAATACGTATATGGAAAAAAAAACGACTTTAATACCACGAAATAGAAACTGAGTACCACGGACAACAACAACATAATCTATACAGACGCATATAAGGCAACTGGAGATCAACGCGTGGGAGCAGCCGTTATTTCAAACAATTCAACACACAGTTACAGCTTACCACCAAATTGCAATATTTACACAGCAGAATTGTACGCCATAGCAAAAGCCGTTGAAATATCAAATAGCCTTGATACTAAAGAAACAGTAATTTGCACTGACTCTTTGAGTTCAATACAAGGAGTCAAACAACTGTACCCCAAACATCCCGTACTCCAATCAATCAAACATGAACTATACCAACTGAAATCCCTAGGAAAGACCGTAAAATTAGTGTGGATTCCTTCACACACTGGAATACCCGGAAACGAGAAAGCCGACAAAGCCGCAAAACTAGCTATCACAGATCCGACCGCTATTAGAGTAAATACTATCCCGTACGATAATATGAAAGCTGACATTAAAAAGTACATCAAAGGCGTATGGCAGGATAGATGGCAAGAAACAGGAACTGACAACAAGTTATACGACCTAAACCCCACCCAGCATATAGGACTAAGCAGAAAACACCAGGTCACTCTTTCAAGGCTCCGAATTGGACACACAAGATTAACCCACCAACACCTGTTTCAACAAAGTGATCCAGAGACATGCTATATTTGTGACAGAGTCCTCAGCGTGAAACACCTACTTTTAGACTGTCCACTGTATCACCAAGAAAGAGTTGCCGCCAACCTGTCCAACGACCTACAAATCATTCTCAAACCGGAAAATGTGGAAAATCTAGTTTTGTTTCTGAATAGAACAAGTATATTGTATAAAATTTTGAATGTATTGTTAATACATTGTACCCCGCTAATAACCGAAATGGTTAAAGCGGAAAATTGAAAAAAAAAGAAAAAAAAAAGACTTTAATTTAAAGAAATACTTGCTGGTACCCGCGACTTCGTCCGCGTGAAATTAGTTTTTTTCTTTGCTTTTCTTTGTGTTGTTCCATCTAGCTTATGCCAGGGGCTTTGCCAGCTTCCTATTATCCTGTTTCCTGTTATCCCGTTATCTTGTTTCCCGTTATTCGGGTATCCCGTTTCCAGTTATCCCATTATCCTGTGATCCCATTATTCCGTTATCCCGATATTCCGTTTCCCTTCATTTTATTATTCCATTATATCATTATCCTGTTTCCCGTTATTCCGTTTACATATATACATATATATATATATATATATTATATATATATATATTTATATATATATATATATATATATATATATATATATATATATATATATATTTATATATATATATATATGTGCACAGGGTGTAATATAACCTTTTGCACACCTGTAAATGACGAGTGTATAATGCCATTTCATAACGAATTACAGTTGTTAAAAATCTGAAAAAAATATTTTAAAACTGTTTTTGTTCTTGGTAAAATTCGACAAAATTCTGGGTAGCGTCGCCCGCCTAATTTCAGGTGACCGGCCCAACAGAAAACTTTGGCAATTACCGAATGCAATAAACATTTAACTCGACATTTGAATAATGTAGAATGTTGAACTGATTGTGTGGTAAATGTACACATTGCAGGCTGCCTGAGATATATATTCAATTTCAAAGTGAAGAAAACAACTAACCTTGTTATATCCAAACTGGTGATAAAGTCAGAACTAGTTGACTTCATACTCTGCTTCGAGCCACAAGACAAGAGAAAAACATTCGCAATTGAATATTGTTATAAAAATAATTTCGAGACCATTGTTGTGATTCAGAACACGTGAACTGAACACGTGCATGCAATATTCTTGCATGCACGGTTTACGAAGCTGTCTACGAACGAAAGTTTGTTAGATTCTACTAGTGTTTTCTGATTGGCTGGTGAATGAAATATCTTGAGATCCTAATTAACAACTAATCAGAAAACAGTGCGCCATGTGCACGATAATTTATTTGAACTTTATTGTCTTTTAAAAAATTTGCCAATCTATCAAAACATAATTTATATTATATTGATATATCTAGTACGAAAACGACCGCACAACGATTGGCGACTCCAGAATCCAACCAGAATTGAAATTTTCTACTTCATTCATAAATGCGACGAGTGATTCATCTTGCCTTCTACTCTTCAAAATACGCACGGAACAGCTCGGTGTTTATTTTCAAGAGCCAGCACAAGACAAAGACAATTATGTTCAAATTAATTCTCCTGCACATCTCGTACTGTTTTCTGATTGGTTGCTAATTAGGATCTTTCATTCACCAGCCAATCAGAAAACACTAGTAGAATCTGACAAACTTTTGTTCGTAGACACCTTTGTAAACCGTGAATATCTATCTCAGGCTGCCTGCAATGTTTACATTTACCACTCAATCAACATTCTACATTATTCAAATATCGAGTTTGTTTATTGCATTCGGCAATTGCCAAAGTTTTCTTCTGAGTAGGCACCTGAAATTAGGCTGGTGGCGCTACCCAACATTTTGTCGAATTTTACAAAGAACAAAACATGTTTTATTTTTTTTCCAGATTTTTATCCACTGTAGTTCGTTATACAATGGCATTATACATTCGTCATTCACGGGTGTGCAAGAGGTTAGATTACACCCTATATAATAGGGTAATAGGTAGTATTTCTACCTCTCTACCTAAAAGTTCATACAACTGGAAACTTGACAACAGGTTATTTCACACTCGATATTAGTTACTCATTATTGAATTCGGCGTTGGATCTTCGTACATTGCGTACACTTTGTAGCGAAACAATGTCAAACTCATAAAAATCAGTTCGGCATTCGAATCAACTATCTGGTTTACGGGATGGAAAACCTGCGATTGATAGGAAGAAAATCTCACATTACATACCAAGAGCTGACCCCTTATTCACAGAATGTCGGCGGCACAAGTCATACCCCGAAATGCTTTCCACGGTGGCGAATTCCTCTTGTCGCTCCGGATTATTACTGTTTACACTTCGTGTAACTTTCCAGAAGGGGCGAAGGGAGCGGCCGTCGTTGGAAGGTGGGCGTCGGGAGCGTGCGGCAGTCAGATGCCTCCCGGATAAATAATGGTCCTAAGTTAATCCAACATGTTCACGTAACTTCCAGATAAGGGCGTCGTCGACGTCGTCACACGAGCGAAGTGTTTTTGGATGGCGTCGTCGTTGGCTGGCCCGGTGCACCTCTGATTTTGATGGCATCGATTCTGACGCGACTAAATTGTAACTTATGGGAATATTGTCGACATTGAAATAATAAAGGATACTTAAACTCGGTCTGACCTCGTTTCGATACGAAACACTCGATATTATTATATGGGACAAAACCTTCTGAGAATTCTCACTAACGCTCGAGATTTGTAGACCATAGTTGTATCGATCATGACTTACTTAATCATATTTATAGTTAAAATTTGAATTTAGATTTTATTAAAAGTTCAACGTTGAAGACTTATTGGGTTATGATTACGAACAACATTAAATCTATTTGTGAGTTCGAAAAATAGTTGAAATTGACATTAATATTTTTAATTTCACATGTAATGTAAACTTGAAAGTTCAAATATTTGAAATTTTAAGAAATATTTTCTTGGTATTTTCAATAATTGTCATAAATGGAACATGATAAAAAGAATTACATTCACCGATTTTAGGTAAAATTATATGTATTGAAAGAAGTTTACGAGAGCATGGTTCATTCGTGAAATCTAAGAATAAAAGTTGCCCTACTACTGGAAATGCTGGTGATAATGAAATCGACGTTTTAGGAAAGTTATTTCAAAGTTTCATGTTACACATAGTAAAATGGTAATTTGAATCAGAATTCGTGGAATACAAGAAAAATCAGAATGAGGAAGTACAGTTGTGTGCATAAAAAAGTCGTACCGCAGTTATAGGCTATGTGAGTCAGGCAAGTCAGGCAAGTCTTTAACAAGTACTGTCAAAATTGAAACTATTTTTAACCGACGAAACCAAAAGGAGGAGGTTCTCTAGTCGACGCGTATATATTTTTTGTATGTATGACCACGCATAACTTTTCACAGAGCAGTTCGATCCCGATGATTTTTTTTCCATTGGATAGGGTGTACTTCCAAGTCGGTCCCATCCCTAAGGGTAGTGAAATGGAAGATATTGATCGTTCACCCTCTGAATTCTGGTCCGTTAACCGATTCTATCAGGCATAACTTTGTAGTGTGTTTTCCGATTTGGATTATTCTTTTTTTATTAGATAGGGTATACCTCATAGTTGATCATATTTCAATATGGAATGAAATGGTCCACCACTATGGGTAGAAAAATAGGGGATGATTGATTTTTCACTTGTGAACATTGGCACACATATGTGGTTGACTTGATAGATCCTCCTACATCCGTCACAATAATTACATTCTACAAAAGGATGGAATTATATACAAAGTGATGAAATCAACTAATCAGAACTTTCAAAAATAATTTATATTATATAACAATAAATAGTTAAAGTAGATAATCATTTTATTTAACAGTTAATAGTTAAGTAAGTATTTTGGAAGTAATAAAAAATTAAGTAGGTAGTAATTAGTAGATTTCAGCCACAAAAAAATTAAAAATAAAAACTTTTTAACAAAAAATTAAACCGACGAAAAAATCAACTGAAAACTAAAAAAATAAATAAACCTTCTTATTCTTAATGATAATTGAGCTCCTAAACTAATATGAGTAACTAATTTTGAGTCGGCGCCAAACAAACTAGCAATTGAATTAGGTAAAGCGTAAAATGATGGCAGCGAGATGCACAGCGGCGTTTTGAATACGAAACTGAACAGTAAAAAATAAAATAAATCTTCTCAGTGTCAATAACTAACCTCCTAAACTAATGTAAGTAACTAATTTTAAGTCGGCGCCAAACAAACAAGCAAATGAATTAGGTAAGGCGTAAATTTTATTGAAGCAATTTAATGATCCTCGTTGATTGTTCGTTTCGCGCCGACTCAAAATTAGTTACTTACATTAGTTCAGGAGCTTAGTTATTTAGATTTATTTTATTTTTTACTTTTCAGTTCCGTATTTCGTTGGTTTAATTTTTTGTTGAAAAGTTTTTATTTTTCAATTTTTTGTGGCTGAAATCTACTACTTACTTGTTTTTTTATTACTTCCAAAATTCTAACTTACCCACTTCACTTCAACTAATACCAGTTAAATAATATGATTATCTACTTTTACTATTTGTTGTAATATAAATTATTTTTGGTGTTCTGGTTAGTTTATTTCATTACTTTGTGTATCATTCCATCCTCTCATAGGATATAATGATTGTGAAGGATGTAGGAGAACTGACAATAGCGATCTGTCATTGTCAACTACATATGTGTGCAATGTTCACAAGCGAAAAATCAACCATCCCCTATTTTTCTACCCGTAAGGGTGGATAATTCCAAATATGCGGTATACCCTATCTAATAAAAAGAGAATCATCCAAATCGAAGAACCCAGTACAAAGTTATGCCTGATAGAATCGGTTAACGGACCAGAATTCAGAGGGTGAGTGATCAATATCCTTCATTTTGCTACCCTTAGGGGTGGATTTCATCTTTTAAATTCAAATGGGACCAACTTCGAAGTACACCCTATCCGCTGAAAAAATAATTATCGGAATCGGACGTCTCAGTAAAAAAATATATACGCGTCGACTCCTCCTTTTTGGTTTCGTTGGTTAAAAAATATACTCATCGACTAGAGAACCTCCTCCTTTTTGGTTTCGTCGGTTAAAAAGGGCAGAATCTTGCACTGGCTTCTGAGGCATTTTCGGCAAGATGATGAAATTTGTAGTAAAATTGGGTGGCCCATTAGTGTGAGGAAGTACAGTATCTCGCCTATAATGAGGAGTATGATAAAATGTTTGAGATAAAAGTTAAATGGTTTACTTTGTTGCTTATTTTAAAAATATTGTGGAATGTACCGAGTGTTCCTTCGAAGCGGGGCAATACAAATCATAATTTTTTTAAATGGACCTCTCTGTAAATTTTTTCGCCGTTGAACTGAGCAAAATGTTTTACATAAGGAGGTATTTCCTTTTTTCGAAAATTTTGCGGCGTTGTCAAGTTATTGCTGAAAGTAAGAAAATCTCCGGAAAAACAGACCACCACAAATGCCATCATAAAAAATGTATGGGTAAAATTTAAGCAGAATTATTTGAGACATGCAACACCAAGAGTGAGATGAAATGTCGGTATGGACTGAAAGTTACATTTCTCAAACAGGACATTTCATACAGAGGCATTAACTTGACAAACTTCGAATATCAAAAACTTGATTTTTTTAAATGAAACACCCAGTATGTTATGTCACCATTTTGAAGGACTACTTTATTCCTACAATTTTTGCTAATATGACTTAGCCCCTAAAATTGACAGATTTTGTGAAATTTGCAATTCAATTTTCAATTTGTCAAAAATTCTCTTTCTAACGTAAGACCTCGTTAATCCTTGGCTCGCACAAGTTGCGACTTCTGAGGGCTGCCCGTTCATAAGGGGAGGACAGCTGGTAAACGGCAAAAACTTTATTTTTTATTTATTTATAAATAATTGAAACGATAACAAAAAAAAAATTAGACATTTATAACAACTGCTCAAAGTGACCACCGGCTACTTCCAAACAATAATGTATTCGGTTTTGAAATTCTTCATTAACTCGCCTCAACATGCTGACTGGAATATTTTGGAATACGTCCCTAATTCTATTTTTCATATCCTCCTTTGTAGATGGGGGTGTTCTATAAACTTGATCTTTAACGTAGCCCCACATGAAAAAATCCATTTTTGTCAAATCTGGTGAGCGAGGTGGCCACTTGAAAGGACTTCCTCTACCTATCCATCTTCTGGGAAATGCAGTGTCTAAATAATTATTAACAGGAACAATGTGGTGAACAGGTGCTCCGGCGTGTAAATACTACATTAATCGTTTGATTCGAATGGGTGATGATTACTTAATTGTGGTAACTGGTTTTCCAAAAAATCGAGGTAAATCAAGCCATTAACTCTTCCCTCAAAGAAATATGGCCCAACGATGAAATTTCCAATTATGCCACCCCATACATTTAGGGACCACTTTGCCTGACTGGTGGTTCGAAAGAAATGGGGGTTATCTGTTGAATAATAATGGACATTATGTCTATTTACAAACCCAGTTTTATGAAATGTTGCTTCATCGGAAAATAAAACATAATTAAAAAAATCTCTGTCTTGTAGCAACTGTTGCTGAGCCCAATCACAAAATGTTACTCTTTTCTCAAAATCATCATCTAATAACTCTTGATGTAACTGAAAACGGTACGGATACAACTTATTATGTTTCAAAATTCTTTGTATGGCAGTCCGGCTTATGTCAGTTTGTTTGGATATTTCTCTGCGAGATATGAGGATCTTCTGTAACTTTCAAGAGGACAGCCATTTCAGTTTCTTCAATTAATGCAGTTTTGGTTCTTTCTATTTTTTCATATGCGACATTTCCTGTTCGAGTAAATCGAAGAAGCAACTTTCCGAACGCTTCTTTTCTGGGTTGTCGTCTGTCTGGATATCGTTCATTATAAATTCTGGTCGCTAGTAATTAGTTTTGATCACTTGCCCCCAGTACAAAAATCATATCGGTCAATTCTTCGGTGGAGAAATTCATTTCAAATGCTTCTTATTATAAAGCGATAGATACAAAATTGTATGACAGTAATTTTTGTTTTATGCCAAAACTTATCGATTATTGAATGTCAAATTCATAGCCCACTTTCATAACAGTTTCATTGCTCATGGCGCACACGAGAACCACCACTTGCCTCACTGAGAAGTGCATGACGCATTTATTTGCGCACCATGAACCAGTTTACAAGCAACCGGTTAGTATTATTTTAGCATTGTAGATATTGTCTGTGGTTAAGTGAGCGTTTTGTACGGAGCATAACCTATAAAAAACTGTTAGTTCTTGAATTTTGTAAATATTAAAGGGATAAACACGCAGTTTTAGTCGAAATAAAATGAAATTGCAAATTTCACAAAATCTGTCAATTTTAGGGGCTAAGTCATATTAACAAAAATTGTAGGAATAAAGTAGTTCTTCAAAATGGTGACATAACATACTGGGTGATTCATTTAAAAAAATCAAGTTTTTGATATTTGAAGTTTGTCAAGTTAATGCCTCTGTATAAAATGTCCTGTTTGAGAAATCTAATTTTCAGTCCATACCGACATTTCAACTCACTCTTGGTGTTGCATGTCTCAAATAATTCTGCTTAAATTGTATCCATAAATTTTTTATGATGGCATTTGTGGTAGTCTATTTTTCCGAAGATTTTCTTACTATCAGCAATAACTTGACAACGCCGCAAAATTTTCGAAAAAAGGAAATACCTCCTTATGTAAAACATTTTGCTCAGTTCAACGGCGAAAAAATTTACAGGGGGGGGTCCATTTAAAAAAAATGATGATTTGTATTGCCCCGCTTCGAAGGAACACTCTGTATATTCCACAATATTTTTAAAATAAGCAACAAAGTAAACCATTTAACTTTTATCTCAAACATTTTATCATACTCCTCATTATAGGCGAGATACTGTACTTCCTCACACTAATGGGCCACCCAGTATGTGATCACCTATCAATGGACAAATTAATAACGAGATTCATTTTGTCAATACCATACTAATTGGTGTTCATAAAAGGCGCGTTCCATTTGAACAGGGGGTTAGTTTGATTTTAGCTTTGCAGAATGAACATGTGGCGTCTGTGGCAGAATGACAGCCAAGAAGGCAATAGTAAAGAATGGGAACAACCACCAATTCATCTTGAATTTGAACCAATTCCAGGATTAAGTTTCTCATAGAAACAATTATCTAAGGATTGCCAAACCCTAAATATTATTGTAGAGTTGTAACACAAATCCAGTAGAATTTCAAGAATATTAGTGCTGAGAACTGGATAAACGCAATCTATTATGTAATGAAATATGAGAAACTATACAGAATGTAAATGCCAATTTAAATGCCATAGTGAATTAGAATAGTATAAATTAATATTGGGAAGTTATAAACTAGAATTTTTACGAAAATAGACCTAATAAATACTTTTTTATCATACCTGCATCATAATCCTTGTTTTATGAACTAGAAAGCGTGCGAAATCTCAAGATTAAAACACGCCGTGTTTTAAAGGAAAAAGCGTGCGAAATCTCAAGATTAAATAAAACACGCAGTGTTTTAAAGGTTGCTTGTAAACAACAATTGCAATTGAAGTTATGATGCGGGTTTAATAGAAAATAGCGTATGATACACGTGTATAAATGCTTTTAAAGCACTTGCAACGTTGAGGGCTCTCCGCTCCGCGTCGTGCCCTCAAACTCGTTGCGCGTGCTTTGAAGGTTCACTCATACGCTTGTATCATAATATACTATCAAACACACTAAAATATATAATTTATTCTTGTGATTTGCACTGTCCTAAGTCAGGAACAAGTTTTAAATTTCTCTCACAAATTCTGACTTTCTATTTTATTTTTCATAGTCAATTATCATTAGTCGGCGTAGCCGATCCTGGATCGTAGTTTTTATATCTAACAGCATTCCCTACCAGTCTTCAATTAATGAGTGTTCCATTATTGGGGAATGCACGCTCATTTTAATATTGATATATAAAAGCCAAATATCACTAATTGATTACATTACTATCACCCCAGAGGTGAGTCCAGTAATACTGAAATTTGACATAGTGATTTTTTTCATGTGAAGGCGCAAGGAAAAAACTCAAGAACCCTTATATTTTTCGAAAAATTCTAGAACATTTATTTCATTATTTTCTGTAGACGACATATTTTCAACTCTGTCTATAAATTCAATTAATTTATCAAACATTTTTGGATTTTTCATAAGATAATTTCCAATTTGATTCATTCACCACCTAAGGTTTCTGCTAAATAGGATCAAGCCGTGACTCCCCCCACAATTGATATATCAATATTTCTCAGGTGAATCTAGGCCCTGGGATCGCTTCAAATAGTTTTTTCCAAACCTACATTCAATACACAGCATAACTTTCTCCAATATCAACCCCAGCGTTTCACTGAAATGTTCTAATCAATTTTACTCAAGTAAATATCCGTTTTGAGGTCCTCCGAGACGATTGAGACCATTTCTAGAGTGAAGTCTGTGTGTGTGTCTGTCTGTCTGTAATCTTCCACGGTAACTGGAATTCAAGTATGACCCTGGCCAAATTTCTTTTTAATGCCAGCTTGTCGCGTTTGTACTTACAGTGTACTGCTGTCTGATTGGCCACTAAATGACAAATTAAGAAGTTTTCAATCCGCAGCCAATTAGAAACAGTACGCCCTGAGCGTGGACTATTATGTGTCTCATTTATTGTTTTTGGTAATAATGAATAAATTGTCGAAAACGATCCAACAACGAGTACCAGGTCCGCTTAGCAAGTCAAGTTGGAGTGGCTCACAGCAAAAGACCGGAACAATTTTATCATTAGAATTATGGATAGGTAGAAGCCTTACAACTTCAACATTCTCCCGCAAGAGTTGTATTTTGTCAGTGGCTCCCAAATTAACATCATAACGATAACTTTTAATATCTATTTTGACTACAAAGTCAAATTTACACGAGTGAATTATTTCCATAATCACATGTTTGGATAGTAGAAAATCCTCACGCTGTTGGCTGCGGGCACGAAATGGATGGTCACAACTATAAACATACCATGGCCGTAATGGGATTAAGTCAAATGTCAATTTTTTCCCAACTTTTATATTAACTAATTTCAGATGAAATCATATTTTTACGAGTTTCTTATCTTGTTGAAAATGTCCAGCCTGTATTGATCACGTTCTCTTAGTCAAATTTATTCAGGCTGGCTTTTGATATTGATTAATGCATGGGAACATTACTCAACAGATAATAGAAGCCCGAAATCACTTGTTCGGGATTACTAAATCTGGATTAAATACGGTGCATTTGGCCGTTATAGACAAATATATCATTGCATTTTGTGCTATATGCAGATGATGTTTTTATTACAAAAAAATGCTCTGCTGAAACTGCGTCCAAAATGCTGTCTTTTTAAACCCGAGCTTTAAATTAACATCTTATCATTCCAAATTGAAATTTGCTAGGAATCTCCATCATGACCAAAAAATACACTCCACATTATTTTTCCGTACTGATTCATTGTTGAATTCCAAAATATAATACTATATTTAAAAATCATAGAGCAAGTGTAGTTAATTTTTTTTCCTTCTAATTTTGACATTTAAAGTGACACTTTTCAAAACTCGTTGACGTTATCAAATGTTTTACTTTTCATCACCAGTTGCGTAAAGTAAAATTTTTCGCAACTGGTGATGAAATAGTATATTGTACAACGGGCACGGAATGGCATACATTTCCTACGAGTATGAAAGTTTGCAGCACGAGCTGCAAGCGAGTGCTGCAAATCATACGAGTAGGAAATGGTCATTCCGTGCGAGTTTTACACTATACTTTTTCTACGACTGTTATAATATACAGTGTAAGTGAGAAACAACAAACATGAGAAATGTACTTTTATTAATTAATTGAAAAAAATAACGTACTAGGTAAATGTGTTAAGCACCTACTACAATAATCGCGAAAAAATATCTTCTCATTTGTTATCAACAATATTCAATGTTACATTGATACAATTATTAAAAACAAATTTTGGGGAAATATAATCCGTTTTTTTAAGGGAAAAGTTGACATTATTAACATTTTCTGTAACTGATGTCGATGGAAGGTCTGACAACTTATTGATCGACCCTAATATTTTATTGGCTATGTTATTTCGACTAGTCAGTGACTCTTGGATGTAACCCTCAGCTACTGTTGTAGAGCGCCAGCCACCATGCCGTTTTAATGTCGTTATATCTTCGCCACTATCTATCAATATTGTAGCTGAAGATCGGCGGAAACAGTGGCCGGTGTATAACTCAGGATTCGGAAGTTTTAAGTATGAAGCAATTTGTTTTCCCATATTTCCTATTTTATTTATTCCAATTTTTTGGACAGTGCATTTTCCTTTCTGATAATTTAGGAAAAAATAAGCATCGTTGACATTACTTGGTCGCAGATTCCAATATTTTTTCATAATGTTAGCATATTCCCGTTACAGTGAATTTTCGAGAAGTTTTTGTTTTAGTGTTCGGAATATGGACCAAAACTGCGGCACCTAAATCTTCAAAATCGTGAATTTTCATTTTGTACATCTCATCTCTCCTACAAGCACCCATAATTCCCATGATAAGTACAACCTGCAATAAAAAAATATAAACAAATTATAATTAATTAACTGATTGTTGTGGAACTTACTTTTGCTACAAGGTATTCGTTGTCTGGGGCTTCTTTGATGAACGTATCAATCTCCTTCGTTGTGAAAACTTTAGATTTTTTTGCTTTGTATCCATCTGATTTCCGCTTTAGAAATGTTCTCAATTTGGAATATTTACTGATATACACGCCATTATTGATACTAAGCATCGTTTTTAACATGCTATAGTGTGCCCATAAAGTAAAAGATTTAAATTTATTTGATATATTTCCAAAGTAAGCCATCAGAACATTCTCTGAACGAGAACTAGTTTTCTGTTCTTTGCACCAGTCCATGAATAGGGCATACGAAACTGTGTATTTTTCTTCAGATTTTTCAGGCACTAAATTTAATGAAGCGTTATTTGCTGCCTCCATAACACTTGGCGGTGTTAAACTTCTTTCACTGTTACTACTTTCCATGCTGAACTAATTTCGAAATACCTTTATAATATCGTTCTGTCAAAGAAATATTGAATTGTCACTTATGTTTGTGATTATATTGTCTGTATGGTTACGGCAATGTTACCTGGTTACGGCGTCTTTTGTTTTATTTACTCCACGCCTACTTTGTCGTGACGAAGATTGCGAAAATTTACCCGTGCGTTTTCAGACATTGTGCACTAGTTGCCCAGCAACTAGTGCATAATGAAAAGGAGTATTACAATGTACTACATTTATAAATCATCATTGAACATACAATGAAGGTATTTTGTGACAGTCGTAGAAAAAGTAAATTTCAACACCAGTTGCAAAATATACGGGAATGAAATTTGTTATAATTTTAAGGCTATTCAATACATAATATGTATGGTAAAAACTAATTATAAATATTAATAGCATAATTTGAACAATTGGCGATTTTTTCCATGGAAGTCTCTCCAAGGATGAGAACACGCTTTTAACGCCCTAAAAAGTAATTTTAGTATTCAATGGACTATGCCAAAAAGCGTGGGGTGCTTTGTCGAAATCAATTAAAATAGTCCAAGATCCCAGAGCCGGCAAACCCACGTCATTTTAGCAAAGCTGAAATTTTGAGTATGAGTAGTGTGATATGTAGTTAAGTTCGTATGCATTCTTGCTAGCTTGAAAGAGGGACCCTTTTACGGGTAGCAGGTATAAAAGTACATAAAAAACTTTCTCACTTACGTTGAAGTATCGTAATGCGTTTGACAATTAATATCGTCCACTTGGCCAAGCGGTCTAAGGCGCCATATCTAAGCTCTGATATCAAAAACTGGCGAGGGTTCAAATCCCCACGCCTGATGATTTTTTTTCCCATTTTTTTTTTCGAAATTGAGAAATATTTTTTTTTATTTGAATATTCATCTCAAAACTAAATCATTTCTCAATTTCAAGATAGCAAGTACGCATACGTTCTCAACTACATATCACACTATTCATACTTAAAATTTCAGCTTTGCTAAAATGAGGTAGGTTTGCCGGCTCTGGGATCTTACTCTTAAAGTATTATGTTTCTCAAAGATACGTAACCAAAAAGTACCCCATGCTTTTCGGCATAGTCGTTTAATATTAAAATTATTTTTTAATTTTAGTGCGTTTAAAGCGTGTTTTTCAGTTTTTTGAAATATATATATTTTTTATTTTTGACTTGAATTAAAAAGGATCACATACCAAAATTAGAAAAAATATTGTGTGAAACACGTTGGAAAACCCTATTTTTCGTAACTCGCTTTCTTTTGCGGAACTCGCTTCGCTCGTTCCGTAGAAATTCGCTCATTACGAAAAATAGTGCTTATCCCAACTGGTTGCACAAATAACTATTGTTACAAATCCATTAAAAATTTTTCGAATTAAAGACTGACGTTTGACGTGTCATGTGTCAAAATAACTTTACACACTAGTGCTCAAAATATTTTCAACACTAGTGTTAAAAGTAAAATGATGATACATACTCAATAATATAAATCTGTTCAATAGAAACATTTTAATTAAATGTTAAAATAATAATCAGAACACAATTACCCACTTATGAGGAATTATTTATAAACATTAACATGTACTTGGCAATTTGAACAATTGGTAATATTGATTCGCTGAGAAGTAACTGAAGAAGTATACAATTCAACTGCAGAACGTTCGTCATCGCTAACTATTGACGGTATTGAAGTGGGATAGCCACATAATGCAGGTGCAGAGATAGAACTGGTACTTGTACCAGGAAACATTTGATCAGCAATTTTATTTTTATTTTCAATGGAATCCTCGATTTAACCCTCAGTTACGGTTGAGGACTTCCATCCTCCATATCGTTTTATTGTAGTCAAATTTGCTAGCAAAGATGCTGAAGATCTTCGAAATCAATGGCCGGGGTAAACTGCTGCGGATCTGGTAATTTCTGAAATTCGGCAATGGTGGTAGGCACCTTCTCAAAAGTATTTATTTCAACTGGTTGAAAAGTGCATATGTTGCTAATTCAGAAAAAACCATCGATGAGTTATGGAAGTTAGACGTAAAGCAGCATATTTACGATATAGATTCATGTAGTTTCCAACGATTCAAAAACTTCGTTGAAAGTTAGTTTTGTGTCCGAAATATGAATTAGTAATGAATTTGTTGTTTCTTCAATGTCATCCACGCTCAATTTGCAGAGTTCTTAATGACGGCACCCTCTGAATAATCTGAAAATGGTTGCCACTTTTATCATAAGATATTTGGAATCAGGAGCTTTATTAAAATTTTCGATTTTTTCGGATGGTATTCGACACTCTTTTGTTTCAAAAATCAATTAATGTTTACTGGTTATATCCAGAATTTAGACCACAGCGTTGATGACTTCCATAATTTCGATTTTTCTTCAAAATAAACTGAAAGTACGCTTTCACTAAACCTGCCTTCAACTTACTTTATTTGACTCAGGATACGGATTCTGATTTTTTTCCCATGGCGTGTTAACGCTTTGGGCGGGGGACCATTATCATAAAAAAATTATTGTTATTGTGAATTGAGGCGAAAATTGTCAATAGGGCGAAGCTTGTGTGGCATAGTTTCTAAATATATATTCCGAAATGACATAACGTATTAATGAATACTCTGCACTATTGAATCCATATTCGTGGTACCTGTCTTCTTCGTTTAGTATTTGCCAGCTGAGAGGATATTAACCAAAATAATGTCTTCCGATTAGTGTCAAAGTAATGATAAGTCGGATTCGAACTTCTTCTGAATTACTGATTTTAGAGAAAAGTCATTCAATACAATTTACAGTTTTTTTAGGATTACTGTTTAGATTTGTTGTTTTGCACAAACTAATATGCATTTCTCATAGTCCCAGTGTGTCGCGGAATTGCCCTACATTCTTCAACAATTCGTTGTTTCAGAATGCAATACTGTCAGGTGCTGTAGCGTAAACCTTAGATTTCAAGTACCCCCATAGAAAAAAATCTAATGGTGTAAGGTCCGGTGACCGAGCTGGCCATTCGATCGAACCTCGTCGTCCAATCCATCTACCACGATATTCTTCATCTAGGTAACGTCTTACTGCACCGTAATAGTGTGCAGGAGCACCATCTTGTTGAAACGTTATTTCCAAGTTGTCGAATTCATCTGGATTATCTTCTAGAATTTCAAGAATTAACGCCTCAATATCATTTTGTAACATCTCCAGATACAATTCACCGGTTAAGTTAGCATTGTATGTAGCCTGGTTGTTGGTTCATTTTATTGGACATAGTTTCACAGAATTCTAGTCTTCGGTCGGGGTCATCATCTGAAAGTTGGTGCACCATTTTTAATTTGTATGGATGAAATTTGTTTTTAGCCAACACCCTATGTACTGTCCTTTGACTGACTTCACAGATAGACGCAACTTGGGCTGTGGAAGAAGTAGGGTTTACTACCATTTCTCCAATTATGTCAATTTTTTGTCATCACTAATTGTTGGTCGACCAGATTGTTTGGCATCTTGAACACTACCTGATGCTTCAAACTTCCGAAGCTCCCTCAAATAAACCCTCGATATAGGGCGATCGGGTACCTCTCATTAAACAGTCGTTCCGCTGCATGGAAATTGTTTCTACATTCACCAATTATTAAGATAGCTGCTACTTTGTCGGCTACAGTACGTACCATTTGCCTATGTAAACACCAAACGTCTCGTTAAACAATAGCTTAGGTAAATTTTCAAGGTATAAACACTTTTGACAAGTAGAGAATTCAAAAACGTCAACCTTTTTGACAATTAACCAAAGGCGTACTTTAAAATCTTTATTAATTAAATGCGAAACTATAATTTTCGTATTTCTTCAAATTTATAAATAAAAATCAGCCGAAACCCAAACAAATTGGTATGACTGAATAGGTATTTCAATACCTTTCAAACGAGCTGTCTATTGCCATAGGGTCCCATTTAAAATTATTGGTCACAGTGGCCTTGTGACGTCATTGATGACTATTGCGTCACCTGTTATGACCAGTTGAGAAGCCTACATCCGTTTATTTCCACCCTCCAAATTTCATTATTATAAGTATACCCGTTCAAAAGATACGAGGGGGGGAGGGGACTTTTGACTAGCACTGTATAAATAAACAAATTTCAATAGATATTTTCATCACAAACTCACCTCGTGACCCAAAGCACTACCGACGACAGGGTGGTTGACTAACGTAACGAAAAATAGGGGTCCCCAAAAAAGGACATATGCGGCCGTGATGACCAGGAACATTTTTACGCGTTGGACTCCGTCTCGCTCCATCATCCTCAAGTATTCCCGCATCCTGCGATGTTCTTCAAGAGCCCCTGACGCCTGAAAAAATATACACTTTCTCTTGTACTCAGAAAAAATATTATAGGGAAGACGGATATGATTGTTTCATTTTTTTTACCTGAAATTTTGTCTGATTTAAGGTTATCAGAAGTTATTATTATACATCCGTATTTTTTTGTCGTACCACTATTGGCATCCGAAAAAGGTAAATGATACGAATTAGACAAAAGTTGCTCATTTTAGGAAACAATGAAACGATGTTTCCAAATCGGAAATATCTCGAACCGTTTTTAAAATATACGGGGAAAACCGAAATGGCCCGTTTTCTTTTCTTTGCGCTAGGAATATAGAGATGTGTTCGAAAAAAAAATATCTGTTTCAAATTTGCTTTGATCTACTATGCTTTGATTTTCAATATGATGTTTCGTTCTTCGAGGGCCACCCTCAACTCTATTTTGACCAATACGGACCTGTATTTTTCCGAAAGAATGTAAGTAGTCCTTATCTTACCGAGTTCAGATATGTAAAGTGCAAGCGTTTTCGTATGGTGAAGTAGGCAATAAATCATTCATTTCAACTTTATCTGCTTATGACAATAAAAATGAGTGACAGCTGTCGGGCCAAGCCAAAATAGGGCGTTTGTTGATATCTAAAAAAAGGTGGAAAGAGCTTAGACGTATATGTCAGGTCTCAGCAATGATTTATTGCCTCCTTCGCCATTCGGAAACGTTTTAACTATATCTTACCCGGTATTTTTTTCTACATTTCTGCCCATAAATTCCATTATCAAGGTCCGAACAATGAAAAAATCCATTCACAATACAGGCCTGATTTTATTTGTTCCTATTTGAAGTTATTTGTGTCAAGTTGCGAGGATAAAATTAAAATAAATCTACTTCGAATAATATTCAAACTTGAAATCGAATCGAGATCAAATCCAATGTGATCAAATTTACCGTTTTCGAGATGCCAATAGTGGTATGACATAAAAAATACGGTAGAATGACAAAAACTATGGTATTTCCAAGGTGGAGGTGTGTAATGTTTTAAATCCAAATTAAAACCTGTTCTAATTTTACTTGACCGGTCCCCTCGAGTGGTCAAGTAATGTAATAGTGCGAAAAAATTATCTAGATATTGACGGAAATATCCGTTTTGAGGTCCCCCGAGACGATTGATACCATTTCCAGAGTCAAGTCTGTCTTTCTGTCTGGGTGTGTGTGGGTGTGTCTGTAATCTTCCACGATAAGTGCCGAACTGTTTGACCAATCGAGCTGAAATGTAATTTGAAGTGTCACTATTAAAAAATGAGAGAAACTATCGCACGAAACTTGACTTGCAATGCATCATTTGAAAGCCCATGAAAAACTATCCAGAACAGTCAACATTATTTCCCCAACTGACATCTGTCAAAAATTTAAACATGTCAAAGTTCAAAACTTTGCCGTTCAATTATTCAAAATATATCCGATGTATTAGAACTAAATTTTGCAGGGAGCAAAACAACAAAAAAATTAAGTTAAATCTGCAGTTGGAGCTTTTCACCATTTCCCAGTCTGGCGCTACAAATGTTTAATTTTTATCCTGTGCATTACCCCGAGACGGCCGCTCACCCGGGCTTTGACTAACACGACCCGCGTTTGGTGCAGGACCGATCAAATTGACTTCGTACAGTCCTAAAAATCTTTCGTTTCAAAATAAACCCATTTTTCCAAAACCCGTGCCGGTCAAGTTCTGGGGTGTCACACAGCTGATTTTTAAAAGTATGAGTACTGACCTTCAGTGGTTTTGTCTATTAGAATGAGTATAAAAAATCTTGACGTCATATGTGTTGTGTGTATTCAATCAGGAGCTACTCTGAATATGTATGCACAGTTCTTAGAATATTTTGAGAATTTTAATGAGCTCAACTCCACCGGCAAGTTGCTGATAGTGGGTGTTTTCAGTGTCTCAAGAAATCACTGACAAGAGGTAATTGGAAAATGGATAATCAAAAGCAAGATTAATTTATTGGATCTAGAACAAATATCATAGAAGCGATTGTAAGTGAATGGGAAACGCCGTTAGTACGGTTTTATAATTATCATCCGACCTTTCGAAATAATTCTTCTTCTTTCTAAGATGAGGGTAAGTATTCCATTTATTTGCATTCAGGATGGGATAGTTCATGGAGCTTCACAGATATTTATGTATGATGACGATTGTGTGAATACTTTCTATGATTCCCTGAATGGCGTTTTTGAAGAATGTTTGGTTCGCGAACGAACTCATAAAATCTGGAAAAAAACAATCAAAACAAACCGGTTATTATAAAGAGAAACATAGCGAACTGAGGAGATGATATTAGTGGTATTTATTATTATTATTATTTATTGTTCCATTGATTGAGCAAAATAATACATGAATTTCCGAAAGGGAGGCGATATTGAACAATGTTGCTCTTTCATGTAATCTTCAAATTGCACATCATCTGAGCACAAATTGAAATACATTATACAGATGATAAACTTGGTATAATGTAACTGTGACATATAATCGCTAGGGTGCGATTTAAAGAGAATAAAACATACTTATTATAAAATAATTATTTTGCTAGTTTCACATTCCAGTCTCTGTCAAGGAAATTTTCAACTGTTTTTTGGAACTATCAAAAAGAAGGAAACTTTCTTATCGAATCAGGAAGAGACTTGTAGAATTTTATGTACGGGGAAGATTTCTGAAAAAGAGCAGTTTTGTGAGGAGGTAATACATACTTTCTGAAAATATAGTGGTGCGATCATGTACGGGGTTATTCACTATAAATTACCCACCCCTTATCATCGTTATTATTGCCTATAGGAAAAAAGTTAAATGTAAAAGTTGTGGGATTATGACTGAATTTTGATGAAATGCTATCAAAAATACAGTAGCGTGCAGATTTCAGGGGATACAATTTTTTTAATTTTTTTTATGGGAGAATATCATTTTTTGAATGAACTTTTTTTCCTTATTTCAAAAATATACCATAACCCCTATCTCATACCGTTTTTGAGTTATTAATCGTCGAATAACTTGTCGACTAATTGTTACTGAAAATACCTATCCTATAAGTTAACATTTTTAAAGTTAACATTTTTAAAGTAAGCTATGAAAATTACAACTATATTGTGTTTGTTTAGTGTCATTTCTTTAGTGGAATAATCAAACTAGTCAGTGAGGAAGAAAAAGTTCAAATATTTATACAAAAATAGATAACAAAGATATATTTAGGAAATTTAAATAACATGATAACTCATAAAATATGTTCGATATGTCCACCATTATTGTCAATGGATAATTGATAACGTTTCCTTATATTTATAAGTGCATTGGAAATTGCTCTATTATTGACATTCAGATTCTCTATTTCAAGTCGAATCGTGTGTTTAATGAGTTGAATATTATTATTATAAACAATGTCTTTTAAAAATCCCCAGAAAAATTAATACATAGGGGTCAAGACCGGACTATTAGGTGGCCATTCAATACTTCCATTATTTCCTATCCATATTGGAAATGAATTATTCAAATGTTCTTGAACGAGTAGGACCCTATGAGGGGTTGCCCCATCTTGCATCCAAATCATACTGGCAAGCTCGACTTCCGAAAAATTCTGTAAAAGAATATTTTTCACTTCTGGGATGAGTATTTCTTGATAGGTAATTCCTGTTAATATATAATCATAAAATATAGGGCCAACAATTTTATTTAAAAAAAATTCGCACCAAATGCTTACAGTTTTTTTTTCTGTTTTCTTTATTTGTTTTACCAATTTTTTTCTGTTGTTCCTTTTTTTCCCACGACCTTCGATTTTTCCTATTGAAAACTCCTGCCATAGAAAAGGATGACTCATCAGTCCATAATATTTCAGATAAATAATCGGGATCTTTATTCAAATTTTGAATCATCTGTTGGCAAAATTCCAGCCTTTTCCTCTTTTGGAAAACATTTTACCTAATTGATCGGCTACATTTTTTAAACTACATTCAGAAATTTCTAAAAAATAATACAATGTTTCAAATAAGTCTATTTGCGAATTAATAAGGATAGGCTTACCTTTGAAATGAAGCAATATAGATGTTCTTCCTGGTTTCCTTGAACTACACGTCTTTTTTTCTACTGAAACTGAAGGTATGATTCACCTTTTGGTAAATATTTTTGAATGCATTTTCTGACGGTGTTGGACGATTGGGATACAACACCCTACATGCACTTTTTGCTGCACGTTTATTTTTGTTGTTTTGTATATAACAACTCTTTCTTCCTCACTGTAAACCATTCCATCAAAGAAATTTCACTAAACAGACATAATATAGTTGTCATTTTCATAGCTTATTTTAAAAATGTTAACTTTGATAGGATATGTATATACAGTAACAACTAGTTATTCGATGTTTAATAACTCAAAAACGGTATAGGATAGGGGTAATATACCGGGTGAGTCTGAGAGATGGGGCATCCCTATTTTTGAGAGAAATAATCCGATTCAAAGCACGAAAATTTAGGGGGCTATTGAACAACCAAAATGTGATTTTTTGAGATAAAAATTAATTTTGTAGCACTTCCTGTTTTGCCAGAAATGATCTGAGTATTAGTTTTTCAAATGGAACACCTTGTACATTTTCACATTTTTGAAATCTAGAGCAAATTCTGAACATGATAAGCTTCCACAGTCAGAAAATGAAAATATAATCAGGAAAATCTATACAAGTGTAGAAAGGGCAAACTGATTAGTTCACCCCGATAAGTTATTGCGTTCACCAAATTATATTTCCTATGGAAAAATGATTCAATTTGTCAATAACTTGCCGTTTTCTGAATTTACCTATAAAAAAAAAAAATTTTTTTCAGACTGTGGAAGGTTACCCAAAAAACATGTCAAGAAACGTTGTTCCTCCACAAAAAAACCACATTCATTCAATAATGATAAGCTAAATTTTTTATTATTATTTTTTTTTTTAAGGATGATGATTTTTTATATGTTGAACGTTCCTCTCCGATGCCATGTTGTCCGAGAAAATGAAATAAGCATTTAGCATAATTACAATACTTTGCCACCAGCCGCTGTTTGAATGTGGCAAAATCACTTTTTTTCGATTATCTCATGTTTTTTAAATGGCATCTCTATGGGACACTCTCTGCAACATATTGTTTCGAAGGAAAGGAATCGAATGATACCAAAATTTTGAATATCTGTCAATTATTTTCAGATTTATCACTATTACAAAAAATGTACCAAAAAGTATTGTGGCCGCTGGACCAATAAAAATCCCAAATAATAACATTATTTGAAATTTCACTTACTATACCAATAAGAATAGTTGGCAAATTTGATGTATGTATTTCTAATAGATGCATACTCCAGAAAAATTTAATGAAAATTCTGGTTTGCTACCAGCAGATATTTCATTACGTCTATAATTCACATTTTGAAAGTAATTCGTCTTCAAAAAGACTAATTACTAGTATTCCCATGATGACCCTTTATGGTTGATAGGATCACAGAAATTACACTATCCATTTTCACAGATTCTGAAAGTGTTTAATAGTTTAATCTGTTTCAATAAAGGAATGTGTTTCCATCGTCAACTCCAAATTTTGTCAAAGTCGCCTTTGGATAAAAAAATAAGTATCAATACGAAATAACTGTTATCTCAGTCCAATCATTATAACTGTGTCATGGATAAATTTAGCCAAAATGAAAAAATTGACATGCTTTTAATTTACGGTGAGTGTCTGAAGAATTCTACGGCTGCATCAAATTTATACAGACGGAGGTTTCCTGGTAGAAGACATCCGTGTAGTACATACTTCGTGAAACTTGAACGTCAGTTGAGACAAGAGCCAAACAACCGACGTATTCGAAATCGAAATGTAAATGTAATAGTCATCGAAGATAAAGAGATAGACGTTCTAGGATATGTAGAGGTAAATCCGACTTCTTCAACACGAGAATTAGCTAATGAATGTGACGCAAGTCAATCGACTGTACAGAGGATTTTGAAAAAGCATAGGTTTCGCTCGTATAAATATCCGATACATCAAAGGCTTTATGGTGGAGACGATGAAAGAAGACTTGAATACTGTCGATGGTTTCTTCATAATGTTCGCGAAAATCCTCAATTTCCTTGAGAATTTTATACTCAGATGAAACAATATTTACCAATAGAGGGCTCTTCAATAGGAATAATACTCGATATTGGGCACAGCAGAATCCAAGGCTTTTACATCAACGTAATCCTCAAGAAAGGTTCGGATTTAACTGTTGGATGGGTATACTTGGAGATCGATTCATTGGGCCAATTTTTTTTGATGGATCACTTACTGGAGCTCGTTATGAGACAATTGAGTAGAAGTGATATTTAAAAATTTCCATCATTTTGGTGTTGTTTAGTCCAGTGGCTGCACTATTTTGTGGTACATTTTTTTATAATAGTGATAACTCTGAAAATAATCGACAGATATTCAAAATTTTGGTATCATTCGATTCCTTTCCTTCGAAACAATCTGTTGCAGAGAGTGTCCCATAGAGATGTCATTTAAAAAACATGAGATAATCGAAAAAAAGTGATTTTGAAAAAAAAATTTTTTTGAAAAAAAAAAAAAATTAATAAAAAATTTATCTTATCATGTTCAGAATTTGCTCTAGATTTCAAAAAAGTGAAAATGTACAAGGTGTTCCATTTGAAAAACTAGTACTCAGATCATTTCTGGCGAAACCGGAAGTGCTACAGAATTAATTTTTATCTCAAAAAATCACATTTTAGTTGTTCAATAGCCCCCTAAATTTTTGTGCTTTGAATCGGATTATTTCTCTCAAAAATAGGGGTGCCCCATCTCTCAGACTCACCCGGTATGATATATTTTTGAAATCAGCAAAAAATAATCAGAAAATTCATAATATACAGGGTATCCCATTAAAAAAAATGTGTCCCCTGAAATCTGCACGCTACTGTATTTTTGATAACATTTCATCAAAATTCAGTCAAACCACACAATTTTTACATTTAACTTTTTTTTCTATAGGCAATAATAACGATGATAAGGGCGGGTAATGTATAGTGAATAACCCGGTACCTACATCAGATCCTTTTCGAATGTTGTTTTACCAGATATGTGGGCATTTTCGAGGATTTCATTTTGAATGGTAAACAAGACATGTAAGTGGAATCTAGATTCCAAATTTAACCAACTAGGTTGCTTTCTAGCAACAGTGATGTGGATTAATTTACGCAGTATGTGGTTGAATCGGAGGCACGCATTCTGGATATTCTGAGGAGTATTTTTGTTTTTATTCTTTAGAGCCGCACATACTATGTCTTAGTAGAGGCGATATTAGACAATATCAGTGAGTCACAGAGGTGTTTTATTCCCTTACTGAGGTGTTCTTTATGATGATATAGTGTTTTGAATTTGAAAGAAGATTTTTATCAGTAGATTACTAATGATATTGGAAAATTTATGATCGTTGTCGAAAGAGATACGTGAAACGTTTACATGGAATATGTTATTAAAGCCATATGAGGAAAATACAGGCCGATTTGCAGAGCGATCCCAAAAAACTGTGGACTTACATTAAAGAACAAAGGAAAAACTGTAATACATAATAATGTTTATTCGTGTTAATGATGAATGGACAATTAATAAACATATTTAATAAATAAATTTGCAACTTTTTTAAAATGAAATTTTACAGATGATATAGCACCGGTAAATCCCGCATTATTTTCTGACTATGGTATAGATATACTCGACACTGCAACATAAATGAAAAAGAGGTTGAGAATGCCATGAAACATTCAAACCTAGAGCAATTGGATAGGAATACTTGTTCAAGGGATACTGTGATTTATTTTCGAGAGTGCATTATTCCCGGGACTTCTAATTCTTGGTTTGCTATTGGTGAAATTTGATAAGATTTCACTTTTTAACAGTTCACTCTCAAAAAGGAATAAATACACATTGTGTGGTATATGATAATAGTTTACTGAATTACAACTAGAAACGACGTTGGTGCCCCCTGAAACTCTAATATTCCGTTATTATCAAGAAGGCCAAGTTAATCCCAAACTTTCACAGGTATAAGTGCAAGCACTAGTAAACATCACACTCGCATTATCGAACAGTTATAAATTTGTCAACTTATAAACAAGTTTTGACAACTGTCACGTTGATGTCATTTGAATAAACGAATCAATATCCAGGCCCTCTTTGATATGATAATAGAAATAATTGCTATAATGTTTCCAATTGCAAAATGTATCATTGAGATATTTCTGGAAAAGACAAACCTATTCTCATTGAAGAATGGTAGTCTTTGCGAATATTCGTTTTCTTTTTATGAAAATGAAATACATGAACATACCAAATTACATTAAATTTGAATAGACTCGTAATCTCTGTTAAGGCTTCGCAACATTACTTTTTCTCCACACGATACTGAACAAATGTTTGTATTATTTTTCAAATTACTCCTATGCTGTACAAAAAAACTTCATCAGAAGAAAAGCTGAAACACAGCTAAGATATTTTTCTCAAACTAAGTCAGTATCGTCGGAAAAATATGTGGGGTTTAACAGGTCACTACCCTGAAAAAGGGGGACCTTGTTGATAATTTTCAAAGTTGATAATCTTGTTTCATGAGCACTATTGAATGTATAATACAAGCCGAGTTTGAATTGATTATCTTCGAAAATGTTGATGAAAATAAAAAAATATCACCCTGTATTTCGAGAACTAAGCTGTCTAGGACATATATTCATATATTCTCATATTTGTCCACGTACTTGATTAACACCATGTATATTTAAGCCCATTTACAGAAGTTGGTATCGATGTGTAGATTTGCCGAGAATTATATTTGATGAGTAATGATGAAAATCTAATATAATTGTACACTGAAAAAACTAATTAACACCTAATAAATTATTTATTCGAATATTTGAAGGAACTTGAATAATACCAAATTCAAATTTGTTTCCATTAAAGATAATTCTCGCTATAGATTTATTAAGTGTAAATAAAACATTACTTATAATAAATAAATAATGTTTGTTAATATTATATATTTTAATAGCAATTAATAAACACCTTTTTATTATTGAATGGTTTTTAAATCACAAAACTCGGCATTTATTCCAAATAAATAAATAATATTTACTAAATTTTATTAACTTAATTAACCATAAAAAATATATTTATATAGTAATAATATACTTTATTCACAAAAAATTAAGGTTTGTGTATAATGTGTTGAGCATTATTTTTGATAATCTTTGTGTTAATTTCGGTATATGAGGCCCCTTCGAGTGGTAATAAATGCAAATTGTATTTCGATAACTTTTGCGCTTCTCTTCAATAACTTGATAATATCTCTAGAAATCTGAAAAGGAAATAAAGTGAGAATTGCAATAATTGGGATTGTTTTAAAAACTATTGCCATAAAAATGAGTTAAAAGTAAAAGCAAAAATTAAATATTTATCATCTGTTAATATGACTTATTCACTTCAAATAAACTTAAAATTAATGATGAATACATTTTTGGTAATATATCACCCAACAAATGATTTTATTGGGGTTAAATTTATATCGTTAATTATAAACATATCGACTTCAAACAAACTATTTGTTTATTATCAGTAAATTATATTATCGAGATTATCGATACTGAATAAAATTACTTAATACCAAAGGAAATTTTATTTTCTTTATTTATTGTAAATAAATGGAACCCAAACAAATATCCATTAACTATAAGTTCAATTTTTTTCAGTGTAGCTTTTAATTTAATTATTCAGTATCAACCCCTAAAAAATTTTGAGAAATCTTGTATAACTTCAAATCTTGGGTAATACTATCGATTTTCGATGTTCATAAAAAAGGTCGTAACCTTTTTTGGGTTATTTTTAGCCTTGTACTCTCAGTAATCCGCAACATACTTCTTTTCTGAAGTAATAGGCCTTACATTGTATAAATGACATTTTTTGGTGATGAAGATGGATTTTGCTTAGCACCCATAAGGTTTAAAGGATGTAATTTTATATCATACCGTAAAGCATTTTCTCCAATATCTATCTACTTAAAAATGGCTTTCATGTTCCGAGTCTGGGTGATTAATTACGTTTGGGGAAATTTATACTGCTTCGTTATGAACTGGCATGCAATGTTATATTACGGAGTATAACTTTGCTCCGTAATATGAAACTTTCGAATTCTCAAATGAAATTTTTATAACCTGATAACTAAAGTACTCAACGAATTTACGATTCCACGATTGAATTCAAACGTTCGTTTTAAAACTCTAGGAATGCTTGAAAATTACCGTTTTAATGTTCTCAAATTGAGAGTAATATCATTTAATATTTACAGATATACTTTCTGAAAATTAATTTCAGCCTACTCGAGTAATATTAATCGCCAGAATAGATTGGATATTTGATTCGCTTATCGCGTACCGTTTCACTTGTCGGTGGGAAAAGATGGATTTCCAGGTTGTAGACTATGCGATCGTTTCCCAATTTCGATAGCTACTCTAATTGTTCTCGAATACAAGTTTTTGTTCATCATTATTGATCGTGTATCTTCAAAATCAATGGTGTATCCTGAGATTAGCACAAAACCATGAAGATGTGGATTCTTTGTTTTTTATAGATAGCTGTGTTCTTTGCAAATGTTCTATTTGTTTGGCCAACGTACATGTTACCTCAGTATCCACACATTATTTCGTTGACCCCTTGGCACGTATGTATAAAGTTCGGGTTGAACCGCGTCTGGAAATTTGATAATTTCGACGTTTCGGCTCCCATTTTCCAGATAGCTGAAAAAATATTAATAACGGCAAGGAAGTGATTTTCACACTGAGGTATCAATCTACCTACTCCTCAGATGTATTCACTATTTCCCAGGTCTCGAAGCTAGTTCTATCTGAGGTCTCAATCTGCCTACTCCTTCGAGAGAACTGAAGTTCAGCAGTATCTATACCGCATGGAGTTAATGAAGTTGTGGGGGGGAGATTAGAGGTTTCCAGATATTGGGTAGGTGGCGTCTGTCATCTAAGAGATTCTCGAATGACTCCCGCCTGTAGTGTTTTCTCAGAAGCAATGGTTTTGGTGTTGATGTTCTTAAATTCGGCTTGTCACGCGTCTGTTAGTTTGTCCTATATATGTCCTAGGGCATTCGGAACAACTGTTTCGTATATCCCTTGAGACTCGTTAGCTATGGTGTCTTTCGGAGATCTGATAAAAATCGAAATTCTGTTTAGTTGCCGTGAAGATTATCTTTATATCGCGTTTCTCTAGGATTCTGACAATTTTATCGGTGACACCTTTTATGTAGGGGAGAAACGCCTCGTGCAATTGGGTATCTGTTGGGTTTTGGGAATTTGGAGAACGGGTTTGTTGATGGTGGATTTGTGTGTTTTGGATTTTGTTCAACTTTTGTGAATGGTTGTGATTATCGGTATGAGGGAATTTAGAACGGAAATTTAACGGGAATTTAGAACGGAATTGGTTTGGGCTGGATGGTGATGAGAGATGGCGTGTCGATATCGGTGTGGGTATGTATACTGTGTGGGCGGAGGAGTCGTTGGTTTTTGTGATGAGGACATCTAGGAAGGGGAGTGAGTTGTCGGCTTCGATTTATTGAGTTGATAAAGGAATCCATGAAGAGTTTCCAAGCCATGGAGCCATATAACGAATATATGGCCTTAGTCTCGAATTCCTCCATGTATAGGTTTGCAGGTACTGGATACAGGGGAGATCCCATTGGTGCACCACTAATTTGTTTGTAATATATGCCATGAAAAACGAAGTATGTACTCTTCATACAATGGGTGATGATGTTGAGGATATCTTCTGGTATGTTGTTTAATTTTTAGGATATCCAGTGTGTATGAGAGAGGGATGTTCGTGAAGAGGCATACTATGTCGAAGCTTACAAGGATATCAGTACTTCTGATTCTGTGTTTTGAGAACTCCTATGAAGTGGTATGAATTCTGCACAAACGATGAGGCTTTTTCGGCTAAATACTAAAGAGTGCTTGCTAGATGTTCGGCAAGGTTGTGGGTTGGTGATCCGAGAACACTACTGACAATAGGACGCAGGGGGCTGTTGGGTTTGCGTATTTTTCGAAGACCATAATTATCTCCACGCGGGATAAATACTGCTGAACATCAGTTAAGTCACAAAATCCCAAGTGAATACATCTGAGGAGTAGGCAGATTGAGACCTCAGAGGAAAATCCCTTTCTTTCCTGGCTCCAAAATGGGAACCGAAAAGTAGAAATTATCAAATTTTTAGACGCGGTTCAACTCGAACATTACATATTCCAAATTGTCATGACCGCGGAAACTCATCCGAACACACACACACACACACATATATATATATATATATATATATATATATATATATATATATATATATATATATGTATATATATATGCTATAGATTAATTTTCAGAGTGTAGAGCTTCGTATGATCTAATTTTTTATCGATTTCCAGGAGCAACCTAAAATTCAATGTTTCACATTGTGAAGGATATTGAGGACTTTGACACAACACAATAGGCGAGATCACAGACTCACAAATTTGCTTCATATGTGCTTGAAGTTGAAATGTAGTGATAAAGTGCATAGTTTTTCCTAGAAGATATTGTGTGATATTCGAATGAAAACCCTAAAATTTAGTGAGACATTCAAACACAGCGATATTGCCGCTTCTTTTGACGTCATAAGTCCATTGATTTGGCATTTTCCTGAGTTGCCAGTGTCACTATTTTTCGGAACTTCTGAGGAAACGTTATTCTCTTTCATCCTATGAATAAATCTGAACTTATGTCATCATGTGTTATATTGAAATGAAGACTTCGTATTTGATAGCTGTCCTTGATTTAGTTATTCTTGAATAATATTTATGTAAACCGAGTGCTATGCCATTATTTTTTCGGCCTGCTCTTATTGTAAAGAAATATTATGAATAACGCTTGGCAACGATGTAATTCTTTGCTCTCTCCGCGATCGGCGGGTTGCCAGTGTCACTATTTTGCAGAACTTCTGAGGAAATGTTATTCTGTTTCATCCTATGAATGAAACAGAAGTTGTGTTATATTGAAATGAAGCTGCTCTTGATTTAGTTATTCTTGAATGATATGTATGTATCCGAGTGCATTATTTTTTCGGCCTGCTCACATTGTGAAGAAATATTATAAATAACGCTTGGCAACTCTGAAATTATCTTGCGCTCTCAGCAATCGGCGATAGATCTCAACTTGATACGTCACATCCTGGCGCAGTTTTCAAACAGGAGAATTTATTTGAGAATTTTTTCTACGTCGAAAAAAAAATTGAGAAAATATCTAACCACTTTTCTCATCGTTCTGGACATTGTGGTATTTTTTCCAGAAATTAGTGATCTCGCCTACTGCCAATAAATACCCAACTGTTCGCTAAATCAATCTGAAAACTCTGCCGCCGTTCCCCCAATTTATTCCTCCGACCCGGTTACGGGTCATACTTTGTTGTTGAAATTTCGAGCGGAGAACCTTAAACTTTCGAAACGACCAAACTTCGATGATATGACGTGTAGGGCATATGGAATAGTAAAAGGATTCAAAATCGCGAAATATCAGTAGTTATACAAATTATTATGTACCATATTTCAGAAAACACATGTTTCCAAAGGGGATATTTTGATCTTTAAAGTAATGAATTTAAAATAACGAGTTGAATTGTATGATAATCAATCTGGAATAATTTTCTATTGAGATGAAAGTGAAACGCCAACACTATTCAACATTTTTTTCTATGCATTTAGAGAGGAACTTTTTAGATAGATTATATAAAAGTTCTACAAAAGAGAAAACATTATATAGTGTCTCTCAATAATTTGGTAAATAATTTGATCGTTTCTTAACAATCTTCCGCGTTGTTTTAGGACCAACGTTTCCGTCTCGCATATCAATTGATTGAACAGAGACGAGGGTGGAAGCTATATCCATACTTAACTAAACCTGAATATCTATAGTCAAAATAAGAAATGAAAAAAAAATTCTGTCTAATATACATACATGAATATCTTCTGGTTCGTGTTTATTGAAAATACTGAACCAAATATTGTCCTTTTATTTACACATCACAAAAATGCACTCTGACCATTAAATGAATCAATCACAATTCACTGTCCAAACTACCGGCACGACATCGCACAAATCAATCCTTCTTCACAACTGTACTTGTACTTCAACTAATAAAACAACTAACTGCCTCCGCGTTCCACTTAGACTTTTATACCGCGGGCCATTAGCACCCGAAAGTTTTCGCACCTGTTTCTGGATCCTGCGCGATCGTTCGGTGGAAAGTCCGGTGAAGTCAACCCGTCGACCTCGCTTCATTGTAAACAACAGGCAGTGGTGTAGTGTATTCGTAACACTACACCCTCTCATTTTGATCGTCCCGATCACGATCGTTCACCGTGATAGGGCTTCAGTTTTTCCAGATGAACAACTTTCATCTAAGTCATAGGGCTGCGCTGGATTCTGTAAAAATCGTCATTGATCCTCTTCTTCACTTTCGAATCATAAGGAGATTTCATCTTGTCACTAGCCAATATTACTCCGTTCCGGGATGTGTCGGGCATTTTCAACAGGCTATTCCTCAGTTTTATCACATAGTCCTGCACTTCTATCTTTTGTATGCATTCTGTTTTCAACCGACGAAACCAAAAAGGAGGAGGTTCTCTAGTCAACTCGTATATTTTTTTTTATGTATGACCACGCAGAACTTTTTACTTATTCTTTCAGTGGATAGGGTGTACTTCGAAGTTGGTCCCATTTGAATTTGAAAGATGAAATCCGCCCCTAAGGGTAGCAAAATGAAGGATATTGATCACTCACCCTCTGAATTCTGGTCCGTTAACCGATTCTATCAGGCATAACTTTGTACTGGGTTCTTAGATTTGGATGATTCTTTTTTTTATTAGATAGGGTATACCTCATTGTTGATCATATTTGGATTTCGAATGGAATTATCCACCCATACGGGTAGAAAAATAGGGGATAATCGATTTTTCACTTGTGAACATTGGCACACATATGTAGTTGACAATGACAGATCGCTATTGTCATTATTTTTGTTCTCCTACATCCGTCATAATCATGTTTATTCTATGAGAGGATGGAATGATATACAAAGTAATGAAATAAACTAACCAGAACAACAAAAATAATTTATATTACAACAAATAGTAAAAGTAGATAATCATATTATTTAACTGGTAATAGTTGAAGTAAGGTGGGTAAGTATTTTGGAAGTAATAAAAAAACAAGTAGGTAGTAATTAGTAGATTTCAGCCACAAAAAATTGAAAAATAGAAACTTTCTCACACAAAATTAAACCGACGAAATACGGAACTGAAAAGTAAAAAATAAAATGAACCTTCTTAGTCTTAATAACTAAGCTCCTAAACTAATGTAAGTAACTAATTTTGGATCGGCGCCAAACAAACAATCAACAAAGATCATTAAATTACTTCAAAAAAATTATCAGAATGCCACCTCGCAACTCGATGCCATCATTTTACGCCTTACCTAATTCATTAGCTTGTTTGTTTGGCGCCGACTCGAAATTAGTTACTCACATTAGTTTAGCAGCTTAGTTATTGAGACTAAGAAAGTGGATTTTATTTTTTACTTTTCGGTTCCGTATTTCGTCGGTTCAATTTTTTGTTAAAAAGTTTTTACGACGTCATTCAGTATAGGTTAAATTATTGCGCTATCTCAATGAAAGAACCCTGCACGGAATACGTGGGATTTTGGTTGATTGCGGAATTCAATGAAACTCTGGTATGCTGTAGATCACGATCTGTCGGTAACACTTTAAATGGACCATTATCAAATCGCATGATTAGTTTCGGAGAAACAGGGTGATTTTGAAAGTAGTTACAAAAACAGAAAATAAAGGTAATTTATCACAAATTGAGATAATTTCTAGTTTATTGGCTAAAATATGTTATGCATCTGAAAACGCAACACTATTATGATCCAAAACAGTGTTTAGTTCACCGGGGTAATCACAAACGTACTAAAAAAATCCCATTTCGACGTTGTTTATTTCACTTATCAGAATTGAGATTTTTTGTTTAATTTCGAGAATTGGCTGAGTAATGTTGACAGTTTAGAAAGCAATTCTGATACAAACACAGTATTTTACCATATCGGAGTCATCAGAAATATACCGAAAATCTCCTATTCCGAAGTTATTTACTTCATTCTTAAAGAACCATCTGTTTTCACACTTTCAACGTTGATATGTGAAAACCCATAAGTGAAAAACCTCAAGCCAAACTTATATCTTTGTAATACAAGGGCTCTCCAAAAAGTTACTCTACATATGTACCCGACTACTTAATGATCATATAATAATACTTTAGACTATTTCAGGACGCTCATTTTCTTCTTCAGCAACCTCACGAACAGCAACATTTTGAACGCAATCCAAAGTATTGGTAGTTAAATTTCCTATAATATGCCGCGACCGTAGCTTAAGTACCAAATGGTACCTTCCACATCGCAGCACATTCCCACCACCCTGGCATCCGATCGACATGTGCAGTAATGTCTTGTTATTTCGTTGGAATTCATATAAAATCTCACGAAAAACTGTTATTTAGTTTCTATGCCTGGAAAATAACGTGACTCTAATAAAACAATTTTCATTAAGTTTCCAATGCAGTGTCTTCCGTCCTGGTCCATATTATCCTGTATATATGATGGAGACAGCCGCAACTGGAAAAATCCAAAAATTAGATTTTTAAGGGCTTCTAATTCAAGTCTGGGAAAATCAATTTGATGCCCGATGAGGTTCTGTCAAATTCTTCGACGTAAGATCAAATTGTTTTGTTCCACGTGGTTTTTAATGTGGTTTTCTTACAAAGCCTTTCGACGCATCTCGATAGCTATCTTGACTGTGGAATGCTGCATTGTGCTAGGTTCGTAATACTTATCATGGCACAGACTACTTCAAAAATGTCTTTTAAATTATGCATTTGAGTATTCGAGGCAAAGTCTCTTAATTCTGGAATGATTGGTATCTTCTGTTGACAGTTGTTTACGAGCTCCCAAATGGGCAGAAAGCTCAACTTTTATTCCGAAATCTTGTAAAAATCGGACGCTATCTCTGTAACCTCTATAAAAATATCGTTTTCCTGAAAGTATTCACGTAGATTGTCGATATCATTTTGGTATTATTTTTTTAATAAAATATTAGCGTCATTGTTTGCCGAATCGCAGAAATATGGCCCGTTTGTAGATAAAATATAACCGTCCGAAGCGACAACCATGACTGTCTTGAGAAGATGGTACCTTTTATACATGGAAGAAGATTTCCTTAAAACTTCTTACTCTTCTGAACCTCAAAATATGTTGCATCGATTTGAACAATAGCTTCTGGGTTTTCAGGCTCAGTATTATACAGTTGGTTTGCAAATTCAATCACGTGATTTTCCACGAAAGCGTGTTAAAAAATGCTGCTTTATAGAAAGCAATACAGTGGAGAACACTAAGCTAGTTTTCTGTCGAGTTGTGTGGTCAAACATTGCAGGAAGAAAATTATCAGAAAGACCTTGATTGATCTTACTTAGAAGGCAAAATAACTCCTATTTGGCTATTGTTCGTAAACTTCCATGTAACTCAACAGGTGCACAATATTCAAATAAGTACCTAAATTGCGCCCTGGTTGAAGATGTTAATGTCCTTAGAAGGGGGATCATTATGCCTTGCTCCTGAGACAAGACATAAATGTCGTTAGTTCTCGTCCTTTTATGGGTATTGGTTTTCTGATAGCTTTCAAGGCATCTTGCATGGGCGCAGAAGTAGACAAAAATGTCTACTCTGGCTTCCAAATCAAGCCTCGTGAGAGCCTGGGCATGGCAAAATATACAATTGTTCTGTCGAAATAATACTTTTAGGATTGTCGGGTCCAGATTTTCCTGAGATAGGTGAACTTCTTCGGATTTACTTCGATAGCAATGCAGGCATATCCTACTAGATCGATAATACTATTATAGATCTGTTATAAAAACATAGCGGGAAAAATAGATTATTAAAAATAGGTTCGAGAATATTAGTTTATCGGGAAGAAATAGCGCGCTAGCGAAAATTTCGAAAAAAAAGACAGAAAAATCTATAAAAATTGCGCTTCAGGCGAATTTTTTGAAAACTACAAAGATATAGTGCCACTGACAAATATTTTGGAAAAACACTGTAAAATAAAGATATTATGCCAACAAAAATCACGTGACTGCATTCGCCAACCAACTCTATAATACTGAGACTGAAAACCCAGAAGCTATTGTTTATATCGATGCATCATATTTTGAGATTCAGAAGTTCAGAACATGAGAGTTTTAAGGAAGTCATGGTTGTCGCCTCGGACGGTTATATTTTATATAAAAACAGGTCATATTTTTGCGATTCGGCACAGAATGAAGCTAATATTTTATTATTATTATTAGAAGAATACCAAAATGATATCGGCAATCTACGGGAATATTTTCAGGAAAACGATATTTTTATAGAGGTTACAGAGATAGCTTACGAGTTTTACAAGATCTCGGAATGGAAGTTTAGCTTCCTGCCCATTTGGGATCTCTGAAACAACTGTCAACAGAAGATGCCAATCATTCCAGAATTATCACCAAGACTAGTTGGATAATTAAGTCGAGGAATGGCTTTGTAAAAAGCATTTAAATTTTTGTCCCGAATACTCAATTTCATCATTTAAAAGACGTTTTTGAAGTAGACTGTGCCATGATAAATAAGTATCACGAACCTATCATAATGCAGGATGTCACAATCAAGTTTGCTAACGAGATGCTTTGAAAGGCTTTGGAAGAAAACCACGTTAAAAACCTCGTGGAATAAAACAATTTGATCAGACGTCGAGGGATTTGACAGAACCTCATCGGGCATCAGCTTGATTTTCCCAGACATGAATTAGAAGCCCTTAAAAATCCAGCTTTTGGAGTTTTTCAGTTGCGGCTGTCTCCATCATATATATTGGAAAAATTTATACCAGTCATTTTCAACCAATCAGATGCTTTATTTCGACATTGTTACTATGGTAACCAGAAAATTTTCTGGAAATTTTTAATCCACATTAGCATGTAGACGTAATTACAGCTATCATATAATTAGACAAAAATAATATTGAAATAATATTGACAATATTTTTTATTTACTTACTTTATAAGTTGGAAATATTACAACAATTTATTAAGGTGTACATTCTATAATATCATTAATTAGTTTTAAATTCTTCAAAAATTCCACTTCTACCTCCTCTTTCCTAAGTGGCGAATAAAACACAGAACCGGTGTTTTTTCAACAATATGCCTGTGTTTCATAAAATAAAAATAATACTGAGACCCCAGTTTATTTCTTTGAGTATTAGATTTGTGTCCAAAAGAAGGCACAATATCACGCAGAATGTTGCCAATCTTTTTAAATAAGTTTTCTTGCTCAGGATTTAATCCAGATTCTTCCACTAGGTATGTTAGATATTTTACATTTTTATGGTACATTTTAATGTGCTATGATTCTTTGCAAAAGGAACACAATTCATACGATTGAAAGTTCATTTTATTATCACTTTTTTACTAACTTATAATTGTATACAATGTCATGAGGAACTTATAATGCCACAAATAAATTATTGATTGACAGGAGTAGTGAATGTCAAATCCATGGCTAACTTTACAAAATATTTTTTTAACCGGCAACATACGCCAACAACATTATATTTAGAATAATGAATAAAATATCCCGATTTCCTGAATTATTTGGAAAACAAATTATTACCGCTAATATTAATTTTTCTTAGAATTAAACCTAAAAGAATATGAAAAATATATATGTATAGGTATAGTTGTATATTTTTTGCTGTATATCACCTTTGTTTGTAGTCAATATTGACATTTTCCTGAAACCTAGTGAGAAAATTATATGAAATCAATTATTTTTATATAATAATGTATCTGATATTATAAATTTTATTTTACTAGGACACGAAAAAAATTAAAAAAAAATATCCCGCAATACGAACATCTACTTTCATTTTAATAATATTACATTTCCCTGAAACCAAAAAAATTAAATTTTACATAATAGTTTATCTGATATTATATATTTTATTTTACTAGGGAACGGGGAAAATCAGAAAAAATCTCCCCCAAAACTCCCATTATACACAGCCTTCTATTTATTTGCGAATAACGTCAAAAGTAATATTTACTTAATGTTTTATATTTGAATATAATGCCGGTATAAAATGTTCTTACCGAATCCCCCACGTGCTTGAATAAATTGCGGGAAATTTGTCTCGTACATGAATTAAATAAAAATGATCCCTCGTCGCTCCGTAATTTTCAAAAAATTCATGTACTCAAAAAATTTCCGGCAATAATTCATGCTCTAGGGAAATTATAAGTGATAATATGGACCAGGGCATAAGTCATTACATTGATATAGACACGAGACTTAATGAAAATGGTTTTATTAGAGTTAGATTATTTTCCAGGCATAGAAAAAATACTGAGATTCGTGAGATTACTGCACATGTCGGTTGGGTGCCAGGGTGGCAAGTACCATTTGGTAACCCAGCTACAGTCGGTATATTATAGAAAATATAAAATTTCCAACTACCAATACTGTGGAATGCGTTCAAGATGTCGCAGTTCGTGATTTTGCGGAAGAAGAAAATAAGCTTCATGAAATAGTCTAAAGTATTATTACATGCACATCAAGTAGTCGGGTACATATGTAGAGTTATAGAAATATAAGTTTGCCCTAAGGTTTTTCACACATCTCAAGGGTTTTCACATATTAAGGTTAAAAGTTGAAAACATATGGTTCTATAAGGTTTTTATTGAGAGAATGAAGTAAATAACTTCAGAATAGGACATTTTTAGTACTTCTGATGACCCCGATTTGGTAAAATACTGTGTTTGTATCAGAATTGCTTTCCAAACTGTCACCATTACTCAGCCAAATCTCGAAATCAAACTGTAAAAAATCTCAATTCTGATAAGTGAAGTAAACAATGTCGAATTAGGAATTTTTGAGTACGTTTTTGATGACCCCGGTAAACTAAATACTGTTTTGGATCATAATAGTATTGCGTTTTCGAGGGATAACATATTTTATCCAAATCACGAGGATAAACCAGAAATAATCCCAATTTGTGATCAATTCTCTATATTTTCTGTTTTTGTAACCACTTTTAAAATCACCCTGTTTCTCCGAAACTAATCATGCGATTTGATATGGTCCATTCAGTGTCACAGATCGTGATCTACAACTACCAAAGTTTCATTGAATTACGCAATCAACCAAAATCCCATGTATTCCGAGCGGGGTTCTTTAGCATTTTGAAAATTACAATTTCAGTGATCGGATCATTTGAGAGTGCGCAATACTATGCTTGAAAATATAATTTTTATCGAAATACAATTATGAAACCTGATTTGAATGGCATTGATTCCCAAATTTTTTCCATAATTGGCCGTTTGAGGCTACCGTCATTATTTACCTACTTCATGGTAAATTGGCCGGTATAGAGAAAAATACGAATATCGATAATGATGACGTCACTAAAAGATAAAAATATACCCTTTGGAGACATATGTATTATGAGATATTGCATTACTTGTATAACTACTGGTATTTCGCGCTCAATGTGAAACGTATTCAATATTTTCATAGGCTATTTTAAATCCATTTACTATTTTATATGCACTACACGTCATATCACCGAAGTTCAGCCGTTTCGGAAGTAGTTTCATGGCGAATAATACCACTTTAATGTGGTGAAGTTCAGCCGATTAAGGTTCTTCGCTCGAAATTTCAACAACAAAGTATGATCCGTTACCGGGTTGAAGGAAACATATAAATTAGGTGAACGGCTGCAGAGTTTTCAGTTTGATATATAACGGGAAGTTGGGTATTTTACCGTGATTGTGTCATAGTTCTGAATTTCCGCATATAAGGTTCTTCCTGAAAAAAATTTTTTTTTGCATATATATATATATCTTTATATATATAATTCTACTGTACGTGTGTTGTCACTGTACTCCTCCTATAAACGGCGGGACCGATTTGAATGAATTTTTGTGTATGCGTTTGGGTGGCGCCCTGGATGGTTTTGATTCACAATTCATCCCCCTAAATGTTAAGGGTGGTCCACCCCTTAATTTTTATTTATTTTTTAGACAACATTTTCTGTTTTTATTTTTTTATGATACAGCATTCAAAAATACATACAACCCTAAATTAACGAAAAAACGGGATAACGGGATGACAGGATAAGGGAATAACGGGAAAACGGAATAACGGAATAAATAAAAAATGGGATAACAGGAAAACGGGATAACGAAAAAACGGGAATACCGGGATAGCGAAAAAACGGGATATCGGGATGACAGGATAGGGGGATAAGGGAATAACGGGAAAACGGAATAACGGGATAACAGGAAAATGGGATAACGGGATAACGGGAAAACGGGATAACGAAAAAACGGGATAACGAAAAAACGGGATAACGAAAAAAGGGATAACGTGAAAACGGGTAACGGGGTAAAGACAAAAAGGGGTAACAGGAAAATGGAATAACGGGATAACGGGAAAATTTTCGGGAAAAATATTTTAGGGAACATAGAAATTTGAACAGGACAACGTTTGTCGGGTCCGCTAGTATATTATATATATATATATATATATATATATATATATATATATATATATATATATATATATATATATACAGGGTGTTTCATAATTGAATGCTGATCCTAAAGGGCGATAATCCTTGGATGATTTTAAGAAAAATTCTTCATATGAACATAGGTCCGCAACCGCTTTATTTCTGAGATACAGGATGTTGAAATTTAACAAAAAAATCAGTTCTTCCCCAATATCTCTGAAACCGCTTTGGCTTTTTTCAATTTTGGTACATGCAAAGTACGCATAAAAATAAATTTTTTCCATGATGAAGGATTTCTTAATTTTCATCAGTGGCGTCCCTGTCATATTTTCGATCAAAATAATGATACGCCACTGTCTTTTTTCCAAATAAATATTATTTTTGTAATTATCCTCTATCTTCTCATGAAAATAATCTCTTTTTTTAGAAAATAAAATACATTCATTTGCTTGTCCCTATTCGATTTTTTCTCTTAGTCTTAATTTCACAATGAAGAATGTCACTGGGTCTGTTGAATGACTTGAAACTTCATGACCGTGTAGCCTAAATGTTTAGAAATACAACTGTTTCTGTTTCATTTCAATCAAGCGAGTAGTGTTGAAGTTACGACAATTTTAGTTTCCGTTCTATTCAAATATTTCGGGCGAGCGCGCCATGCCTGCGTGACGTCATTTTACAACGCAACGTTCTCACCGTACACTCAATCATAGCTTTGCTATCGGATTTTCGACCACAATAACGTTTTTAACTTAAGCTTTTATGTGAATCAGTATTACAATAGTGTTATAAGTATAATATTAGATATGGATGACGGTTTTGAATAAGGACAATCTGATAACTTGCCTGAAATAGACGGGTTAATGGTTGCCCCCTATTTTTCAAATAACTCCGATTTCTTGGCCGCCGAAATGCGAGGAGTAAAAATGCAATAGTAAGTATTACTTAATAACATTTCACATTTTATCATAAATCTTTTGATCCCTATAAGTACATATTTCTCATTACTAGTGTTTTATAAATATACATCATACGTCATATTGATACCATGAACATCTTACTTGACATTGAGTTCCTGAGAAGGAAGAATGCGTGGATATTTGTAACATGGTGGGACTTATTAAAAACAATACTGTGTTATTGTACCTACATAGTTTGGATCATGACTTACATTTTGTATTTTTTTTATATATAATGTAACAAAAAATTAACATAGTAAACAAAACCTGAACATTATGTACCAGAGGTACAAAACTTTCTACAATTTGAACCCATTAAATATTTTTTTCATAAGTAGGTCATTATTAGGATGCACGCGACTACACCTATTAAATATTATTAAGCTAAGATAAAAAACCTCTCATATTAATTTTTTCTTTAATGTGATCGTGGATAAGTGCATTTTTATGTATTTTATTTTTTATATATTAGATCAACTTACGTTTATTCTATTTTAGATCTGCTACAAACAGCTTCGGCGACGACGCTATTGGATATGCAAAAGTTGAAAGAGATATTTGTACAGTGAAATGCCGAATCACCCCAGAACATCATGATTTGCATTCATTTCTTTCGACTTTTAGGTTCGAAAGCAACAATAAAAAACAACTTTTCGGGTGCATTAGTAGTTTTATTTAAACAATTTGGCACAATACACGATTTTCTAGTTTCTGGATTCGACATTTTTATTAATTTTCGACGCAAACTTCATACACACAGCTCGGAAGCAGAGCACGCACTGACCGACCGTTGTACAGTGACGTCACAGCGGCCGATGACTCCGTGTCGTCGCACGCCTGCTGAAAATTGAATATCTCGGAAACTATGGGACGTATCAAAAAAATATTTTTACAGTATTTTTTCATTTTTAATAGAGTGTATTGTAGGGTAAAAATCAAAAGTTGGTGATATTCTTCATTGTGGTAACCAAAGGATCTAAGCAAGATTTTTATAATTTTATGGTAACTATTATTTAGTTTTTGTAATGAGTACGCATAAAAATACACTTTTTATTTTTAAAAACATAACTATTATGAACAAAGAATACCAAAATCAAATTAACTGTTCAAAATGTTCGCCTCCTGCAAGTATGCACGCTTCAGCCCTCCTTGTCATCAACTCGCTTGGAAAATTCATCAGGAACCATTCTATCTGGGAAGCGCTCTTGATACAGTCGCCTGGCTTCATATGCGTTCCCGTCAGCAAGCCCATACAAGTAATGCATGTCTGCTAATTCGGTATTTGTAAAATTTACCATGTTTTTTTTAAATAAATAAGTAAATAATATCACGTAACTAGCTAAAGAAGTGTCAAAATTGTTTATGTTGAAAACAACGAAATGTGTTCTTAGCGTACTAGATGTTTCTAGCCCACAAGATAATCCTACTATTCTTCAACGGCTGATTTCACATAGGGACAAGCAAAATGGCAAGAGACCATTTTTATGAGAAGATAGAGGACAAACAAAAATAATTTTTATTTGGAAAAAAGACAGTGGCGTATCAAAAATATGGCAGGGCATGTTAACAGGGACGCCACTGATGAAAATTAAGAAATCCTTCATCATGGAAAAAATGTATTTTTATGCGTACTTCGCATGTACCAAAATTGAAAAAAAAAAAAAACAAAGCGGTTTCAAAGATATTGGGGAAGAACTGATTTTTTTGTTGAATTTCAACATCCTGTATCTCAGAAATAAAGCAGTTGCGGACCTATGTTCATATGAATAACTTTTCTTAAAATCATCCAAGGATTATCGCTCTTTAGGATCAGCATTCAATTATGAAACACCCTGTATATATATGAGTTAATCCATACTATATGTGAGTGAAGTGGAAGAACTATCTATTAGAAAACAACTACTTTCCAGGCTAATGCCTTGACGAGCGTTGGATTACATCTGATGAATAAATGCGCAAGCTCCTCAATACTAGGTTAATTAACCAATCCAATTTGGGGTGATCAATACAGGGAGGTAATGCAAATAACAACACTCTGTTCTAGCAAATTTTATAACTCGTTTTGAGAATTTTTCAAAACTACAAAGTACAAAAGAAAATGGATGTTGGCACTACAAATATTATATCAAGACTAAATAAATACAATCATGTTATAAACGGGCAACGTGAAGATGCTGAACTCTGTTCCTGGAACTGCTTGAATCTCGAGAAGAGGCAAGTACTGAGTGCTGAGTTGGGGAATTGGTGATGCAGCTCTTAACCTGAACTGTAAATGCGTAAACAATAATAACCTCATTTGGCTTTTTCTGCTATCCTAGTACAATGCAATACAATCTCCTATAAAAAAGTGAATTTTTTTACCTACCGAAGGACAACTTCCTTATATAGGGTGTAAACTAACTTGTTGCACTCCAGTGAGTGACGGGTGTATAATGCCATTTTAGAACAAAAAACTGGTTGAAAATAAAAATAAAATCTCAAAAAAAAAATTTTTGTCAAATTCAATCAATTTTTGGGATCTACTGTCCCGCTGCTCGGAGCTGTGAGAGAACACTGGCAATAATAATATAATAATAAATATATATTTCCCGACGTCATTTATACGTATGGGAATTGTCAGTACCTAGATCTTAAGAGTTGTTAAAAGGTATTTAATTAATAAAGAGTATATAAATAAAAAACATTGACATTTACATTAAAAGTTCGGATAGTGAATAAAAACATTCATCTAGTAGAGAGTCTTTCAGGCCTTTTTTAAATAGCAAACTGTTCGTATGTTTCTATTTGTTCAGGCAATTTATTGTAAATTCTTGGCCCCATATAATTGGGAGCATGATATGCTATATTAACTTTAGCGAATGGTATATGAATATATTGTTTTTTTCTTGTATTATAGTCATGAATGTCTTCGACAAATGAAAATATGACTTGTTTTTGAAAATATACAAAGCTTTTCCATAGATGTACAAACATGGAGGAGGTAGAATAACGTACACTTAAAAAAACAGTTTACATGATTCTCTACTCGGAATATGTCCCAGAGTACGCTTCTTTAGAAACGAACCCCATAGCTGTACATTGCCAGTTACTGCTACTGATTGAGAACATCTCTGAGATTAGGAAAAACATTATTTAAGGAATTCTGTTTGGCTGCTAGCTTGTTACAATGTGATTTCCAGTTCAGAAATTATCTAGAAACACTCTCATGAGTATTTGACAGAATTGATTGATTCTCTGTGAAATCCAAATTTTCTATTATATTCTGTCGACCATGAATTCTCAACATCTTTTTTTTGTATTGAAAAATAGGTCACGTTCATCTGATACTTCAGTCATGAATTCAGAGCAATTGCCTCTCAGTAAATCAGTACTGGAGGCAGATACAACCAGTGATTAATCATCTTCGTAGGCCGAGTGCTGATAACTCGTTATGACAGTATTAGTCTGATTTATGTATAACAATACCAGCCCCAAGACGGATCCTTGTGGAACACCCATATTAACATCCGAACAATCTGACGTACTGTTATATGCCCTGTCAGCGGAGTTCATCTGGATTGAAATGTATTGTTCCGAAATGGCTGAATTCATTTTGATGAGTCCCCTCAAACCATACTTTTCCGTCATCTCTAATAATTTTTTACAAATAACGCAGTCGAATGCTCGGCTCAAGTCACAAAATATGGTTACCGGGCATTCGTCTACTTCAATATATTATATGATTTGATTATAGAGAGAGAGTGAGAATATAGTAGTTGAAGTTGATTTACCGTTTTGAAATCCGTTGTGCTTAACCGAATTATGTTTTCTTCTTTTGAAACATTATGAATTGCTCAACGTTTCCTGGAAATACTCCTTTGGTTGATTTTTCCATGGTCTACCCAAACGAAAAATACTCATGAGGTACCAATATAGCGCAATGTGTCACAGTGAAAGAAACATTCGAGATTATATCCTGCCAATGTTTAATGGAAAAGTGATAGGGAGGATAGTAGAGTTTGTTGCCTCACAAGATGTCCAGACCTGATACTGCTAGTTTTTTTTTGTGGGGCTATGCAAAAGTGAAGGTATAGCCCAAGAGACCATTATATGGAGAGCGTAATTTGGGAAACACGCTCGATGTAACTGACTTTGTTGTTAAAGATTAAATAAAACCATTTTCCGGAAGAAAAATTATCTGCCCGGAAAGAGACGATATACTTGATGCCCTTGTGTAGTAAGGAAAGTGTTGATTTATATTTCACTTTCTTATGTAATGTAGTGTTAAATAAACGATACTGTAGCAAAACAGAAAAAAATATTCTCAATGTGGTGAGAGATATGTCGCTGGAAAATTGTTTTTAACCACGCCAATATTTACCCTTTCTCCATTGGCGTTCATGTGCGCTCCTGGTCCACCGGTAACGTTGACAAGCGTAGTAACCAGTCCGGCCACCCTGACAGCTTCTACGTTGGCTTTGGTGAGATCCCGGTGAAGTTTCCTCAGATGGAACAGCGTCAGGAAGACGCACACCAAGTTGACGGCTATCCAGAGGGCGTTGAGGATGTAATGCCTCAACGGTCCGTGGATTAGAGGGCAGGAGGGAGCTTTGTAGCCACCTTCACCTTGGGCAGCCAGCGCACCTACGCATTTTAACATAATAGAAATCATCATCAAAACTGACAAAACGTGTGTGAAACACGTTCAGAAATGTATTGTTTTTCAACTGTTGTGATTTTCACGATTTTTATACAACAATTTCCTATTCGGCTACATGAATTATACAGGGTGTAAACCAATTTGTTGCTCTCTCGTGAATGGAGGGTGCATATATATAGTGCCAGCTCATAATGAATTACAGAAGTTGAAAATTTGAACAAATGTGGCAAATTCATCCATATTTTGTAAACTACGATCCGCCTGGCCAAAAACCCAAACCCGAAAACATAAGAAAACAGTTGCCATTGCCGGATGCAAGATATACATTTGGATAATGTGAAATTTAGAACTGACTGAGAAATGTAAAAGAAATCTGTGAATCCTTATCAACATTCGTTGCAGGCTACTGGCGGCGGCGATACGTATTCAAACTGTGCCTCTGCAATGACCTCAATGTTTCGCTAATGAAAACAAACGAACCTGAGTCACTTTAAAGCACGTAACAAACCACAAATATAAAAACATCATTTGTAAAAATTGTAACACACACAGTTTTTTCAAATTACAAAGAATAAACGAGATATAATTTAATTAATAATTAAAGTGTCCCATCGATTGTCTACATTAGTCTAGTCAACAAGTGCTTTTTTGGTCAACTTTTTCCAGCAGTCTCGGAAAAATATGAACAAGGTGTCATTCGATTCGGAATAGCATGTAGATGAGTTTTGAAAGAAATAAAGTTCCGCTCGCAAAAATTTACTGAAAAAAGGGGGTTTGAAATCTATAAAAAGATTCAAAAAGTGGAGGAAATATCCTGAAAGAAAGTCCCAACTCCCGGAACTGTAAGACCAATATTTATAATTTTCCCAGAGGGGTGAAAATACGGCCGAAAACGGATACTCTGGCTTGCACAAGTAACGCCCACTTCGGACACTTCAACAATAAAAATTATTTAAAAATATTAAATATAAAAATTAAGAAATGAAAAAATTCAGGCACTTCCAGTAAGTGCCTCAATTTTTTCATGTCTGATTGAATGAACAATAATCCGCCGGCAAAAAAAAATTATCGCGATTTTTCAATTAGTTATGCAATAGTTAATTAACAATTTTTTTATGCTTGAACATGAACATTGCAAGTGTGATGACTGTTAAACTATAAATCTGAGATTTTTTCCTTCCTTGGCGCTATTCTTGAAAGGCTTCAGAATGGATCCCCGTAGATTTTTTTTTATTCTTCAGTTTTTTATTAACAATTTATGTAGTTGCAAAATTAAAAACTATAATTATTCATTGAAAAAATATATTTTTTTTAAATATTTCTAATGATCCGTTTTTTTATTATTGAAAACTGCATAAAAATGATTTTTTAAATTATTTATCTCCTATTGTTAAAAAAATTGTTATAAACAAATTCGTTGCAAATGTTGATTTTCTTGAATAAATCGTTCCTTAAAAAAAATTCAATCGTATTTGTTAATTAACAATTTTTTTCTACCACTTCTAATTAATATCAAAAATTTTTTTTAATCATAATTTATCTTGCTTTTCGATATTTAAAATACATATTTGGTTTTGTTTAATTTTTTATTGTTTAGTTAATAAAAAATTTGTTATAAACAAATAAATTTTTACCTCATATTTTTTTTCTTAATGTAACCATGAGTTGTTTTTTTATATTAGGGTAGATTTTTTGTTAACATATTTTTATTCAAAATTCAAAAAATAATAGAGTGAGACTTAAATCTAGAAGCTCAAATAGTTTATCAATGAACGTTAAATCACAAGTTGCTGAACTGTATTTGTAATAATTCACAAGATATTCAAACATTAAATAAAAAAAAAACCCAAAGTATTTTTTATAAGCAATTGCAATAAATTAAATAAATATTTAAAATTTATTTTAAAATTTGGTTTTTTCATGGAGAATAAATAAGTCTAAAGGGTTTTGATCGCATCTCCATTAGTTTATAAATTATAATAATTTAAAAGATGAAAAACCAGGTGAATGAGTAGTTACGGAGAACGGTAATTATAAAATCCGATAAAAAATAGAATTTTTTTTTACTAAAAAAACAACTTGTGGTTGTTTTTGTTATATTAAGTAGAATAAGAAAAATAATATGAGGTAAAAATTTATTTGTTTTTAACAAATTGTTTATTAAATAAACAATGAAAAATTTAATATTTTTTTTTAAATATCGAAAAGCAAGATAATTATGATTTGAAGTGGTAGAAAAAATTGTCAATTAACAAATACGTTTTTAAGAAAACATTTTTAAGGAACATTTTTTTAAAATCATCGTTTGCATCAAAGATTAGAATTTCAAAACAATTTTCAATATTCTTATAAATAACGTATTTGTTCATAACAATTTTTTAAACAATAGGAGTTAAAAAAAACATTTAAATGCAGCTTTCGATAATAAAAAAACGGATCATTAAAAATAAAAAAATTAAATATATTTTTTTCAATTAATAATTAAAGTTTTTAATTTTGCAACTACGTAAATTGTTAATAAAAAACTGAAAAATATATATTTTTTTATTTTTCCAACGGGGATCTATTCTGAAAGCCTTTCAAGAATAGCTCTAAGGAAGGAAAACAATCTCAGATTTATAGTTTAACACTTATCACACTTGCAATGTTCATGTTCAGCAAAAAATTGTTAATTAACTATTGCATATCTAATTGAAAAATCGCGATAAATTTTTTTTGCCTGCGGATTATTGTTTATTCATTCATCTATCCAGTAAGAAGTGCCCGAATTTTTTCATTTCTCAATTTTCATATTTAATATGTTAGTATTTTTCAGTAAAACGTTCATAAATTTTGCAATTTTTGCGAGCGGAACTTAATTTTTTTCAAAAATTATTTATTCTGAATAGAATGACACTTTGTTCATATTTTTCCGAGTAGACTGAAAAAAGGTGACCAAAAAAGCACTTGTTGACTAGAACTACATGACAGCAAAACCAACCTGATAAAAACGTCGGCCCCAGATTGATGGTGATCGAAGCGAACCAAATCATGAACGTACCGAAGAGTACGCATTGGGGTGAGTCCATCAGTAGAGGCGCGTCCGACATAGCGGCAGCGGATACGTCGGACTCATCGTCGTCGGGAAAGATGGGTGAGTCGTTGAGCACGGTGGTGAGCATGTTGACGGTGGCAACGGTGACGAGCAGGAGGAAAGCGGTCTCGACGAGCGAGCATTTCTGCACCGGTTGGCAGTGGAGTATGGAGATGCCGAGCGGAAGGAGGAGGGCGGCTCGCGCGCAATCAACAGCGCCCTGGTGGAAGAGGAGACCCTGTGACCATCTGTAATAAAATTGTTCTGTTAATTCAAGTACGAGCAATTGAATCCTCGTGCAATCGTGTTTTACACCGAATCAGAATTCAATAGAATTTCAACAAGATAATTTACATTTTTCCGATTTATTTCATTATCATACACCAAATATTTTTTTATGAAAAACACTTCTTAGCAGTGAAATAACTCAAGTTTGCTACGCTCACATAGTTAGTTGGGATGAAACTTATTCATTTGTCCCATTTACATGATAACAGTTCTATATTACCAGGTTTTTATTAGCTCGCTTATGTGTCTGTCGGGCACAAATCTAGCAATCGATTTTAAACTAACTTCCCGATGAGCTAGAGACTTGAAACTTCGGAAATGACTCAGAACTGGATGACAATACAATAGTAATTAGTTTTCTTGTCTATCTGCTTGTTTTTTTACGGACCACAAAAAGTTAGGTTAGGATCACACAATCTCTCCATAGCGTTGACGAGCGAACGTTGTTTTGCGATCTTGAATGTGCTCCGCGATAGTGAACCCTATTGCGATTCTCGACCTTACAGGCATCGCGCAAGGAATAAAGTGAGGTTAAAGCTCCAGAAAATAAGTAAGAGTAACGAGCATATAAAAATCCCGAACATAGAACGGAAGAAAGCTCCTAAAAAATCCGGATACTCAGAGAGGAAAACTCAATAGGAACAATGAGGGACACAGAGTGAAAAATTATTTAGATATTTTTTTAAGTTTATAAAACGGACTACAAAGTATTTTTTTTTCAATATACCATGTTTCTAAAACGGATTGAAAAGTATAAAATAGTTATGCAAATAATTTTTTTTTCAATATACCACGTTTATAAAACGGACTAAAAAGTTTGAAATAATTATTTACATGAAAACAAAAAATTAATATACCACATTTTTAAAACGGACTAAGAAGTATAAAATAATTTCTCTCAGCTCCAAACAGATTCCTAACCCCAAAGAGATTGTCCTGAAAATTTGTGATTGTGAATTTTTAATAGCTATGAAAATAGTTATAAGATTGAAAACGAAAAACGTGAGGCGCATGTAATTTATAATTGAAGCATGGATAGTTCACCTGAGTCACTAAGTAGTGTATGCATTTTCTCAACGATCTATTATCTATTGCATGCGCCCCACGTTTTTCGTTTCAAATCTTACAAATATTTTCATAGCCATTAAAAAATCACAATCACAAATTTTCAGGACAATCTCTCTATGGAGGTTAGGAATCTTTATGGGGATATGAATCTGTATGGGAGAAATTATTTTATACTGTTTAGTCCGTTTCAAAAAAGTGTTTTTTATTTTAAATAATTATTTTGTTTTTTATATTAATATTCCTACAATTTTTTTCCTTCAAAGGCGGCATGTTTTTATTGTTTTAATATAAAAATTCCACAAATACTAACTTGAGTGGATCGAACGATGAATGCCAAAACTGGCCATCTTAGCACTACTTTTACTTATATTCATATATCATATTTTGTATGTGAGCGTGTGTGTGCGCGTATATATGTTCTGAGCAATAACCATGTGAATGGAATACTCCCATAACAAGGGAACTTCATGGGAGCCACTGAGTTTATTCAAAATCGAGTAGATGAAATGTATTATTGTATCGTATTGTATCGTATTGTATCGTATTGTATCGTATTGTATCTAATTTTTGTTGTCTTACATTAGTGAATAAACTTATTATTACAGTTCTGAGTTTTTTAATTTCGACTGAAAACTCGTGCTCCGCAATGAAAAACTTAGATATCCGGAAATTCTCAGTTTGTGCTTCCAGATCTTTAATTTGAATTAAATTAACCAATATATCTTGATACTTGATTTCAATATTCTGCAACCTGTTATTTGTTTCAGATGGGTTTAACTTTCCCAGATGTTTCTCTTTTTGAATATAATTGATTGAGTAATACTATTGGGAGTGATGATAAGATAATATCAATTCTATAAGTCCCTCTGTTTGAAACAGCATGCGATACTAAAAAAGACTGAAGCTATGTTACGGATTTCGTGTGTAAAATTGATGACTTGGGAACATTATGATTTCGTAACAACATTCATAGTAACGATTCGAACATTAGGAACTAAAAAAAAATTTATAAAAACGATATTTTATTCACAGCAGCTCATAAAATAGTCAAAAATACTAATAACTCACACTTCGTCTTACGTCATTTGTCTTACTGTAAAATATCTATATTCTTCTATATTTGGGTAGTTATCATATTCACAATTTGGGATGTAACTCAAGAATGCAAATGACAATCTCTCGAATATTTTTCTGGATAATGACATAGCCAGGAACCTATACATTGCTCAGGCCTATAGGATATCAAAATTCGATGTATCGCCAGTCCAATCAAATTTTAAATAGGATGTTAACTAACTTTGTGCACTACACACAGTTGAGAGCCAAAAAAAGAAAAAAAATATTTTATAAAAAAATATGAACATTTGATAATACCAAAAACCTTCAATTTTCAATGTTTGGGTGATGCTGAAATAGTCTGAACGTTGAACGTACATCGATCAGATGTCATTTAACTTTGACCATCCATAGTTAACCTTTTTCAATAATCTGTCGGTCAGTTACATATACCTAGTTTGTATTTTGATCCAATTAAAACGACTATTTTCTTGCAATGGCGCCAGGTTGTTATTCAATTGAATTATTGATAGTGATTTAAATTTGTTTTGATTGATTTTACCTCCAACAGCTTGGAAAATAACCTATATAATATGGAAGATAGTGGCTAAAATTTATGTTTCAGTCGCAGATGATCACACACCTGATTTCATGAATTTATTTATCTTCAAATAAATCACAAATGTATGTCAGAATTGATTTGTTTGATAATATGAACTTGATTTTCATAAAATCAGATGTGAAATCATCTGAGACTGAATGATACACTTTAGTCTTTCAAGATAATCTCTTTGGAGGGAAAAGGGAAACATTCTCAATTGGAACACTTCCTCGACTAAAGCCACGTTGGACATTGAACTACATCTGATAGATCGTGTGAATCGACCCTAACTCAAAAGAAAAAAACAATATGAATAATAACAAAAAACCGACGAAAAAATCAACTGAAAAGCAAAAAATAAAATAAACCTCAGTTTTAATGATAATTGAGCTCCTAAACTAATGTGAGTAACTAATTTTGATTCGGCGCCAAACAAACAATTATCAATTACTTTGAAGAAGTAATCAAAACGCCGCTATGCATCTCACTGCCATCATTTCACGCTTTACCTAATTCAATTGCTAGTTTGGCTAGTTTGGCGTCGACTCAAAATTAGTTACTCACATTAGTTTAGGAGCTCAACTATCATTAAGACTACGAAGGTTTATTTTATTTTTTGCTTTTCAGTTAAAAAAAATTTATTTTTCAATTTTTTGTGGTTGAAATCTACTAATTACTACCTACTTAATTTTTGATTACTTCCAAAATACTTACCTAATTTACTTCAACTATTAACTGTTAAATAATATGATTATCTACTTTAACTATTTTAATATAAATTATTTTTAAAAGTTCTGGTTAGTGATTCCATCACTTTGTATATAATTCCATCCTTTCATAGAATGTAATTTTTGTGACGGATGAAGGAGGATCTGTTAATGTCAACTATATATGTGTGCCAATGTTCACAAGTGAAAAATCAATCATCCCCTATTTTTCTACCCATAGGGGTGGATTATTCCATTCCAAATTGGAATGTGATCAACTATGAGGTATACCCTATCTAATAAAGAAAGAATCATCCAAATCGGAAAACCCACTACAAAGTTAGGCCTGATAGAATCGGTTGACGGACCAAAATTTAGAGGGTGAACGATCAATATCCTCCATTTTGCTACCCTTAGGGATGGACTTTTTTGTTCAAATTCAAATGGGACCAACTTCGAAGTACGCCCTATCCAATAAAAAAAGAATAATCGGAATCGGACTCTTCTGTGAAAAGTTATGCGTGATCATACATAAAAAAATATATATACGCGTCTAATAGAAAACCTCTTCCTTTTTGGTTTCGTCGGTTAAAAATAACAATTTCTACCAGATGTAGTTCAATGTTCAGCGAGGCTCTAGCCGGGGAATTAGTTGTTTTCTGTTAGATATTACAAAAAATAACTTCATTATCGCCGTAGATTTTTCAATTTTCAGAAAAATATTTCTATTCAATATTTAATTGAGAATGTTTTTAGTATGTCAGAAGTTTGTTTCATTTATTTGCTAGTATGCCGGATTGAGAAAAATGTTTGGCTTCCTACTAGGTATTCCTGTTTGTGAAAAAAATAAATTTGGTAATTGGAAAAAACTTGTTTGAATGTGTGGCAATCCCAAATAATCAGTTCGTTCAGTTACAGAAGAATGCTTTTTTCATACCTATCTTTCATTTAATTTTTTGAACTCAAGCGTCTGAACATTGGAAACTTTTTTTATGAATTGTGAATTTAAAAAAAATTATATTGTTGTTGATTGCATTGACTATTTGTGATTTCCACATTCATTGTTCTTTTAAATTCAAAAATTTTCTTTTTTACAGAAAATGGAGAAAACCAAAAAAAATCCTAAAATGAATATATTGTTGTTTGTTGCTTCGATTTTGGATGAAAAATCCCCAGACTTCTTTTTTAGATTCCTCAAACAATTTGCTAGAAATTTCACATATTTTAGGTAAGGTGACTGAATTTTTTCTGTCTATTCTTAAGATTCAAAAATTACAATCGTCTCAATTATTCAAAATTTGAATTATATGTAACTTTCAATGGGACCAAACGAGATGAGTAACGCTTTATACTTCGTTTGGGGTTATTGTCAATATGATAAGAAATAAATTATAATATTGTGTAGATTTATACGAGTTTTATGTTGCTAGGATATTATTCATATGAATGGGCACCGGCGGCTGGTCAGATTGACGAGAGTCGATATCTGAGCCAAGCAACACTGGTCGCGTTTAGGACTTGAATGGGTGACCACCTGGCAAGGAAGGTGCGCGTGAAAAATGCCCCGAACAACGGCAGCGTCGTAGCATATTCGCACCTGCAGGCGTCATATCAATGAGCACGATATATTCGGAGGGGGCGTTAAGATGGCGGTCCCAAGTTCTTGGACGTTGAGCTCGTCAAAAATCCCAACCTCTGAAACAACACAGGATTCGGCAACATTTCCGGTTGAGGGAAGTATGCTCACCGACGTCGGTGATTAGCTTAGGCAGCAGAAATAGGCCGACGATAAATAAAAAAGAAAAAAAATCATATGATTGTGCTACGCGTGTAAATGAAAATAGTGACAGGGATAGGCAAACGAGCGCTTGTTTATCTTTGATTGAATTTTGACTTGCAGTTCTGTTAGGGAAATTCTATTAAAATACATTTCAATTAGTAATTGTATTGAACGGCATTTCAATTATTTTTTGGTAGCTAAAATATTGTTTTCTGTAATAGTTGGAGAACACATTAATACATCAGATTAAAGTTTGAATCGAGTGACTGTATACGTATTCGCAGTATCACTTGATCATTTGAGTAATTTTCGCGCATACTATCGTCGATAGGATATAGGTCCATCAATAGTAGCGAAAATATGCGCGTTCGCGTAATGTTGTCATGATCAGCGAGATCTGCTCATGCTCATATTTCTGTACATTGAAAAAAATAACAATCATTACGGTAAAACTGGAACTTGCTCTCAGTGCTCAATTAATTTTGGTGAAATCTGGATACGCGCAAAATTGCGTCATCGGTGAATGAAATTTTACCATGCAACAATGTCGAAAATCTTACCCCAGTTTTCCCCAATTTCGTGCACGCGTAGATTTCAACATACTAATGGCTTAATCATTCGATGCAGCGTAGAAAAAGTGTAGCATACCACTAGTCTGAAGTTTACTTGTCATTCTTGTGTGGAAAGTGCAGTTTTGAAAATAAATGTCTGAAAATACACATGACATATATACTCAATTCTAAATAATCTCAATTCCTCAATAAATGACAAAGTTGATATCACCCTTCAATTGGAATCCCATTTCAAACAAGATTTTCAGTAGAGCCCTAGAGGCACTCTTTCATGAAGAAAAGTCAATGAGACGGCCGAGAAAAATATCGGAGGAGAGCAACTTATCGCGAAACTTCGAACAAATACCGGCACGTCCACGGGGATTCGATATCAAATATTTTATCCACTTCTTTAATTAATTGTGAAAGCTCGGTGCAAATAAAACGCTTGTATTTTGTTAGCAGCAGAAGTTGGGAAAGTACAAACATTATTCTACTCCTTGGAGGGTTATCGTTTATTCTGGGAGCATAACATTGACAATTGTATTCTTCAATTTGTGGAAACAATGAGAAAGTTTTGCAATTTTACATTTTTAAACAAACGACAATGTCTAATTGATTCTAAATTACTTTTGCGAATTAGATTCTGAGAGATAACAGAATCAGTTCAATTTTATTACAAAAACTAGGTTGACTCCGCAGTTTTGGAGAATGATCCAAAATTATACATTATAGTCTACTCGACAAGTTGAAAATGGTCTAAAATAGAGATACTGCTCTTAAAATTATGTGTGATAGCTCATTGGATCCGAAATAACGCCTAGAAAAATGTGCCAAAAGCGTGTATTAGCACTTGAAAAATTGCAAAAGTTATAAACAATTGAAGATAAAAAAAATGGCATTTCGTTTTTCGCCAATATTTCATAAACTATTGATATTTAAGAAATTTCAAAAAAATATTCTGAAAGAAGAGGAAATTTACAATGAAAAATTCCGTGCTCCCGGAACTCTATCTCTATTATTTATAATTTTAATTTAACGATGAAAATGGGTCTCCGAGCGACATTTTTAGGTGCGCGCGCGGCGTCAAAAGCGAGTACGACATATTAATTAATTTATTTAAGGTATTAAATATAGTTTTTTTTTAATTTGAAAAAATTATGGTGTATTCGGAACACTATAAATAATTCATTCCCGTTGGAAATTTTACTTAAAGTTGATTTTCCAACAAGTTAAACGAGATTGTTAACTAACAAAATTTTCTCGAACTTCTGTCTTAATTGTAAATAAAAAAAATGTTTAAATAATTGTTGTACAAATTTTTCACTTCGTAGAGCCTCTCTTATATACATACTCAACGAGATCATGTCATGAAAATTTAAAAAATATTCATACTTTGTTTATAATAATTTTTGAACTTGAACAAAAACAAAAAAATTCACGTAATGTTGTTAAAAAAATTTTTTTTTCTTAATCATCTTATCATCGTTTTTTTATTAATTCAAGATATAAATTGATTTGCACAAAAAAAAAACCGCGAATTGTTGATAAATTTTTTATAAACAAATTGATTATTTCAATATTTTTGAATTTTTTTTCCACAACTTCATTATATTACCAAAATTATGATTTTTGAAAAAAATATTTTCCTCAATAACAATTTTTAATTGTTTATAATCCTTTTTTTATATTTCTATTGTTTAAATAATTAGTTGAGGAATTATTTTTTTCTAAAAATCATAATTGACAGTACTCTTTAAAGTAACGAAAAAAAATTGTTTTTAATCAACAATTCCATTGTTCATCAACTTACCAATTTGTTATAAACAAATTTTTTACTTTGTTAGATTTTTTTTCTGAAACTTCTTTAATTAACAAAAACAACCCCATATAACAAAGTATAGAAACAATTTTTTCCCAATTTTTCCCATTTCCAATTCCCAAAGCACAATGAAAAAAATTATTTTTTTTTTCAATACTTTGTTATATATGGTTGTTTTTGTGAATTTTAAAAGTTTCAGAAAAAAAATCTAACAAACTTGAAAATTTAATTATAACAAATTGGTAAGTTAATAAACAATGGAATTTTTTTGTTCCTTCATAGAGGACTGTCAGTTATGATTTTTAGAAAAAAAAATTTCTCAACTAATTATTTAAACAATAAAAATATTAAAAAAAAACATAAACAATAAAAAATTGTCATTAATTTTTTTAAAAATAAATTTTTAATTGTAAATAAAAAAGAAAATTTGTTTATAAAAAAATTATCAACAAATGACGGGAAAATTTTTTTTTGCAAATCAATTTATATCTTGTGTTAATAAATAAACGAAATATGATGATTAAGAAATTTTTTTTTTTTAACAACATTACTTGGATGTTTTTGTTTTTGTTCAAGTACAAAAATTATTATAAACAAAGTATGAGTATTTTTACAACTTTTATTGCGCGATCTTGTTAAGTATGTATATAAGAAAGGCTCTACGGAGCAAAAAATTTTTACGACAATTATTTAAACATTTTTTTCATTTACAATTAAGACAGAAGTTCGAGAAAATTTTGTTAGTTAACAATCGTTTAACTTGTTAAAAAATCAACTTCAAGTAAAATTACCAACCGGAATACATTATTTATCGTGTTCCGAATACACCATAATTTTTTCAAATTAAAAAAAAATGAATTCACGGTGTTTTAGAATTTCATGACATACAAAATGGTTTCTTCTGGTGGAATACTCGGAAATATATTTTGAACATCAAAGGAGTTGCCTGGAAGTTATTATTATTATTATTATTATTATTATAATATCTCTTGATCAAGTCGATTAGTTTTCCGAAAAGTTTCACTGACGATGCTGTGATGAAAGATTCAACAGGACCAAAAGGGTGATTTTGTTTATGTAATTTAATTATGGAATAAAGGTTAGGCGCTTGTAGAAGGTTAACGAATCTACTGAAAATCTTCTGTTCCGAAAGTTTTTCTGTGGTTTTTGTATGATGAATCGAATACATTTTTTGTTCATATGTTTCATTTATTTTAGGTTTCAAATCTCTCTAAACCAACCTAATATATCTAGAGAAACCTTCTGAAATCAAAGAAAAATATAGCCAAACTGTTTCCTTTTGGTTTGATTCAACTCTCAAATTCCACAAAGACATAAAAAAGTTTAAAATTTAGATCCACAATATCAATTCAACTTCAAATTCGAAAAATAATAAATAATAATTATGCATAAAGTTCTCATTCAGTCGGAACTATTACTGACAACTAGATGATGTTGTTACCTGACAGATTGTTCGTTTTTCACTGACTAGCTGTTCTATAATATTCAATCTTAGGAAGAGCAAAACTGATGAGCTATGCGCGTCAAAGAAAGATAAACTATTGTCCAATTCAATTAATGAAAGAGGTTTTCGAATGAAAGTTGTGTAGCTCAGAAAGCTCTATCAAAAGACATATAGGTAGTTTGCCAATATTGAAAATTAATGGTATTTTTGAGTTCCGTGGACCATGATCGGCGAAGATATATCAAAATGTTTGAAAGTCATGAGATGGTCACCGCAATTGGTCGTATTTCTATGAAATACAAAATCGACAAAATAATGTTTATTACTTCTACTGATTTTTCGGCTTCTTACAACTACACGACAAAATATATCTCTGAACCTTTCAACATTGACATGATGAAACAATCTGTATCAGTACTGTGTTTCATGTGTTTCCAGTTTTGTTTTTGTTGAGAGCATCGACCAGTTATACATATGTTTCCAGTTTCAAAAATTATCTGAACAAGATAATCTGATGAGTTACCTCGGATTCGAATGAGAGATAATTAAACAAAATTGTAGCCGAAGTTAATTGAAAAAAAAACCTTATTGCTGAGTAAAATAATGTTTGATGATGACTCAAACTTGGACTACAGAGATTATTGGATAATATGCCAAATTTACCGCTGGATATTTTATCGGGCATAAATAAAAAATAGAAAGCATTTTGCTTGTGAACTTTACTGAGGGCAAATTGTGCTCTCATTATCTGATTAACAAAAAAAATTCCGGAAATTTTTCACATGGTAGTGTACCCCATACAAAATTAGACTGAAACATGCATAAAAGAAATCTGTGACACATAGTAGAGAGCTGATCTCATGGAACCTGAAAAATGTCTCATTCCTCAAGACTGCGCTCTACTTCTAGCTACACAATAGGTGTATGTCGAGTGAATTAAATTAACGAATTTTGTTCGTCTCTTTCGGGTTCGCAGACATCAATCATTGTCTGCTTGACCTACTCTGTACTGATGAGAGGCAAATAGCCAAAAAACAGGTCTACAGGGAATGAAGTGGTAAATATTTATCCATTTTGCAAAGTAACTTTGTAGGAGTTTATGCAATGTTCGTCGAGTCATTAGCTTGGAGAGTAGTAGTTTTTTTCATATACATTCGACTCAACATACACGTATTGTATAGGTAGTAATAGATAACAGTCTTGAGTAATTTTTCATAATCTTCACTGCAACAGTTGGAAACCGTGACATCAATGAGATAAGTAAGCTCTTGTTTTGGAAAGTTCCAATGTGTTTATGTCGACTCAACGACTAACCCCAAATCAAACAATTGTTTAAACAAAAATGACAAATGAGTACGGATTTATTTGCAATGTTGATTCAAGTGGTTATCATTTGCAAATTCGGATTTTTTCTTCAATGTTATTCATAATATTTCATCTCGAAAGTTTCTTTCCGAATTTCACATGTCAAATTATTCCTGGAGAAATAAAAACACTATTTTGATTGAAATACAATCATTTTGGTTATCCCTGTGTGCCTGGGTAATATCCTGCTGGTTGGAGCTGTACGATATAAATAGGTCGTAAGAAAAGACTGGCAATTCTTGGAAGCAAGATACAACGTAGCACAGTGCACCACTTACATTATAACTGAAGGTAAAAAGGCTGTGCAAAATTGTGATGGGTCCATTATTCTTTGTTAATGTATTATTGTTTTAAATTTGATTAAAATCATTCATATACTTATCTTCAATATAGAACCTCTTCACCATGTATAAAAACGAATTACCTACCAACTGAATTATTACAGACTGGCAACGTTACTACAACCAAACCGTATTCGTGGATTACGCGTGGTTTACTGAAGCCGGGATCCAACGGCGCGTGGAATGGCACTCCTCGCGCCAAACTTGCCAGTTCACGCGCCGTCGGATAGGGCAGGCTTGGCGATCTTCGGTCGGCGTGGTGAGTCCCGTCGTCTGTCGGTAAATAAACACGGTTCAAAGGAGCTCGGACGATGGCGCTCTACACGTGTATACCGCTCCAATGACGCGGCTAGGCGCGTGGTACTGTCAGTGCCGCCGGGGTAACTTTTACCATGGAGTGGTCGAACGAAGTGGTGTTTCATCCCTCTATGAAGCCCAGCCGATTATTTGGAACACACGGGATCCAAACCATGAAAATAGGAATTCAATTCATGATGCCTGGAAGCGAATTGAAGAGCAAATGAGTATAAAATATTCAATAGAAGAATTGAAAAAAATTACCGCCAACACTGCCGGCGCACAACATACTACAACCGCTGCGTGTCCACGTCTGAAACCGCGATCCTACATGCGTCGTGGGAACGGCCCGACACATTTCGTTGCGCCAACCTTGACACTCAACCCTCAATCCAGGATTGCCACTCCACGCGCCGTCGGATCATGGCTTGATACTGGCCCACTAACCAACATCGTCTCTAGAGCTGATTTTTTTGCCACCATCTATGGATTCAGCTAATCTGATATAACGCGAAGGATTCGACCAAATCACACTTCCTTCATCAGAATGGAAGCAAAACACATCAAAACAGAACCTGGCTTGATAAGAAGTGACTTTTTGGTTTTAGTCACTACAATATACCAAAAAAACATGCTACATGACATTTATTGAGCGCATACCAGAGTATTTCCAACCACATCACAGTATTCGTTAACACTGATCTATTGATTGGCAAATATCATTGAAATTCATTTAAAATAATCATTACCGCGGAATCCTATCCGAACAGATATATCTCAATGTACTGTGAGAATAATTTAGACACGTAATAAAAGAGTAGAACAGCGAAGCCTTTTGGTATCCACCCGATCCATTGAGTTTTGCTGAGTGATTGTTGATAAACATATTTATTGCAATTAATTTTGCTTCTCGATACATAATGTGAAGTGTTTTATTAATTCAATACATATGAAATAGCGAATTGTCATATTTTTATGAGTTTGAAAATCATATAAAATTCATGAACTTTGAAAGACTTCCCCTACCACAAAATCATATATTGACAATTCGATTAATTTTAGAATCAACAGAGGGACATTTTTTCATTCCACAATACAAGCATCTGCTTCGAGAAGTGAGATGTTATCCAAGTTCAAATTTGCAACGTAGAGTTCGTTAAATATTCTGGTATTGTGAAATAACATCTTAATTTCGTTTCGTGATATCTATACCTATTTTGTTCAATATCTCTTTTTGATAATCGAATTCATGATACCGAGAAGCTCCCCGTTCGTGTTTTTATTTCAGGTTCCTGCGTCGCCGTCGGACAAATTTTCAATTAAAACTCCCATTAGTTTTGTCTGTGTTTTTCGCTTCGAAAATGATCCTCGAAAGGTGGAAAATAATACTTGGCGCGTCATCATCCTTGAGTGAGATTGAATAATGGTAGATGGTGAACTGAATCGACAACTACTAATACCAACTCTCGGAAAACACTCACATAATATCGGTGAAGTACTGAAACTTCTAAACTGGTAGGCGGCGAGAACAATCATCGATTGGAACAAGAGGAAGAAGTTTAAGATACACTTTTCCGCCTAGGAGAAACATTTTCCAAGGCATAGAAATGTTTTTTTTATTTACATCAACTACTCGGAAGTAGCTAATCAGTTAGTGATATATATTAAAAAAAAAACGACTCCAAGAAAGTTGAAAAAGCAAATTTGTTTAGCTTACTTACGGTCTTGAATATTGCAAATCGTTCCCAGGAGCGCAGAATTCAATAGAGAGATCTCTGACTCTAGTAGACACAAAACGTGGGGCTGCGCACCCAACTTTGATGAGAATATTTCTCGAATCACTTCGAAAACTGGATAAAAATTCCAGAATAGAAGAAATTGTTTTCGAATATTTACCGTTTTATGTTTTGTGTTTTCTATATGCTTTGTTTTATAGATCCAGCAATATTTATTTCTGTGAACATAATTGAACCGACTCATTAATGACATAAGTCTCATCAAATTTCATCACTTTCCTCGAAATACTATTTCCAAGATCATGTCCTACTTGTAGCGTGAATACCAACTGCAAGCAGTCAGATCATGAAATAATTATTAATCGAAACTATACTAAAAATAATCAGTGTGATCAACAATAAAATTATATACCATCATTTGAAATAAAATAGCATGCAAATAGATTTGTCCACGACTGTTTTATAATATATAGATTAGTCGATTGTTTCTTCAATTATGATTTTTTGGATGAGTAGAAGAGCAGTGAATAATCATTATTTAGTATAAATTGTATATATATATATATATATATATATATATAATATGTATATTTCAGGTTTTTGGATGAGTTGAAGAGCAGTGAATAATCATTATTTAGTATAAATTGTATGTAATCATAATTGATTAGTCGATTGTTTCTTCAATTATGATTACATACTATTTATACTAAATAATGATTATTCACTGCTCTTCAACTCATCCAAAAACCTGAAATATACATATTATATGATTATATATATATATAGAGATGTACACGGTCATTGTGAATCCCGTAAAGCATATGAACGAGACGCAGTTTAGCCCGGAGCAACCTTGTTAGTCCCGATATCGGGCTCAACAAAGTATCACCCTGCATCTCTTCACTGGGTGATCAGAATTGAATGCAGGTCATTTCCCTATGTTTTAGATCGGGACACACAATATACCATTTCCATAACCAACATACGCGATGTAGTTCTTTGGTTCGAACTGTAGGGGGCGCTTTCCGTATATAGGGATATACACTGCAGAATTATATACTTCGTTGTAGAGCCCACAAACTATTCTGTAGCCCTACATTTGGCAACATCGCAATCGCTGCCTTCATGAATGTAATAACTATGAATTACTGGATCCCTGATCTGTCCTAGCGCAAGGAGTAGTTCGTCGATTTATACTTCGAAAAAAGTGTAATTCAAAGGCGTATCTAGTGAACCTATTCGTAGACCAATAATTTAATATAAAAACATATTTTTGTTCATTTTTAAGATTAAGGAATTTGAGTTTGAGATAGTTACAATATTTCAAGATATCTCTACCAATTATTCTTCTCAAGGGGAATTTTGTGCGATCAATCCATCTACATAAAGGATGGTTGGAAAAAAATACAAATATTGGCTAAAAAGCCTTATTCTTTAGTTTTCACTGTTGATTTGATTTATGTGCATCAAACAATTCACACTTATGAATACCATATAGGGAAGACGGTCTACCAAGAATATTAGGCAAATGTAATTTCCAATTGTCATGGTTTCATCGTGAAGATTTCATATCGAAATTCTCAACAATTTTTGGAGGCAAAGGTACTTTTTTGTTTGCTTGAAATTAAAAATGTATAGAACTTTTCATGTTTTTTTTTGTCATCAAATCCACTAACATTAATTTAAAAAAGAGGGTAATGAAATAACAGTTCACCTAAACGAAATAGGTTGACCACCTGAAATTAAATGCAAGCCCCCAGATGAGTCTGTTGAGGAAAAATATTTTGCATTGTACACAGGGGAATACTCTCATTAGTTCTGAATTGCGGAAAAATACATGCATATCAGCTTCCAGTTCATCAATTTCCATTTTCAATCTTAGAAAGCTGCAACATCGACAAAATTCGAGGAATACTTCGACAATATGCATCTTTTTGTTGGTAATTCAAAGATCTGGTTGAATGTTTAGTGGAACCATATGGGTACCATTGAAAGAATTATTTGTTCTCAGAAAAATCTGATTTTGCTATGCTTGATGAAGATTATTTATTATTTTATTTGGATAATCAAAATTATTTATATCGGGAGGGTGCTTAGAGATCGATTTTGAATAAATGACAAATTTTTGACATTGGCATTTTCGCCAATTGAATTAAAATATGCAGAAATATATGATGCAAAAAATTATCTCGGAAAAGCTAGTTTCAGGAACAACTGGAGCTAACAAAATTGAGCTTCTCAGGAAAGTTGATAATTGCTTTTTTTTGGGTATGTTTTTCGACATTGGCATAAAAACAAAAAAATTCTATATTTTAAACAATTATTATTTCCATGGAAAACTATAGAACTGTAGTCAAAGATGAATAATCAACGGAGCAGTTCGTAGAGTGATATTTTTCCTTCTTTTCGAAAGTTTTTTATTATCTTTTGAGTGTTGATATATATGAAATATTGAACAAAAATTTATTATCCACTTTTTCCTATCTTACTTCCAAATTAATATTTATAACTCCGAAATTTCAGAATGAAATATCAATTTCATGAATATATGAGATATTAAATTTGTTGTTTCTTCTCTTCCTGCTAAAGAAGCAATCGACTATTCAAAAAGCTTGAACAAAAAATTGGATGAGAAACTGGTCATCTCATTTCTAGTCTATATTTGACCCTGAATTGAAGTAACATTATGTTTCCATGAAGTTCTGGTCGGTGCTATTCATAAAAATAAAGTGCATTATGCCGAATAGGATTCAATCATTCAGAATACTTTCTGAAAACTCGGACCTAAAACATAAGTATGTTTTTTTGTAGAGGAAAAAAACACAAGGAGTTGAATATTTCAGTTTCTGATGAAGGTACAATTTTTTTTTATTCTCAAATCTCTCGGAGAATTTTCATCTATTGATATTTCATTGCAAAATTTTAGAGATAAATATTCGTTTGAGAGTAAAACTAGAAAAAATAGTTTTGGTTTGATACTTTCTCCTTGGAATTATTTTTCGAATGACAATGGAAAAATATTAGAATATGTGTCCAATTAAGTCGGCACCATATAGAAAACTTTTTTATTATTTGTTTTACGAAAAAAAGTTATACTTGATAAAAAGTTATACTTGATAAAAAGTTCTGCATGACCTATCACCCGATATGAAGTAATCAGGTATCAATTTTTTGCATTTGTATACGAGGTTTATCGAAAAATGTAAATTTTGCTCACGAGTAAAGTACCTTTATTTTTCACAATATCGACAATCTTTATAAAAAAAACTTGATCCTTATTGAAAACTTCGGTCAGATAACCAATATTATCCATCTACCATGGAAAAACAGATTTTATTTTTACTCTTTTCTGTACGAGCATTGATAATTTATGTCAACAATTATACATTTAATCCATGATGCACTGACAAATTCTGTCCAGTATCAATTTGTCTACACGTTGACATTTAATCTAGGATGCACTGAAAAAACAAATGAATTTTTTATAGCAAACGTCAAAACCCTAGTAAGAATTTATAAATCTTTTACTCTATTACCCGTTGCTTTAAAAAACTCCTTCATTGACTTTTAGAATTTGACTCTATTGTTAGATCATTTAATATTTTTTTCTTATTTTTTCTCCTGAATGGGTTCACTCCTGGAGTATATAAAAAAAAAACAATTAGCACAGATAATTTTCGGGCAAAAATCTTATATGAAATGAGTTTTCGAGTTAAATGAAATGATTTTCTTATCATATAAGAAGAATTTTTGATTTGATGATATTAGTCGCTAATGGAAATGGTTGATTTTGGGAGTGGCACTATCTTCTTGCAAATTTAAATTTTGCTGTTGTTTAAATCCGTCAAAAGAGGGAGTCAGCTGAATAAAAAACACATTAATTATAAAAAAAAACATTTATTGAATTTAACATTATAAAAACAATTCAGAATGAAATAAGATATGTAATGAAAAAAAATCAGATATGTTATAAAATAAGATTATTAATTCATAATATGAAATTTATAAGCCAGAAAAAAAAAATGGACAATGTATATTTGTTTCTTTGAAGTAACTCATTTTTGTTTATAACAGTTGTACCCATATGCTTTGACGGTTTCCCAACTTTTCCCCTTGAAAAGTCCTTTGTTTTGCGTTATCAGCTATTCAATCTCATGTTTCTTTGTAGCTTTTTTATTATCAATATGATCTTTGAAAAAGGCAATAGTTTTTTTTGCTCTTCTGCCCATCTTATTCGCTTTATTTCCTTTCTTCTGATCGGTTTTCTCGGAGTGTCAACTTAATGATAAAGGATGAGAAATTAGTGAAAATAACATGAAAAAAATATGTAAATAAAGTTTTTATTGATATTCCACGTTTTTAAAACGGACTGAAAAAATAATTTCGCCTAGTCCCATGCAGATTCATTGCCCGTCACAGATTCCTAACCCCATACAGAATGTCCTAAAAATTTGTTTTTGTGAATTTTTAATAGTTATTAATATACTTGTAGGATTCAAAACGAAAAACGTGGGACGCATGCAAAATATAATTGATGCATGAATATTTCTCCTGAATCTCTTACAATTTTATTGTACTGCAAATGATATGAACTGTTCTGTAACTTTTTCCAACGACAGTTACTCCCTATTACTCCCTACACTCCATACTATCATCTATCGCATGCTCCCCACGTTTTTCCTTTTAAATCTTACAAGTGTTTTCATAGCTAACAGGAGTCTTCATTTCAGAAAAAAAGGAAAGTTAAATTTTTCGAAAAATAGTTACGGTGGTAAAGTAAGGTACATAAAACTGCGCCCTGATTCGCACCTCCGTCACATACACTCACATTGAAAATATTTATATGTTATATATGTTCCATAAAAATCTTGTTATCCGAGAACACTCCAACAAGTTCTTAGAACTCATGGTAAGTGTACATTAAAAAGGAGTGATATCAGTGCAAAAGCAATTTTCACAAATATTTTATATTGATTTTTCTCTCCAAGGCAGAACCGCTACTACGCTGTGTTTGAAAATGTATATTAATGAATTGATATAGTCGTGTTCCGACTATTACAAAATATTGGAGTTCGCCAGATATTTGCTCTTGAAAATTTGTCTGATTGTTGGCTCGTGGTCAGTATGAAAAATTATTTTTACTATAGATTCTGAACACCAAGATAGAGATTGATACATTTCTTGTTTTGATTTCAAGATTCTTGACTGGTTATGGAAATCAATATTTTCCTACATTTTCCAATTGTGTGATCTTGAGTTACCCTTGACCAATGTGGCCATTCCAAATTTATCTTTGATTATTCTATCTTTCCACAACAAGTAATTCGAGAATATATAAATTCATTTAGCTATTTTTAGTCTCGAAGATAAAAATTTATTTTCTCATAGAACTGCTGTGCTACTTGGGAGTGTTCATTCAACCCACGAATCTGTCTGTATTTAATTTTTTCACGTTTTTTCCCACCCTACATGTCTGCCCACACTTCCTCAACATTCTACCGTCTGTTCATTGCATTCTCGGATTCAACTTTTCATAAAAAAAAACTGCTCGGGATAGACTTCGACCGCGTAAAATGTGTATTTTTTCTGATGTTTTTCTTTGTGTTTTCCATCTAGCTTATGCCTGTGGCTTTGCCCGCTTCCCGTTATCCCCTTTCCTGTGATCCCGTTTCCGGTTATCCCGTTATCCCGGTATCCCGTTATCTCGTTTGGGTGGCATGATTGATTTGACAGCGAAGGTAATGCTTTGTGACGACTACTACAAATTCACTAACCACTTTTCACCCCTGTAGGGAAGGAATTATCAAGTGAGGTTTAACAAGATTCATTTATTTGTAAGAGAAGGCCAAAACACCAAATTTCATGATTCTAACTTGAAAACGAATGGAACTCCCATGAAAAAAATTCACCCCCCCCTTCCATCCATTTAGGAGTTGAATTTCAAAAAATTCTGAAACTCGTATTTTTTTACTTCTAGAAAAACCCTCAAATACCAATTTTAATGAAACACCCTAAACAAGTTCTCAAAACTCATGGGAAGTTTACATTGAAAAGGAGTGATATCAGTGCAAAAGCATACTTTACAAAACCTCATGATGTTTTTCTATTGATTTTTCTCTCCAAGATAAAACCGCTAATACGTTATGTTTGAGAATGTATATAAAATGAATTGAAATAGTCTTGTTCTGACTATTACAAAATATTGGAGTTCATGAGATATTTGCTTTTCATAATTATTCTCAGAATTCGAGAGTTAAAAAAATCAATATTTTTCCCTTTTGTGAATTGTGTGATATTGAGAAACCCTTGACCTATGTGGCCATTCCAACGTTATCTTTGATCAATCTCTCTTTCCAACAATTAATTTGAGAATATCTTAATTCATTCAGCTATTGTTAGAGTTTCGAAGATGAAAATATATGTTCTCATAAAACTACTGTGCTATTCGTTCATTTTCATTGATGCATACTTGGGGTGTTCATCCACCCATACACTGAACACTGAAACATGTATTTCACCATTCCAATTTTTATTATCCTATCTTGAAAATGGAACGAAACTCCCATAGAAATTTCTAACCCATTCAACCACCCCCTATATATCACCCCTGCGAGGGTTGAATTTGCAAAAACACTGAAACACGTATTTATGTATTTGTAACAATGTACCAATTTTCTTGAATTCAACTTGAAGAAACTATCCCTCCCCCCCTCCTTCAGGGATCGAATATCAAATAAACCTTTTTAAGTGGTTATCTTTGTTATCATACGCTGTCAACATTTCAGCTCTTTGGTCTGGACGTTTAGTGTAAGTGAATCAGTCAGTCAGTCAGGACTTGTAATTACATATATATATGTACTCTTTTGCTATTCACCCTTCTTATATATCTCCACCCTCGTTTGTTTAGACTGTTAATCAAATGGAAAGACTGTCCAGTGCTCACAAGGAGTAGAAAAATAAGTCATCAAATATTGGCACTAGTTTGCCTCAACTCACTTCATAACTGGGACGGCCTGTTAGAAAACCGACAAGGTTTATATGAATAACTTCATAATTCTCACATACTTCTTCCATATACTAGAGTTTTTCTGATTCAGAATTATATTCTTCTGTAGCTGATAAAGTCGAATCTCACTCGATGTTTTATGGTGTGAGACTACTGATCGACTTGAAAAATTTGGAATATTTTTTCGTTTATCTGCATATATTTTCATTTTCGGTATTACTCGTCTCGTAGCTACTCAGGTCGGAAAATGTAACTTCGTCGGGTTTTCTCATAGGGTTTTCTCTATCGGGTTTTCTCAGAGGATAATCAACCTGATAATCCAAAAAAAGAATATTCATCAACTTCAAAGTGAGTCGCGTATTATTGAACATAAATATATTATACTGAATATAAATTATGTACTCACCTTTTTGCCTTTTCTCAAGTTATAATTTTGAAGTGTCATCGCTACAATCTGTTTTACTCTGCTGGACATTTTTGCAAATCACCGCATGCTCATGCTCATTGATGTGAAATCCCTAATAAATATTTCATACTGAAAAACGTGCGAGGCAGAAGAGGCAACGCCGCCGGGACACACAGAGGCTGTTTCAATATAGGCAATATACGTGTGGGATTCACAGCGTAGTGAAAGAAAAATTGGCTCTACAACGTTTCAAAGGAGTATAATTTTTTTTAAATATTGAGTATTGTTACCCCTCTAAGTGTGCTTCGACAGAAAATGATGGAATTATGTCATTGCAATGGAATATACTCTCCGCCCATTCTGGAAAGTGCGGGTTCAAGAACGACCCATTCATTTAGTGGGCTTCACAAGCTACCGTGTACAACTATATATACATATATATACATATATATATATATATACATATATATATATATATACATATATATATATATATATACATATATATACATATATATATACATATATATATATATACATATATATATATATATATATATATAAATATGTATATTTCAGGTTTTTGGATGAGTTGAAGAACAGTGAATAATCATTATTTAGTAGTTGTTTTCTGTTAGACATTCACAAAAAATTCAATAGAAATAACTAGGGCCATGCCTATATCTCCTCCACTTATCAACCGATTTGAAAGAAATTTTGTACATAGATATGAGACACAATTTCGGATTGAGAGACATATGAAAACAAAATGGCCGACTTCCGATTTCGCCAGAATACCCACCAACTTCGATTTTTTAAATGGATCACCCTGTATGTTTGATGTTTTTTCGGATTCTACGGCTCAAATTACATACGACAGTGTTGCCAAATTTGTGTTTTACAATTTTAAAAAATATTCCCAATTTTTTTTTAGCCCAGGAGGCCTTGATTAGGTTAAAATCTATACTAATTTACATCATTAACTCATAGTAATTTCATCGATAAAATCAATAACAAATCCTACAGCAGGATTGTGGGTCAGACCAACAATAACGTTCGTACGATGCGAACGCAGAAATTCAAATAAAATAATTTTGTTTTGATTTGATGATGACAAATACCATGTTGAAACGTCGTTAAGAGAAATTATATGAATTGACTGAATCAGAAAATATATATGTGGTCAAGAAACTGAAGAAATATATATATATATATATATATATATATATATATATATATATATATATATATATATATATATATGTGGTCAAAAAAATAAAGAAATATATATATATATATATATATATATATATATATATATATATATATATATATATATATATATATATATATATATATATATATATATATATATATATATATAGACTGGCAGAAAGTACGCATCATATGGAAAATTCTTTTATTAATAATTTTTGACGAATATCGATATGTAATGCTTCTGCATCAGCAACTCAAAGATGTTGTAAGTGCCGTTCGTCTTTTCGTGTTTGGAGGAAATTTAAAAAATTAAAATACAGCTCAAAACACTTTAGTTGGGAAAATATCGAAATATGTTATTCGAAAAGTTGTTCAGAACGTTTTATATAGCTATGTAAAGTTTTGAAAATCTGAGATGAAAATAAAATCAATTTTGTTCTAATAAAATTTCAATTTGGAAAAATATTTTAGACAAAGAAACTCATTAGTAAGGCAAACAGTAATATTTTAAATGATATATTGTAAATATTCTCGAGTAACTTCTATTTTATTACGAAAAAAATTGAAATCTATGGATTTGCCATGTATTAAGCAGCTTCATATGAGGTCACTAAAATATCTCCAGGACATTAGTAATCCCGATACTGTTCATTATTAATAAAGATGGTTCGTTGTCAATAATAAACAGTATCGGGATTATAATGTCCTGAAGATATTTCTGTGACCTCTTATGAAGCAGCTGAAACATGGCAAATTCACAGATTTAAAATTTTCTTCGAATAAAATAGAAGTAGCTGGTGAATCTTTACAAAATATTATTCAAAATATTACTCTTGGGCTTTACTAATGAGTTTCTTTGTCAGAAATGTATTTTTCCAAATTGAAATTTTTTTTATGGCAAAAATTGATTTTTATTTTTTTCATCACAGATTTTTTCCCAAACTTGTACATAGCTATAAAATGTCGTTCTAAACAACTTTTCCAAATAACATTTTTCAATATTTTCCCAAATAAGTGTGTTTTGAGACATAATTTTAAAAAAAATTAAATTTCCCGTCAAACAAAAAAAGACGAACGGCACTGTACAACATCTTTTGGGGTTTCTTTTGATGCAGAAGCGATAGCATGTATCGACATTTGTCAAAATATTATATTAAAAAAAATTCCCATATGATGCGTACTTTCTGCCGGTCACTGCATATATATATATATATATATATATATATATATATATATATATATATATATATATATATATATAAATATTTATTTCACTATGATTTTTTTTTCGAGAATCGATGACAAAAAAAGGTTCTTTTGAAGAGAACCTAACCCGAGCCACCTGCTGAAGGAGGGTGCTGTATCTATTAGACCATTACGAAGCTTTTTATATTGTTCTGCGAATGCTGTTTAAATATTTAGTGCCTCACTTGAAAACTGAGAGCTCATCCAATAGAATTAAAGGTGTTTTTCAGATTCCAATATTGAATATCCTAATGTAGTGAGCTCAAAATCCCATATATAATAACATGTAACAGGAGCTAAGGTACATTTATCGCGTATAGTGTGCATTCATCAGTATAAAACAGCGAGAAGACATTTATCGCTATAAAACTGATTTGATTGGTTGTCTCTGAGAAATTTCTGGCCATTTCATTGGTTCAGAAATTATGAGGTAAATGATCGATGAAAAATACTGGAACTCAATAATATGTGCCGTGCCATATGTATCTCATTCCACCATAACCGATGAATATCCTGGAATTGCCAACGAAACGAATTACTTCCCGATGACAGCTCAATTCATCCTCTTCTGTCCTTCCTGCATTCTGTGGATAATAGAAGCATTCCATTTCGTTGTCCCAATCCCGTTTTTCAGCTCACTGGGCCATGAAAACTATAATAGAGTGTCTCGTTTCCCATTCCTTTGGATTGGAAACTAAGCTTCCGTGTGAAATTTGTTCTTGATGGGGATTTTTTTACATATGTTGTTAGACGTTAACATTCCCCATTTAAAAAATAGTTTTGTAATTTTCAACCGACTAAACCAAAAAGAAGGAGGTTCTCTATTCGATGCGTATATTTTTTTTTATGTATGATCACGCAAAACTTTTTACTGAGACGTCCGATTGAAATGAAGGATATTGATCACTCACCCTCTGAATTCTGGTCCGTTAACCGATTCTATCAGACATAACTGTGTACTGGGTTCTTCGATTTGGATGATTCTTTTTCTATTAGATAAGGTATACCTCATAGTTGATCATATTTGGATTTCGAATGGAATTATCCACCCTCACGGGTAGAAAAATAGGGAATAATTGATTTTTCACTTGTGAACATTGGCACACATATGTAGTTGACAATGACAGATCGCTAATGTCATTATTTTTGTTCTCCTACATCCGTCACAATCATTATATTCTATGAGAGGATGGAATGATATACAAAGTAATGAAATAAACTAACCAGAACAACAAAAATAATTTATATTACAACAAAAAGTAAAAGTAGATAATCATATTATATAACTGATAATAGTTGAAGTATTTTGGAACTAATAGAAAAACAAGTAGGTAGTCATCAGTAGATCACAAAAAATTGAAAAATAAAAACTTTTTAACAAAAAATTAAACCGACGAAATACGGAACTGAAGAGTAAAAAATAAAATAAGCCTTCTTAGTCCCAATAACTAAGCTCCTAAATTAATGTAAATAAATAACTTTCGAAATACTGACCTTAATTAAACGAAAATTGGTATTGAGAGGTTTTCTGAGGTGTCGAATTTGAACCTGATGTTATTATTGCTCTTACTCTCTTTTTCTCTTTTGAAGATTAATAACTTTTTTTCAGTAAAAAAATCAATTCTCCAATCATATCTACGTAAAAAACCTATCCTTGTTACAAGTCGCTATAAGCAACCGTTTTCTAGATATTTGGACTTGAATGAATGAATGAATGAAAGTCGATTATTATCGATCTGTCAAATGTGCACGAAACCACATAACCTCCAAATGCGGTGAACTTTCGTATCAATACACATATTTTTTATCATTTAAATACTTTTTGTTCCACAGAAAAAGAACTTCGATTCATCTGGAACTACTAATAAGCTCAAAATTGTTACTTCGTGGTGGATTATTTAGAAATTGTTGAAAAATTTAAATTGTTACATAGTGAGTATTGGAAATAAAACAGGAAAACTTCAGTTATCGTATCACTAGAGGGCATTAACAGTCTTGCACACAGCGAATACATTCCAACCTTATTAACACAACCTCTTGCCATAAATCGAATAATAATACCTATTTTCGGGGGTAATATAACTGGTGCTATAATTATCATCGGTTTCAACGAGTGCTATCACCGATGAATAATAATTGCACGAGTTATATTGGTGAGAGAATAAAATGAACATTATCGGATAAAATAAACTTCTTAATTCTTAACGTCAAACTGACATTCTACATTTTCAATAGAAACAGTTGACGAGTAACAATGGGTGATAATGGCAATATCATCGATTTAGCTCTTACTACTCGGTTGTTTTATTATCTCGGTCAATCACATTAGTCGGAAAAGTTCCATAATAATTATACAGTGCTTCTCAAAAGTCCTCTCCCCCCCTCTTATTTTTGGAACGATTATACATAAACAAGTGAAATTTGGAAACTGAATATTAAAGGTTGTAAACTTCCCTACTAGTGATGATAGATGAAGAAAACTTCAAAGATGACGTCACAAGGCCATTGTGACCAATAATTTTAAATGAAACCCTACGGCAAGCGACACCTCTTTTGAAAGGTATCGAAAAAACCTATTCAATGATACTAATTTTGTTTGTGTTTATGGCAGTTTTAATGGCTCATTAGTAAACATTAAAATTTGAATTCCATTCAGTATGATATTAATTACGGATTTAAGAATCAGTATCTACTTGAAGAAATTGCTCGAAGTGACCTCCATTCACTTCCTGACAGTGAAATATCCTATTTTTAAACTCTTCTCGTACTTTTGCAAATGTGTCTGCGGAAACAGCCTCACATTCTGCAACAATACGTTGTTTTAAAACGTCAATATTGTCAGGTTCAGTGGCGTAAACCTTCGATTTAAGGTACCTCCACAGAAAAAAATCCAAAGGTGTGAGGTCAGGTGATCGAGCTGGCCATTCCGTTGAACCTCGTCGTCCAATCCATCTACCACGATACTCCTCATCCAAATACCGTCTTACTGCACGGTAATAGTGTGGAGGAGCACCATCCTGTTGGAATGTTATTTCCAAATTGCCGAATTCATCTGGATTATCTTCCAAAATTTCAAGGATTAACGGTTCTATTGCGTTTTGCAACAGCTCCAGATAAACCTCACCAGTTAAATTAGTATTTAAAAAAAGAGGACCAACGATGTGGTTTCCCAGGATACCTGCCCAAACATTCGCCTTCTGTGGAAATTGGGTATGTGTTTCACGAAACAGGTGAGGATTTGCGTCACTCCAATACCTCACATTCTGTGTATTTACATTTCCATTTAGATAGAAAGTACTTTCGTCACTAAAACAAATTGTTTTAGTTGTTGGTTAATTTTAGTTTCCATATTTTCACAAAATTCTAGTCTTCGGTCTGGGTCGTCGTCTGAGAGTTGATGAACCGTTTTTAATTTGTATGGATGAAATTTGTTTTTTTTCAACACCCTGTGTACTGAACTTCGACTGACTTCACAGGTAGATGCAACGTGAGTTGTTGAAGAAGTAGAATTAACTATTACTTCTGCCAGTATATAAATTTTTTTCTCATCAGAAATTTGTGGTCTGCCAGATCGTTTCGCATCATTGATACTACCCGTTGTTTCAAACTTACGAAGAAGCTCCCTCAAATGAGTCCTCAAAACGGGGCGATCGGGAAACCTCTCATTAAAAAGGCGTTCTGCTGCATGAATATTTTGTCCAGTTTCACCAAGAATTAGGATCGCTGCTACTTTATCACCTAAAGCACGTACCATTTTGCTTCTTGAAGTACTCAACCGTTCGGCTCACAACAGTTTAACAAATTATTAAAATGTACAAAAATATTAAAAGTACCAAAAGCTGCTAAAACAGTTGAACGTTCGATACACAAATTATTAAATGTACAAAAACTTGGACAATTGCAAAAACGTCGAATTAGGGAGACTAACAAAAACGTCAGCTTTTTCGACAACTATCCAGAGGCGGAGCTCGAATTTGGAATTTTAGTATTAACTGATTTAATTTATCACAGCTTTGCGTTTTTTAAAAGCGAGTTGCCAAAACTGCCATAAACACAAACAAAATTAGTATCATTGAATAGGTTTTTTCGATACCTTTTAAAAGAGGTGTCGTTCGACGTAGGGTTCCATTTAAAATTATTGGTCACAATGGCCTTGTAACGTCATCTTTGACGATTTCGTCATCTATCATCACTAGTAGGGAAGTTTACAACCTTTAATATTCAGTTTCCAAATTTCACTTGTTTATGTATAATCGTTTCCAAAATAAGAGGGGGGGAGGGGACTTTTGAGAAGCACTGTATTCGCTGAGTAATATAACTAGTGCTATCATCGGTTTTAACGAGTAGTATCACCGATGAATAGTCATTGCAATTGTCATATTTGGCGAGAAAATATAATGAACATTATCATATAAAATTAACTTCTCAATGTCAAACTGACAGTATTAGAATCAGTTGAAGGGTAACATGCGATGGTAATGGAAATATCATCCATTCGATAGTCTCTTACTACTCTGTTGTTTTATCATCCCAGCCAATCACATTAGTCGGGAATGTACCATGTAACACGTGAACTATATTCTCATTAGTAGGTATACCGTGTGACACAGACATGGTACAGTCCCCTTTTCTCCTTTGTTTCTCTAGCTATATTTCTGAAATTTGGGACATTGAATATGCTCACTAGACGGCACTTTTTGACTCATTTGTAAAAAAACAACTTCCGGTTTTTCCGGAAATTACATCAACTTTCGATTTTCAAATATTATTAAATTTTTGAAATCTTCGTAATAATCTAAATACAATGATACCTTGTTGATATTTCATTTGTCAAAATACCCATTTTATGTTTCGATCTAGAGAGCCGTGAACTCCCTAAAATTTCTTGACATGTTTTTTGGGTAACCTTCCACAGTCTGAAAATGAAAATATAATCAGGAAAATCTATACAAGTGTAGAAAGGGCAAACTAATTAGTTCACCCCGATAAGTTATTGCGTTCACCAAATTATATTTCCTATAGAAAAATGATTCAATTAGTCAATAACTTGTCGTTTTCTGAATTTGCCTATCAATTTTTTTTTAAATTCAAAAGATACTTCTCTATATAGTTTTTGATTGACGTTTCGGGGACTATATCTGCCCCCGTTCTCAAAATCTTCTAAATCTCCTTTAATTGTTTTAATAATTTGGATTTTTTCTTACAGAGTCTTTTCGCTTTTCAACTGACGGATGTCAATTGAGATCTGCCAAAAAAGTTTGAGAGTGACGTATTGCTCATTTGATATATGGGGTGTTGTTCAGATCAGTTTATAAGCATTCTACCATATCTCACTTCCTCTCTGAGTAGAGGTTACCATGTATGATCCATTTCAATAGAATTTGTTGAAAAGCAGTTGTTATTGGAAAGAAGAATACAGGCCGTTTCTTTCAATTTTCTCTTCTCTTGATATGGTTCTTTCATCAAGATTTTTGTCCTATTCCATTCAATCGTATGATCATGCCATTGGATGTGAGGAATTTTTGGTTTTTGTCGATTTCTGATGTATCTCTGATGTTCACTTTGGCGCACTTCCAATGGTCTTGACGTTTCACCTATATAACTATCACCACACGAACAAGGTATGTTGTAAACACAGTTTTTGGTACTTTCTTCGGCGTTTTTTGGTTTTGTTTGTGTTAGTATAAATCTCAGTGTGTTTGTTGTTCTAAATGATGTTCTCACATCATACCTATGTCCAATTCGTTTGATCTTTTCAAATAATCCGGGGACATAAGCTATTATGTTGGTTGTGAAATATGTAGGTGGTGGGAGTTCTCCTGTTGGTTGTGTTAATTGGTTCTTTGATGGATTTTTGTTTTCAATGTCAGTGATTGTTTTTTCCACAGACTGATCAGGATATGCATTTTCCTTGAGAACATATTCTATGAGGTTTATTTCTTCCTGTAGATTCTGGTTGTATAGATTTTCCTGATTATATTTTCATTTTCAGACTGTGCAAGGTTACCCAAAAAACATGTCAAGAAACGTTGTTCCTCCACAAAAAAACACATTTATTCAATCCCTAAAATTATTCCAAATAATCAAAATAATGCTACACTATCACATTTTCGATTAAAATAGTATTGTGGTTCGAAATACGTGCCAAAAAAAGTAAAACAAAGGGTTTTTTACTCGAAACTCCATTTTTTCAAATGGTACCACAATGGTACTCTGACGTTATTCGATAATCTGTAATTGTCTGTTAGGCACTGAATACATTATTGAATTGATCGCATCGATAATAGAAATAAGTCAAGAATGCCACCAGTTCATAACAGAAACGAAAAAGTAGATATGCTGTTAATTTATGGGGAATTACGGCAAAATGCAGTTGTTGCTCAACAGCCGTACTCGGAAAGATATCCCGAACGACTATGCCGACTCGAAATTACTTCAAGCGTCTTGAAGAGCAGTTCAGAAGAGAGCCTGATAATAATGTTGGTAATGAACATAATATAGTTTCTGAAGATATGGAGATAAATGTTCTCATGAGAGTGGAAATCGATAAAAGAGAATCTCTTAGAGCGTTTTCACACACACCGGCAAAACCGGTGCCGGTGCCGTGCCGGTGCTGGTACCGGTTCCGGACCGGACAACAGCGTATTTCACACAGCCCGGCATATCGGTGCCGTTATCTGTGTTAGTATACGTTGAACAGTGCAGGAATAAAGATGTGTGCTGTTACTGCTGTCAACAGCCGTTATCTTCTAGGGAGAAAATTCCGAAAAAGCAAATATAAAAGACAACAGTGGGTACATCCCCTGTTGACTGTGAGATACTTAGAAGGTTCCTTTTACACGCTCTATGAAAAACTAAGGGAGGATAACTTCAAATTCTTCAATTACTTCATACTAAAATAATACAGTAATAATTCTATGAACATTTATTTACTACAAAAGTCAAATATTTACAGAGAAAAGTAATCAAATCAAATCACAGCAACCGACAAATCAGAGACCGATCCGTCTTCCGATTGTCGAGATCCCCGCCGGCTGCATACATCAGAATCGGCGGCCGTACCGGCAAATAGATCGGACCGGGCTATGTGTGAAAATTATGATTTGATTACATTGCATTCGGTGCCGGCACCGTCACCGGCACCGGTTTTGCCGGTGTGTGTGAAAACGCTCTTAGGGAGATCTCTTCCGAGTTGGATATCAGCCGTGAAAGTGTCAGAAGAATTTTGAAAAAACATAAGTATCGATCTTATAAATATCAAATTTACATCAACATTTGTACGAAGACGATAGTATAAGAAGGATGGAATATTGCATGTGAGTACTACGCAATAATGTACAGCAAAATAATGAGTATCTGAAAACAATTATATTCTCCGATGAGTCAAGATTAACCAATCTTGGTTTATTTAACAAACAAAATACTCGATAGTGATCGCAAGAGAATCCGCATTTATTTAGGTAGGGGAATTTCCAAGAACGTTTTGGGTGTAATGTATGACTAGGAGTATTTGGAGATCGAATAATTGGTTCCATAATATTTTATAACACACTGTTGTGCTTTTATTGACTTTACCGAATAACTCACGCATATGTCGGTTGGCCCCATGGGAGTTAATATGGAAGATACCTGGCGACACACACAGACTTGGAACTTCCAGAGTTCCTTCGAAATATGCCACTTTGCTTCGAAAGGACGATAGGTAGTTATCTCAGCATATACTAGGAACCGTGTGATATCACATATGGGGTACTTACCTCTAGTTAATCCTCTCCAAAGGGCCAAGTCGTCCCTCGGCGTCTACGGATGTTTTTTGTGTGTTCGGCGTTCACTTCTAACCAGTAGTCGCCAGTAACCTTGGATAACACTTCCCCAAATCCCCAGTATTTCCCAAGAAAACGAAATGATTCTAATGATGGCTTTTATTGAGGAGATTAATTTTGTGAATGAAATAAATACGCAAAGATAATAAATGGAATGAACTGTGTGAGTCAAGACTAGATAAAATAATTAACACTAGGAAACAATTGAGTGAATTTGTGAACACAACTAAGTTAATTGAATAACACTCTGTAATCAATGGTTATGAAATTAAACCACACAAAGCTCAGTTACTTCAACAGTTGGGAAATTCTACTTAGAACAAAGAATTCCATGGTTTCTCTTGCACGAAATTTGGTAGTTATCTGAAACCGACTAGTTAAACACTAATTCGCACGTAAGCCCTTATCTCGATACGGACTAATGAATTTTTTAATTTTCTCTAACTCAACCGAAGAAAGGAACTATTGACTTGAATAAAATGTCTGGTAAATTAGTTTAACCCGGGCCACGATGAAACATCAACTGACTATTTTTCTGCGAGAATTTCCTACGTGAGATTTCCCCTAAGTTTTTTCTGAGAACCCCCACTCAAGTCAATTTTTGACCGGTTATAAAAATAAATTCAACCCCTATTCAACTAATTTGTACTGGGAATAATTACCAATAGGGTGGTATTTTGCAAACTCATAAACAAATTTGTTATGACTCCGTCGACCAATCCCGAGTCTAGTCGGGGGTGGAGCTACTGCTTGATCTTCGTCATCCGAGAGGTGGCGCCCCCCCCGTTATTCGAGCGGTACTACTTTGAACTATGGAATTCTATGTTCTACTTTTCGTGGGTTTTAACAATTATCTCTCTCCTTCAGACTGCTAAAAGTGATCATCCTGTACAGCTAGAGTTTTCGGGTTTTTCATTTGGGGGAAAATGATCCAAAAACCCCCTCGCCCTAGACCCTTTGCAGCCTATTAAGCCGTTAATCTAAATACAAATAATTTCCCATTGGATGCCAACCAAACAAACAATTGCATAAAAATGTGTTACAATTTCCCGCTTTCTGCTAGTAAACCTATATTTCTTAGCAAAATTCCCATATCTCGAAGGTTCTATTCGGTGCGTGTCGAAAACAATCCGAACCGTTTTAGAATGTGTTCTTTGCCGGGCCAATTTGGTCCGCTTGTAATTTTTGTTCATCCTTCGAAATTGTTGACGAACAACCGGCTAGCAGATGTAGAAATTCTATGAAAATTATAATTTTTGTTTTCGACTTTTTGCACAGCAAACCTGCGTTCCAGATGACAAGGTTTCTGAAACTGTGATTGTTTCACTCCCTCAAACCCAACTGTTTATGACCCCTTAAAAAGAAAGCTTTTAGGAATCTGAGTATGCAAATCTGCTATTGAACCCGGCGATATATTCTTACAGGGTGATTCCTAAGATTTTATTACAATTTGATGGACCTTTGAATGGTGGTAGATACCTAAGTTTCCTCAGAAATGAAATTGAAGATTATTTAGAAGATTTACCGCTGAATCTGGAAAATTGACTGTTTTTTCAGCAGGTCGGTGCATCTCCGCACATAGAAGGAAAGTGACGGATTACCTTCGTGACCGATTCGGGGAAATGTGGATCGGAACACATGGTCCTGTTAGGTGGCCTGCAAGATCACCTGACTTAACCCCATTATATTTTTTATTTGGGGTCACTTGAAAAATATCGTTTACAAAACATACACAACGACCCGCGATGACCTAGAATTACGAGTTAGACAAGCTTTTCAAAGTGTAATGCCTCAACAATTGAACAATGCTATTCGAAATACCACGAAACGAGCTCGAAACTGTTTGTATGTTGGTGGTGGATATTTCGAACAGCTATTATAAAATTTCTTTTTTTCTAATTTTGTTTCGTTATTAATGAGCCTTTTTCCTCAAGTAAGAAAAATTCCCCACTAGCAGCGCTAGTAGTCCGGTAGGGACAAACATTACCTAACTCACATTAAAGTAAATGTATTAATAAACATCATAAACATGTTTTTGACAGAAGACGACGTTCCAGGAGCCAAATTAAAATTTGCAAATGTAAAAGTTAATAATGTAACAACTTTAAATAAAATGGTGGCTTGCTCATCAAAATCTTAACATTTCCGAAAAAAAAAAATAACAGTGAATATGATTTGAAACGTCATTTTTAGGCACTGTATAAAAATCACTCACAATGCCTCCTCTTTTTCATCAGCTCAAACTACAAACACCAAATCACACATTTTTCGTACAACTTTGCACAAAATGATGCCGGTTCTATCGTAAAAATACTCCTTCAACATTTATACCTCACCTAACTTTTCACATTTATTAAATTTCATCTGTCAAAGCTGAAAAGTTAGTATTTTTTCGATAAAACCGGCTATATTTTGGGCAAAGTTGTCCGAAAATTAGTAATTTGGTGTTTGTAGTTTGATCTGGATCTGTAAAAAGAAGGAGGCATTGTGAGTGATATTTGTGCGCGAAAACGGTGCCTAAAAATTACCTCTTGAAGAAGGAGAAAGTCAATATATCTCGGAAACGGTATGAGACCGCCGCGGTTTTCTTTTGGATTCGTGTTCAGGAGGCAAAAGGCACGTAAGAGAAGTCAAACAGCTATTTTCAGGGAGTATGAGCACGACCCCTTAACATTTACCTAACCTACCTTACTAATCGTTGCAGAAACTGGATCAAGATTTTCTTCAGTTGCACCTTTACCACCAATAAAATGTTCAGAGCAAACATGAATATTTATTTATTTTTTCTTTTGTTAAATCCAGTCTCCTCGAGGCATGGATCCATTTATTACATCTAACCTCATCAATGTGAGGTTTTACGAATGGTATAAAAACACGTTCTCCTCTCCAAAGTACAGTTTGCAAAACTACAATGTTTTGTTTCCATTGTAGTTATTAAAAAAAAATATTTTTATTCACTTAATTATTTTTAAATAATTCAAATGTATCACTTAAATAACACTTTCTTAAATGGAGAAGGTTTGATGTTTGTCCCTACCACAAGTGCTGCCTCTCGTGACAGATTTGCCACACTATTCTCAGGAAAAAGGCTCATTTAATTGTGAGAGAACACCTAATTGTTATTCCTTCGATTACATTGCCATTTGAACCTAGGCTTTGAGCCTTCGAGCTTTAGGAGCTCTATCGGTTGGATGAAATATTGACCAGATCTCCGTAAATTAACTAATTTCTATCATCAATCCGATCAATTCAATAATGTATTCAGGGACTAACGGACAATTACAGATTATCGAAACATCAAAATGTCGATTAATTATTGTTATTGAACCGAGAAGATACTTAAACTTTTGTCAACTATATTATTGTGTTCGTATTGGTTATACAGTAAAAGAGTATGGCCATCAATGATACTTTCGAATGATGTCAGAGTACCATTATGGTACCATTTAAAGGAAATGTTTTACTTTTTTGGCACGTATTTCGAACCACAATACTATTTTAATCGAAAATGCGATAGTGTAGCATTATTTTGATTATTCGGAATAATTTTAGGGAGTTCGAAAAATAAAATGGGTTTTCTGACAAATGAAATATCAACCATAAGGTATAATTTAATTCAGATAATTACGAAGATTTCAAAAATGTAATATCAAAGAGGGTATCCCATTTGAAAACCGAAAGTTGATGTCATTTTCGGAAAAACCGGAAGTTGTTTTTTTTCCAAATGTCAAAAAGTGCCGTCTAGTGAGCATATTCAAAGTTCCAAATTTCAGAAATATAGCTAGAGAAACAAAGGAGACAAGGGGGGTGGACCATGAGTCTGTGTCACACGGTATATCGCTATGAAAATTGGTTCATACTTTTTTTATGAAAAAATCTTTCTGAATGTTCTAAAAAAGAACGTTGGCCCAAGTGTGATAATTATGCCAATCTAAAAACTATTTCTATTCATATATCATGTGAATATTGATCGGCATTAGAACACACCAGAATGGAAAAATCCAAATATGCGGAATCCTTCTTTCGAAGGAAAGAAAGAAAATATCACTGATAAATCTAGCTGATAGAACTGTGGGAAACTGCTTAAAGTGTATGTCAGACCCTACCCAAAAACGCAAAAACCTTCCACGAGCAATATTCACAACTGTCGGATAAAGTTATCAGCAACATCGTCCTCGGCAATAATTCTCCGACGTGAGAACGGCATGTGTGCGATCGTGCTTCAACTCAACTATTCTACATCGATATGAGAAACTGTCGGAGGGGCCAGTAATTTCGCATAATTCCATTCGTCGGTGTTGCTTGTCTGCAATAGGGAATCTTAGATTCTGTTCAGGGATTAATAAAGACTATTCTACTTCCCAATCAGAACAAATCATGGTTGGAAAAAGTCGAGCAAAATCAGAATAGAAAGGAAAGTTTCGCTAAGGAAGATTCTCCGGAAAATTCATATACAGATTGGTGAATTGCTGTTCAGAGAATGGAGAACTTGAGAAGTTGAACTGCTTGTTTCTATATAGTGTTTCCAAAGTCAGTTGAATATGTTTATTCTTAACTCAAAATATAGGGTTCGTTCAAATTCGTATAGGATAATGTCGAATAATGAAGGAGAACGGAAAGTTAAATAAATATTATAAAGTATATAGAACAAATTGAGTGTAACTTCGCTGACCGCTTGTTGCATAATAATACTGAAATAATTACTTTTTAACAAAAAATTAAACCGACGAAAAACGGAACTGAAAAGCAAAAAATAAAATAAACCTTCTTAGTCTTAATGACTAAGCTTCTGAACTGATGTAAGTAACTAATTTTGAGTCGGCGCCAAACAAACATTCAACGAAGATCATTACATCACAAAATTATCAAAATGTCACCGCGCATCTCGATGCCATCATTTTACGCTTTACCTAACTCATTTGCTTGATTGTTTGGCGCCGACTCAAAATTAGTTACCTACATTAAGTAGAAGATAAGTTATTAAGACTAAGAAGGTTTATTTTATTTTTTGCTTTTCAGTTCCTTTTTTTGTCGGTTTAATTTTTTGTTGAAAAGTTAATATTTGCTTTTGAGTTGATTTTTTCGTCGGTTTAATTTGTTGTTAAAAAGTTTTTATTTTTCAATTTTTTGTGGCTGAAATCTACCAATTACTACCTACTTAATTTTTGATTACTTCCAAAATACTTACTTACCTAGCTTACTTCAACTATTAACGGTTAAGTAATATGATTATCTACTTCAACTATTTATTGTTATATAATAAAAATTATTTTTGAAAATTCTGGTCAGTTGATTTTATCACTTTGTATATTATTCCATCCTTTCATAGAATGTAATTATTGTGACGGATGCAGAAGGATCTGTCAATGTCAACTACATATGTGTGCCAATGTTCACAAGTGAAAAATCAATCATCCCCTATTTTACCACCCATAGGGGTGGAATATTCTATTCTAAATTGGAATATGATCAACTATGAGGTATACCTTATCTAACAAAAAAAAAACATCCAAATCGGAAAACCCACTACAAAGTTATGCCTGATAAAATCGGTTAACGGACCAAAATTCAGAGGGTGAACGATCAATATCCTCCATTTTGCGACCCTTAAGGATGGAGTTTTTTGTTCAAATTCAAATGGGACCAACTTCGAAGTACACCCTATCCAATGAGATTGGAACTGCATCGGAATCGAACTGCTCTGTGAAAAGTTATCCGTGATCATACATAAAAAAACCTCCTCCTTTTTGGTTTTGTCGGTTAAAAAATGTCTTGGTTCAACAGTTATCAATTCCCTATCATGTAATTAATTCTAAACATTTGAGAAGTTTGAACTACATCGAAATTTTATTGAAACTCACATATGTATCAATACTTCATTGTCTATTCCCACCTGCCATATTCCCTACTGAGGGGTTGAGAAGCCAAGAGGTACAAGTAACATTTCCAAGAGGTACAAGTGAGTTAAATCATTTCGATAAATTCCCTCTGTTCGTACTCTCTGTTCGTACAATGCCTCTGTCGCCGCTAGATCTCAGCACATTAGAAACATTCACGTATATTCCTTTGCCACCAACTTTTCATTATGTATTAACTTTCTATAACCAACCTCTCTTAGCTTTTGACTTAACTTGAATCCCCTGGCGTCTCACCCCCTCAATTCGTACAAAATAGTGGGGTATAAGGAAGGAGAACGGCAAATTAAATAAATATTATTGCTTGTATGAAGTATATAGTAGAACAAATTGAGTGGAAACCGATCGCTGCGTAAAAACCAGTCAACCGCTTGTTGCATAAATTCTGCAAATCACCATACATTGTTTTTATTGCTATTCAGGCGTTTGCGGTGAACAGAGCAGTGGTGTGTGTATGTTGTGGTGCAACATGGCATTCTTCTTCTTCTTCTTCGCACAAGGTGGGCTGGTTCCTAAGAACCCCGTACACGTAGGCCTCTCTATTTGGGCCCTTTGTGCGCCCACTTGTTCTGAGAAAATCAGCTGGGCATGCCGATTTCTTTGACAAAATTCGCAACTTCTTCAGTTCAATCTCCTCTGGGTTCAGAATTATGCTCCCAAGGTTGATCTCCCTCTGGTGCACCAAAGCTGGGCACTCAGTGAGGATGTTCTACGATGTCTCGTCACTTCCAGGCACCATCTACATAGGGGATCATCTGTGATCCTGATGAGCTCCATGTGCCTGTTCAGGTGATGGCAACATGGCATATTGGAGACCATTCTAAGAACGTAAATGAAAAATTCTCCCCCTATGGTCGGCCTGTAAAGCCGGCGTCTCACGGTGCGAGACTTGACGAGCTTGGCTTGGGGATTGTCGAGTATCGCGTCGTGAGAACGGTCGACTCGCGTAGGATTGAGGCTAGTCAAGCGTAAGCTCGAGGTGGCTCGACCGTTCCCATGAAATGTCGGTAAATTCCCAAACATCAAAGGCGCGAGGCTCGACTAGGTGGTTACACGGTGCGAGGGTGTCTGTCCACAGTGTCGGCTACTACGGGAGCCCGGTCACTTCGGAGAGGAAGTTTGGTGGTGGCAGAGCATAGTTGAGTGTTGTTTTTATTATTGGGTATGGAATGTAATTCAAAAGCAATGATTGAATTCTCAATTTTAAATGAGAAAGAAAGAATATGTATATAAAAATACGCTGCTGCACATGCTATCCTCTCATCGGCGTTATATATAGCTACTGCCTTGGACAGTGTATCCCTTCCTAGGCTGGTGTACCAACCTCTAGCCACTGATAGACGATGAGTCGGTAAAATTATACACGCCGTGAGACCGATCAGGCTCGAGAATGCACAAACCTGTGCACCTAGCACAATCCCCAAGCCAAGCTCGTCAAGTCTCGCGCCGTGAGACGCCGGCTTAAGATCAGAGCAGTGAATCTTGTTGTTTCATTCGGTATTTTCAGCTCATACATCTTTTCCTGATGAGGTATTCTATATATTTTTTTATCGCTTGTATGAGACCAATTCATATGAATATTTGTTTTGAAATTATTTTCTATTCAGATACCGGATGTTGTTAATTCGTAGAGGAGAGTTTCTTCTGGCATGTTTTTACTCTAATACCTGGTAGATGATTATTTCATTTGATTGTCCCATCAGTGTTCTACCTAACCTAACTAACCTTCCACAAGTTCAGATTCAGGAGATATTTGCAAAACTATGATAACCACTACTCGCCTTGAGAAAAACCTGTACGTTCTTAAAACACTTATTTACCTCTTGCAGTTTTTAGTAAAATATTTCCGAAATTGGATCACTGCGGAACGCTATCATTTTTTAGAGCAATTAATAATCATAAAAAGGCATAAAAATATCGCTCATGATGTTTGAAGATTTCTGCTGTAAACTAGTAAGGTTGAGGTCGAAAAAATATTTGTAATCAATATCTTATAATTGTGTGTTGTAGCCCTTCGCTACAAGTCTCGACTTATGAGTAATTCTTCCATCTGATCCTTACTTCAATATGAAGACAATTCATTTCACATACACATCTTCAACTGGTTTTAGATATTTCATATTTTTACCCGTTGTATAATTAAATAAACATCTGAAGATCACTTTCTTGCTTGTGAAAAAGTCTTTCGACCTCCTGATGGAATTATATCCAGAATAGCTGACTTTTGTTTCAATTGTTATCTAGTACTTATTTCTTTCCAAAATCATTTGGGTATTCAATTATACGTATTTCTGTTTCTTCCCGTCTTACCATCATAACTTATTCGGTCTTCTCTTTCGATATTCTAACTTGCTCATTATTACCTTCTATGTATACATGTTCTGAAATTATTTTTTCAGTTGGACATTTTTCAGTGACGAGTCTTTAGTAGTGGTAGTATAGCTTTGGTATTTTCACAATATATCCAGTATGTCTGGTACAGGGCTAGAAATACAAAAATTCTTAAATGTAAAAGATCAACTTTCCTACCACGCTCTTCCGGACTAACACTTCCAACTTCTTTTGTAGGTAAACGATGTTTAAGGTAAGTTTCCCTGTTGAACGCTTCCCCCCAATATATCTTCGAGAGATTGGTGTTTTGTACCTTTCTACCAAGAATTGGTAAATGTCTGTAGTCTGAACAGTGATATGAAATGAAACCTGGAGCTTTTGAAAGGTTAATTAGGGTAACTAGTGCTATGATTACCATCGATTAATAATCTTTGCACGAGTTATATATGGTGAGAGAATATCCTGAACATTATCAGATAAAATAAACTTCTTTTTTTTTCCTTCTTTATTTGACGTCGGCCTATTTCTGCTACCAAGGCTAAACACCGACGCCGGTGAGCACACTCCTCCCAACCGGAAATTTTGCCGGATCCTCTGTTGTTTCAGAGGTAGGGTTCTTTAACGAGCTCAACATCTATGAACTCGGGACCGCCATCTTAACGTCCCCTCCGAAGGACGGCATATCTATCGTCTTATCTCGTGCTCATTGATAAGACGCCTGCAGCTGCGAATATGCTACTACGCTACAGTTCTTAGGACGTTTAACGTGGAACTTCCTTGTCCGGTGGTCACCCATGCAAGTACTAACCACGCCCGACGATGCTTGTCTTCATATATCGATAAGACTCTCGTCAACCTGACCAGCCATCGGTGCCCATAAATAAACTTCTTAACGTCAAACTGACAGTCCACAATTTTCATTAGAAACAGTTGACGAGTAACATGCGGTGATAATGGAAATATCATCGATTTGACAGCCTCTTACTACTCTGTTGTTTTATCATCTCAGCCAATCACATTACTCGGAAATGGACCATGTGAGACGTGAATTATATTCTCGGGTGTATTATAACTGCACACACCAGTTTTCCTCGATAGCAGCGAGTTGAAACCGTGCGACGACTGTTTTACAAACACAAACTACACATACACTCAATCATTCATTTGCGGCACAATTTAGCACAAAAACCAACAAAAAAATCCTCTTTCTTCAACAGTTACACAAACAACCTTACCTCTTAACCTCAACAACCAAACTAGGATGTATGCGTTGGAGAAGGAGGATTTTTTTCTTCGATAGAACCGGTAGTTTTTGTGCCAAATTGTGCCGAAAATGAGTGACTAAGTGTGTGTAGTTTGTGCTGGTAAAAAAGGCATTGTTAGTAATTTTGGCGTGAGAAATAGGTGCTTGAATATCACCAAATACTCAACTTAAAAGGGCTATTTATTACTCGGAAAGGGTATCTGTTCAGAAGGCAAAAATACGTAATCATTACCAAACGGCATATCTCAAATCGCATTAAACGAATAATTACCCATTTTCAATCACCATTTTGTCACCCCAAAACACTTTAAAAGCCCCTTTCATCATATCAGCACAAATGCACACTCTTATCCACCCATTTTCATGACTTGAGCAACAATTTATCATTCACAGATGTAATTAATGAATTGTGTGTGATTTCTCAGTAGTTAGTTCAACTGTCACAGCACAATTTATTTTGCCGGAATGGGGTGATTTACGAAAATATACTCCGGTATGGCATAAGTGGTACTGTTATCCAGATTTGTTTCAATGAAATTGACATAGTTGCTTGAACGCATCTTCATTATTATCGATTACGATAAGTGGAAGGGAAAATTACGACATCGATAAAATATGTTTGTTTGGATTGTGTAGAATTTCAACATTGTTTTTATTAGGAATCATTGAAAATTAAATGGTGGGTTCTTGTTACGCAGATCAACATGAGTTTTGTGTTCTTTTTGATTATAGGTTACAAAAATCACGATAATCATGTTATTGCCATACGGTAATAGTTATTATATTCGCAGAGCATCCGCGAGTATTCTCAATGAAAGACATCTTGGGAAACGTTCTTAAATCATCAGCGATCAGAATTTTGGGCAAATTCAAGGAATCTGTATAAGTTTTCGGATAATCCCAGATGCCACATGAATATTATGTAAATGTAATCTCGCAGAGATTGGAAAACTTTGGCGTGCCTGAGAGATCAAATAGATTTTATACAAAAACATATTGAAATTTCATTCACCCTCTGAAACCAAGAAATTCTCCAAATCGTAAGGATTTTTGTTTCTGGTCTAATGTGATAGATGACAGACTTTTAGAAAATATGTGTGATGAGTCAACCTCAACAACGAATGCTATTGTCAGCTCCCAAAATCGCAGGTGGTGGGAAGATAATCATTCGCAATTCTGGGGCAAATATAGAGAGATCAATATTTCTCCAAAGTAAACGTCTAGAGCGGAAGTTTTTGATGATGTTTATGTTAAACCAGTATTTTTTAAGCAACCATGGAATGCTGTAGGATATTTATCAAAGTTGTAGACATGTATTTCTGAATATTCCTCTTGAACTGTTTTGTTTTTTCAGCATCCGTTTGTTCTACTTTAGAAATGGGGACGTAGTTGAACGGATCATTCCCAAATTTACTCTAATAATTCTTGGCCTGCGAAGTCGCCAGATCCAACTGCTTTTGTTTTTTTAAGGGGTCATTTCGATAGAAAGGTGTGCCAAGAAAAATCCTCTCGGAATATAGATCACTAAGAGAATACAATCGGGAAATATATACATAGAATAACTCCGCACATGATGGGAATTATTCGAAAATCAATACACCGCGAACATTGCAATGCATAGAAAACGATGGAGAATGAAGTGAAGTGCATATTAGCATGTAGGAATGTTGTCGGAGTTGTACAGATACTTTTCTATTCTTCGCAGCAAGAACGTTAATTTCTCATGTTTTTCAATGGACTCCATTTTAGGTAAAAAAAGAGCAGAGATAATATTCCCATAGTGTTACTTAATCACAACCCAAAATATACCGTGCACATGTTCTTTATATCCTACAGGATTCTTAGGAAATTAGGTGAATGTGATTCAAGTCCAAATTCTAAATAAACTTTTGAGTGATCACAAAATTTCTCTAGAACATTTTCGTCTACATTCATAATTAGTTTAGTACCAATATTCCTCGCATTTGGTTGAAATTATTTCAATTTGGATATACACATATATAATTTGTGATGTTCTGTGAAAAAGAATCCCATTTTCTGCTAACTTCATGCTGAACACTGTAGATTAAGATATTAAAGAAAGTTTATTTTTCGTTCTATCCACACTGTGTCATACACAAATGATAATTATCGTACAACAATGCATTCAAAACTGTTTTCTATTTTTTGGAAAATTGTATTGTAAACACAGTAGGCAACATGTCATTCGAAAACTAGGTATTCATAATCGTCCATTCGGAGATTATTTTAATTTGATTTAAAACGTAGTAGGCGTGGATATAATTATTCATTGGTAATCATATCAGTCGGAGTACGAAAATTTCTTGTTGGAGTATTGTAGACGGTGCAAACGTTAACCTGTTCGCTTTTTAATTTTATTTCTACTCTCATATGCCTTCTCTGGATGATGTCGCGAAAACGTGCATCATTGAAAGATTGACAGTAATTGCATTTTCCGATTTTCCCAAAAACCAACATGTAATTTGATTCTTTTCTGAGATACCTGCTTTGATTGTGAAAATGACATTTTTGTTGCATAGCTGATATAACTTCAAATGTTTTTTGTTTTTGAAGATGGGGATGGTCCGTAGAGTATGTATTCATTAATAGAAATATTAGTTTTATATCACTCCATTCTTCTACGAAACAGTTGATTTTAATTAATTATAAATGATTATAATTTATTTATATGGTACAGTGTAGATATAACAATTTTACTTCAATCACAACCTTCCTGGTTGAGATGGATCGGTTTTCCTTGCTATACGGTTTACGAAGATCTAAGAAAATAAGATCTAAATGTTTTTTGGGGAGGTATTGGGATATTCACTCTAGACACCCCTCTGGAAATAGAATATGTCAGTTATCTGTTCCATGAAAGGCAAATAAAATATATATTGGAGGTGGTGGAGGGTAGATTTAAATGTTCGTGTATGAGTATGATTTTGTACAATGTTGCCGATTGAAATTTTGCAATTGAAGAGGAATACTGGAGTTTTGAAAAATACATCTGGATCTCCTTTTTTTTTATCTACCATCTAAGCGAAACTGGAACGAGTTGTTAGCCTGCTATAAAACGAGTTTTTGATCGTGTGAAAGGGTAACATCTCATATAAACTGCTATTCAAAAGTTGATGATGTGAGGGTAACTTCACTTCACTTTTCTATCAGCAAGAGGACTGCACTTTTTTATTTAAACATTCCTATTTTGAAAGTATTTATTTTCACTATGTTGTTACATAATTTCTGAAGGTTCTTCCGAAAGATATCTCGAGAAAGAAAATGAAAGTAGCTGGATAATTGTTAATTAAAAGGCATTGCGGTTCTATCTTGTTGAAAGAATATCCATTTCTCCATTTATTTTTCAACATAAACTGATTTACATTTTCTTGATCTGAGGATTTGTTAATTCAACCAAATTCATTTGGTCACTCTTATTGGCTTAACACGACTAAATAAAATTCATCCCAAAACCCCAGTGTTTATTCGATTGATGGAATCATATTGCGGTGACAAAATGGATTTCTCAATGCAATGCTAACATTTCTTTTATTTGAATATATGTTCATCTATCGAAACAATCTCCAACTCATATATTGAATGAACATTTCTTTCAACACATATTTATTTATTTGAATAAACAACAGAAATAGATTAAAGAATATTACATTGGTTGAATTATATGCGTTAGATGGCGAAGCTTTCAGACAACTGACCCTGACTTAGATAATGTTACCGAATAGCAAAGCCAACTTATCATCGTTGTTGACATTTGGCCCCAAATGTCTGGTGTAGGTTCTCATGCTCGGTTGCAATATTTGTCAATTCATTGGATTAACAAAATGATTACTCAATTGAATAAATATTTTCAGTGAAGAGATCAGCTTATTTTGTTGAATTGACATTTTATTGAATTAATCAATTCGACATAAATACTTGTTTGAATGAATATTTTTGTTATAGCAATCAGCAAATTTTGTCTGATTATTCGATTCAACAAAATAATTACATGGTTGAAACAACATTTCTGCCAAAACGAGTTCAAAATTAGATAGAGAAAATGCAAACCAGACATAAGTACATTGTAAGTCTGTTTTCTTAGAGGTTATACACTTGTTTTGTGTTTTTCTTGAAATATTTCCATTTGTATTCGTTTCCAGATTTGCTTTGTGTAGTGTTATTCATTTCAAGACTTTAATGAAGTGGTGTATTTGAATCTTAAGACAATATCATATGCAAAATCTCACTTTGATTCTGATTTACTTGCCAAAAAAAATATTTTCCGTAGTTTCTGGACAGCTTAGTGAAGTCATCTGGAGTTATTATTATGAATTATTTTGAAAAAATTTTACACTCTGTGAATGTTCGAATTGAAATAAAACCATCAAAAAACAGTTTTTTTTATTTCATCTGAAACAAACAAGATGGTGTGAAAATGTATCCTTATTGTTGTGAATGTTTAAAGTTTTAGCATAGAATGTCATTTGTAAGTATTACAAGTTGGCAATGCTCCATCACTGACTGGTAAGACAATTAGTCGTGTCTTACATTTGATAAATACGTAACACTTATCACCTGGGTACACATATATAGTCACTCTTTTTCCATACCTTATGAATAATCTTTGGTATGTTGGATAGTATCTCTTTTTTCTCTTAACTCTCTTTTCTTTCTTCTCAACTCTCTTTGAAGGTTCTCTTTTCACTTTTTTCGGCCACAGACGATACAGGAAGGTTTTGGGAAAGAACTGTATTTTTCTACATGATCCCAAGAGCCCGTCGTCCGTCTATAGACTCATTCAATCCTAGAATAGTCTAAACCAGAACATTACGTTAATTTTTTCATGGAAAATTAAGAAAACTTATTTCAGTACAATGGGATCGTTTTGCCCAAGAGTCGCATTGAGGTAGACAACAATAATGATTTGAACTTGAATCACTAATTTTTTTCACTCGAGGACGTACATAGTCAACAGAACATTCACCAGGTAAATCAGAATTTCATTAAATGTCAACAATCACAAAATATTCGACAAGTTTCAAGTATACAATGGCTAAAATCATATAAACATTGATGTTTCAAAATGTAAACAATGTACTTATCTATAGTTTCAAAAATCGACACCAGAGGGAGTATCCGTTATTTTTAATTCACAATAGAGTTGATCGAATAAGATATTTGGCTCATGCAAATTAGTTTCAGTTGATTGAAACTTTAAATTTGATCCAAAACCAATAAATAATTTAACTCATTTTGAGATTATATTTTGTCCTGCATAAACGACACTTTCATTTGTTTGAATCAAATACATTTTATTTCATCAATAATTTTTTTTTCTGTGCATGCAATGATTTCATTAGAAAAGTTATTGATTCCATAAAAAATAAAATAGTTTACATAAAATCATTATTTTCCTCTGAGATTCCAAACGACTCACTCCACTCATATTGTTTTAAAAAGTCATTGTTTTCCTCTGAGATTCCAGACAAACGACTTTTGTTCCACTCATATTGTTCTCGGTGTACTTTATCAGATAAACTTTGTGCTTTTTCGTAAACACAGCTGGATATTCTCATCAAATAAAACCATTATATCCTTTTCATGTCATTGAGTAGGATAAAGCCCTCGAATCAAGCGTCCTCTTTGTCGGAGTTGAATACTCTGATTATTAGATAGATGCCCCGACATTGTTGGATCAGTTCTTGAGAAAAACACAGGGTGTATCTCAATTGATGCCAGATGAATTGAGGATCCCGACACGGCAGATTTGAAAAAATATCATTTCCGTTACCTTTTTGTTGAATTGTTCTCATGATTTCGATTCCAATTTCATATAGAGTAGCATGTACCGAACCGTTTTTTAATTATTCGCATTTTTCAAATAAAACATGCAGCTTCAAATCCAAGCTATCGGAAATATTTATTTCCAACATCAGGGAGATTTCAATAAAAGAATAACAGTTGAAAATGATATTTTTTGGGTAACAAATATTGTATCCCATCTTTGTTGAGATTCATATTCATTGTGACACAATTCTAAGGATATATCACTTCAAATAGGCTAAACCTACCCTTATACATCTTATTTTCATTTCAGTACTGAACATAAAAGAGATCACACCTAAACTTACCAGACTTTCTAATCCTTTGGAAAATTTCAAAATTGCAAGTGAAATTGTACTAACAGTCAAATCAATGTATTCAGAACACAAAGATGAAATTCTGTAATCATTATGTTCAAAGGTTGTATGAAGTATTCCTCGTCAAACTTATAAGATAAGAAACAATACAATGGCTAAACCTCAAATTCATTAATGTGTAGAATCTCACCTAAAAATACTACTGCTACTTTATCAACAATTTTACTATCGTAACTTTTAATAGTCAATAAATTACGCTTAAAGTGGTGATATTTAGTAAAAGGTTCAAATTAAACTTTGCCAGTTGTTTTATTGTATACTATAAACAATTTAGTTGAATATAAAACTTGCCAAGTTTTGAATTCAAATCAAAGAACCTATCAAATTTCTTTTAAATCAATTGAAGAACGTTGTACATTCCTATAGCTGTGATTTAAGGAACTGCTATGAAACTTGGCTCCCGTTCAGATCTCATAACCCACTCTATTGCAAAATATGTTCAATATAAGTGTATTTTGATAACAATTCAATGTATTTCAGTTTGCAAAAAATAATTTCTTGAAAAAGAAAATGAGATCAGCGTTTTTAAAGTGAAGGAATATTGGTTTGGAGTTCGAAACATACTTCGTTTTCAAGAAAATGCGGCCTTGCAATATCTTCTATATATAATGAATGAAACTAATGTTTTGTCCTATCTTCACAATTTTTTTTTATTCACATGAAATTTTTCCGTCTTTTTTAAAAAGCTCGTCAAAGCTATCGTTCTGAATTCAATTTTTTTCAATTGCCATTTTATATGGCTTCGAGAACTGGCCTATATCTATATAGATATCACTTGGTAATAGGTGATGCCAGTAACAGAAGAGCCTTTGCATATTCATACAATCCGAATTTATGAGTAATTGGGTATTAATGATCAATGGGACCATTATACATGACTTCGGGGTTAATTAAGTAGTGATGTATAGTCCTTTAATAGCAGAAGCAAATGTTCATTTGGTATTATAGTATGTTCGAATTTAATTGAAAATACTAATATGGATAATACTTGTTGGAGCCCTACTAGGGTGATTATTACTTGTTCAGTTTTGGTAATATGCCTGATACAAAGTGTCTATTTATTTCTAGAATATTATTTGCCATTTTTTCTGCAAGCAGCTATGACTATGAATGAAGATATCGATGAAAAGAGTTGACACAAGGTTTCCCCGTTAAGTTATTGCAATTCATTTAGTCAATAAATTGTATTTTGGATTTTCCAGTTGGAAAAACTAAGCTAATAATGAATACGATGATCACGCAGGAACCGAAACACGTTTTATACCAAATGCTTTGTCTTTATCGGCAGATAATATTAAGGACTCTTTAGTCGATTATCATGATGATACTACAGCCGAATTATTTGATGGATCCAAAATAAACTCATACCAAAAGTTCCACCCAACAGTATTATCGTCATGGATAATGCTACCACAGTCGAAGACTAGATAAAGCACCATATTCAAATGACACCAAAGCCACTATACAAGGATATATGTTAAATAATGATATGTACTATGAGGAAAAGTACACAAAAAAAATCATAGTTTAAAAAAACTAAAAAACACGCTTTTATAGAAAACCAAACTAAAAAAATTTAAAATAAGAAAAAAAATTATGTTATTTTAAGAAAGCGTGGGGTGCATGGGATCAATAATTATATAGTACATTACACACCTAGGACAGTAAAGTAAGAAATGTCTCAGATCACAGGTAATTTTTGGCCGAGGCGATACCATGCACCCCAAGCTTTTTTTAAAATAAAATAAATTTTTTCCTTTTTTCTATTTTTTTTAGTTTGTTTTTTAGTTTTTTAAACTATTATTCATTTCCTACTTTTTAGTTTGGTTTATTTATAAAAGCGTGTTTTTTATTTATTTTTAAATTATAATTTTTATTATTCATTTGCAAATTTAAAAATGGAATAATCTTATCAAATTAGTATATTGTCATCGGTCCTCGATAAATCTACAAAGTTTGAATGAAATCTGACCGTTTAAAGTGGGTCAAAATCGTGCCCAAAGGAGTCGGTTGCAAACAAACATACAAGTGAAGCTAATATAAAGCGTGTAAAAACAGTCACTTACTAGAAGTTTTACGCAGTTATTCGATAAAAAAGAAAAAAAATTGTGATTCATTGCCTGAAAGCTTGGGACATACGGTGCTCCGACTTCCTCCTTATCACTGTATGTTTAACCCAATTGAACATATATGGCATCAGCTTAAGTCAGCAGTTCGAATAAATAATACTTCTCCAACCTTAAGTTCAACTGTGGTAGCTCTTATTCACAGAAACTGCAAACTTTCCTGATAGCAGCTGGGCCAAGTGTGTTTCCCATATTAAAAAGTTGGAAAAGTCATATATGGATATAGAAAAAATTCCCAAAGAAAAGTTTGTTATCAATTTGGATGACGATAGTGAAAGTGAAACTGATCTTCGTGAGTAATTCTGTTTATAAATACCTTTTATCGAGAAACTGAACTTTTTATAGAGTATAAAGTTTGACATTTTACATTAATCAGGCATAACATATATTATTATATAATATAATCATTATATAATATAATTATTAATAAATATATATATATATATATATATATATATATATTATTATCATATATATTATATATAAATGAACAATTCTCAATTATATTCAAGCGATTTTTCTTAATAATTATCTTAACCAAATATCATCATAGCTACCTATAAAACAAAATTTAATGGCCAGAGCTGGTACAACTCTGCGTAGAATCCACCGCCTGCTGATAACTCAAGTGGTTGGTGATTTAAGACCTTCTTAGATTTCTGTTCGCACTTTACAGCTGTTGCTGCAATTTCTTTCATTGTGATGAATCGAATTTTAGCAGATAGGACGAAACGACGAAGAAAGATGCATTGGTGGATGGAAGAATTATTCAAAAATCGACTACAGTATGGAAATAAGCTATTGCAAGATATGATATTTGAAGAAGTTGAAGATCTTCTCTGAGGGTATTATTGTGAAAATGTTTATGTTGTGGATCCCACAGCAAATGATGTTCTTTGTATAAATCAATTGAAAGTATACACTTTTCGTTGTCCATTTTGATTTTTCTCGAGCGCGGCAGAAATAACGACACATACACGTACAAACAGAGCGATTACTTAGTGTCGAGGCGCCTTTGAGCACGACCAGAAACCTTTGGTCTTGGCTCAAGGTGAGGCAGCTTCGGGCGCGAGGCAGGTATCGATTTTGCAAAGCATGCCTCGCGAGGCAGCCATTTTTAAATTAGACACTGTAGAAATAATTTGATTGACATTTTTCCTGTTTGGGTGCAATCATATTATTTAACTGGTAATAGTTGAAGTAAGGTAGGTAAGTAAGTATTTTGAAGTAAAAAAAAACAAGTAGGTAGTAATTGGTAGATTTTAGCCACAAAATTGAGGGTCAGGTCTTAACAAAAATTAAACCGACAAAATATGGAACTGAGTAAAATAAAATTTTAACAAAATTAAACCGACGAAAAAATCAACTGAAAAGCAAAAAATATATATAATAAAATAAACCTTCTTAGTCTAAATGATAATTGAACTCCTAAACTAATGTAAGTAACTGATTTTGAGTCGGCGCCAAACAAACTAGCAATTGAATTAGGTGAAGCGTAAAATGATGGCAGCGAGATGCACGGCTGCGTTTTGATGACTTCTTTCATAGATAATGATCTTCGATAATTGTTTGTTTGGCGCCGACTCAAAATCAGTTACTGACATTAGTTTAGGAGCTCAATTATCATTTAGACTAAGAACGTTTATTTTATTTTTTGCTTTTCAGTTGATTTTTTCGTCGGTTTAATTTTTTGTTAAAAAGTTTTTATTTTTTACTTTTCAGTTCCGTATTTCGTCGGTTTAATTTTTTGTTAAAAAGTTTTTATTATGATTAATTACGTCGAACCCTATCCTTCGAAGGTCATATATCATTCTGAAACGGAACCTTGGTAATTAAAATAAATTAAATGAAAGCACATTCTGAATATTAGGGATGCAGACACTTAAGATTTTCATAATTATCAGATTGTTTTCAATGGTTTCATAGAATTGAAAACAAATTAAATTGTGATCGTATCAACTTGTCCAAAAAATTGAATATAAAATAGAAAAACTGAATAAAAACCATTGCAGATTTAAAAAATGCGAATTCACGGAAAATAGACTAATGTGATAAACCGAGAGTTGAGACAGGACAGAATAAATAGTGTAACAGGAATGGATTATAGTAGAAATCAATAGAAGGACATCCGAATGGTTCGAGTACATAATTAAAACAACAGCTTCTCAGGAAAATAAAAAAATTAGAGTGGTCCAAGAAAAGAATGGCTAGTTTTGATGCAAGACTCGTAACAATGAAATATATGAAGGAAAATACTAGAGACTGCAATATATTGAGTAGGGATTTTAATTAATTTTTTTCGGAAACTTATTACACATTTCTTTATATAGTGCGCGGCTAAATTATGGAACAAATTCGATATTTCACAAGCAATGTACTTTTGACAAAAATCCTGAAAGAGGTCGATTTTGTTTTTAAATGACGATTTTGAATGTATATTCTAAAGAGGTTATGTCACTGGTTTTGACGTGGTGACGTAATCGATAATTTTTTTAAATTGAAATAGATGTCTTGTGATACTTCATCTGAAAGCTCTTTCAATACTGCATTCAATGATAATAAATAATTTGATTTGTTTGTACAGGGTGAACAAAAATTAATATTTCATTTCAGTGAGAGAATAACTTTATATCCAACAAAATACAACATTTAACAAAAATTGGCATTTAAAAACAAAAATTGACCTCTTTCAGGATTTTTGTCAAAAGTACAATGCTTGCGAAATATCGAATTTGTTCCATAATTCAGCCGCGCACTGTAAATAGATAATCCATGAACTTGAGATCTAAATGTTTTTCTGGGATGAAATAAAATCAAAAGACACCACTGTGGGTAGACTCGAGGATCCGTGGCTAAAAAATCTATAATAAAAATGAATCTGATTCTTTGTAAGCGCAAAAGTGAGAACAACTGACCGATTTGCCAATTTTTTTCAAATGTTCGTAATAGCCTGAGGATGGTTGATAAGGAAAAAATAGGAAAAAATCAAAAGAGTTGCCCGTAAATTGTGAAACTCGAGAAATTTGGCCAACAAAAGGAATATCGGCTAAGCTCGTAGTAAAGGTCCGAGTAGCTCAGTGGTTAGAATGTGTTCTTTGTAACTCTAACGGCTTAAGACGCACATTTCGAGACAACCGAACAATTAACCTTTTTGTAATTGAAATAAGTAAAACAACAATTTGAAGTAACAATCAGTTGAGACAATTACTCACTACCCATAAATAAAAAAATAATTAACTTTCAGATGTAGTCTCTCTCAACTAATCTTCCTTCGATTCGAATACATTTCCCAATACTGGGATGGTAGTTTAGCTACAAAGTATTTCTCGAATTCTGGACCATATTTCGTAAACTATTCCAGAGTTCAAAAGGGTTATTTTTTCCTATCGAGCGCATTGGAAAATGTTCGTTAAACCACTGACGAACAATTCTGGAATCATGGATTCACGCATCATCTAGCTGGAAAAACATCTGTCGCACATCAAGGGGAATATTTTCAACGAGACACACTTTATATGAAAGCTCAACACTCGGTAGCAATATGAAAAGGAATTATATAAAATAACAAATATCATATATCATTTCTACCCCACATTTTGTAGGGCAAAAACCTCTACATAATGAACAATAAGGAAATGTTTGAAAAATAAAAATATCATATTGGGTAATTTTATGACTTACTGGCTTTGCCCACGTGGATTTGAAGAAGGTCATACTTTTCTATACGCCGTTTTGATTCGTGCAAAATACAATTTTGATAAATATGGCTTCACGCTAACATTTGTCGTTCTTTATCAACGTATTTTAATTGAGAATAACCAATATTAGTGCAAATGGTATTTCAAAAAAATCTCTTCTATCAATTTTTATTCTTATAGGTGATTTCAGGTTATGAATTGGTTGACAGGGTCATTATTATGCTTTCTTAGTTATTTTTGCTTTTATTTATTTATTTATGCCTTCCACCTGTTGGGCATGATAACTTGAAATTACAATTCTTGATTTCCAAATTACCTTAGTTTTTTCCTATTAAAATAAGGCATACAATTTTGCCAAACATAATTTTCTTTGCGATAATGTATAGTTATGTATTGTCTCACGATTTTCTTCAGTTTCTAAAAGAAACAATGGAAGAAAACAAAATAATACATGAGGAAACAAATAATAGTTTCATTTTTTTTTATATTACGATTTAACTCCTTAAGATTATAATATTGAAAATAACTTCCATACCAGGTACTTCCTCCTAGAATAATATCCACTTGCAAAATTTTATTTTCGATGCTCTTTGATATACAGTGTGTCAAATTCGAAAAGTTGCCATTGGTGATATCTCAGAAAAAAAAAATCAAGAAATGTCCAAAACCTTTTCGAAATAAGGTCGAGGGAACCAAAATAACATGACCGAACCTCGTTACTCCCATCCCCTTCCGCCCCATCAACCCCCATTTCAAAAGTTCAAATGGCAAGCCCCTATTTGTGATACATCTTTGGAAAGCTCTTTAAAAATGCTTTTCAGTGATACCCAATCTTGGGGTCAAAAATACTAAAAAACAATTAACATACTTATGAATTCCAAACAATTATCCTGTTCGCATACAGCGAATACTTTCTTCCACTGAGAAAAGAAATAAATGTCCTGAACCTAAAAACCTGCAAAAACTGAAGAAATGACAATCACAAAACTGGAACGGCAGAGGAAAACACTCTTGCCGGCTCTTCTGAATAAACTTGGATGAAAAATGAATTGGTTTGAAAAGCAATAATTTATTTTTAAATATTGAGGTTCAATCAATCAATCAATGTACTTTATTGTCCAAGAAAAAATATTCTTATTGACAAAGCTTCCTGTAATCTAAAGTGAGTATATAATTAAATTTGACAAATAGTATTCTACATAACACAAGTTGGCAAATACAAGAAAGTGAGCATCATCGTAAAAATATTCTTATGTACATAGCTTTCTATAATCTAAAGTGAATATATGTATAATTAAATTTGCAAATAGTATTCTAGTATATAAAACAAGTTGACAAATACAAAAAAAATAAAAAATTCATCACAATACAAGAAAGTGAGCATCATCGTGAAACTCCTGTAGGGTATAATAGGATTTGAGCAAAAGTATTTCTTTGACTATTTTTCGAAAAATATGGTGTTTGGAAATTTCTCTCAAACAGGGTGGCAAATTGTTATATATCTTTTTACTCTCATACATTATTGATTTTTTTGTCAATTCTGAGTGGGGGATGGGGAGAGGTGAGTTTTTTCTCGTTATTTGGCGAGTATCATGGTTTGTTCGAGTGCGCTCAGTATCGGAGACGTTAGACTTGTGCTTATGCTCCAAACATAGAGTTTCAAGTATAAAAATAGAAGTTAGTGTCAAAATTTTGTGTTTTATACATAACGGTTTACAATGGTCGGTGTATTTAGCTCTGGACATGAATCTGACTGCTCGTTTCTACAGGACGAAAAAGAATCGAACAATTGCTTGCTGCAATAACCCCAAAATGCAATAGCATATCGCAGGTGTGATTCGATCAGAGAAAAATATGTCACCTTACTCATTGGCAGACCCAGTTCCTCAGACACAACTCTCACTGAGAAGCATCCCGAAGCCAGTTTCCTTTTGAGACTTTGGATGTGGATATGGAACTTTAGGTTACTATCAATTTCAATGCCAAGAAATTTGGTACAGAGTTTGTTTTCAATGGTTGTAGTGTCAAATATAAGAGGTTCATGAATGTTCTTGAAGGTTAGAAGGCTAGTTTTCTTTACATTGAATCAGATATGGTTTGCGTCGCACCAGTGTTTTACCTTCTTCAAATCATCTTCCATTTTTTATTTTAGTATTTCAAAATTTGAATCCTTTTACATCAGTGTCGCGTCATCAGCAAACATTGTGAATTGTCCCTGTATATCAATACTGGCTAAGTCATTTATATATAATAGGAATAATACCAGCCCAAGGACTGAACCTTGTGGAACGCCACTCCTGATATTACATAATTTGGAGTTGGTCTCTTTCATTTTCACAAATTGCTTCCTGTCAGAGAGGTATGACTCGAACCAATTGTAGCTTACATCTCTAAATCCATAACACTGTAGCTTTTTGAGCAATACACTGTGATTGACGCAGTCAAAGTCTTTCGACAAATCACAGAACACTGCCCCAACTGCTGCGCCCTCATTTATCCCTAGATATACCTTTTCCAAAAAATGGAAAATAGCGTCATTTGTGTTTTTGCCGGTCTGGAATACAAATTATACATTATTCAAGATGTTTTGGTCTTGGCAAAAACTGCAGCATCCTTTTTTTGACAGTTGTTCGTTGATATACATTTATATTCCACAGTGACGACGGTTCGTTATCTGAGATGTGTAATTAAGTTCTCCACCTGATTGTGAGAAATAATTCAATGGAATGTTTGAGGAGAGTAGTAATATTTCATCATTATTTCTAAACACGTAGCGTTTCTTTTTATCTGCGCCACCTCCACTGGGTCTCATCCATATTCATTTACTCGGACTGGAATATCTACCAGAATTCTGAAAGCATTACTTCAGAGGAGTGCCGTTATATTCGTCAAGAAAATGTACATTTATATGCAAAGTTTGGATATTTCTCGAAGATACGATTTTCATGCTATGTTTAGTAGCATCGATAGGTAGACAAGACATGAATGAAGGGAATCGCCCGACGCGGCGGTTATCTGACCCAGCAGAACATGAAAACTTCAACTATTCGTATTAGGTTCACGTATTCTTCGTCTTTATGAATTCGTCATGTAAATCACGGAAGTGCCATTCGATATAGATCTTGTATGAGAAGAGGGCGAGCTCTCGTCGCGACTTCTCTCGACATCAATTATCGAATGTAGAAAATCGATTTTTCATAACGTGTGTTCACAATAAAACTTGTTCAGTTAGCGGTGTTGCCTTTTTCAAAAATATTATCAACTGTACATGATGTTTCACAATAGCGGAACAACTTTAGGTCCACTTTTTTCGAATAGAACTACCCTGTATTTCTTACCCGAAATAGGCGAGGATACGAGAAATTATTATCGATTTAAATATGCTTTAAAATACATAACGCATGTATAGATGTACCCAGAAAATATTTTTTGAGTCAACTTTCAATTACAGCAGTTCCCATTCGTTTTTGAAAATCAGCAAACTTTGAAGCTACTAATATTGGCGCTCTTTGTGACGTAAACGACCGAGCAGCCAATAGGCGTATCGGGTTGATTGTGACGTTACACGGCAATGTTGCCAAGTTTCTTAAATTATAAAAGTCAGAACTAGAACACTATTTGCAATGTCAAGATTTGATAATATGTCAACGTTGCAAAACTGATTGAAGCCGTCAACTGTGAGATAGGTTGATCGGGTGATTACGTCACAATATTTTGCAATGGCTCCAGAAAGAAGCTATTTGAATTTTGACGACTTTAAATATTTTTTTAAGTTTTATAAAATAAATAAAACAAAAAAGAAAATTACCAACAGTGTTTTCACAAGCTGAAAAATCCATTGAAAATATTTTAAAATTTCGTGTCCTCGCCCATTGATTCTTCTTTTACCTATTCGTCGATGTGAAGAAAATCAAAATCCATTGCGGAGTTGCCAAGTTATAATTTATTTTTTTATTTTCATCACTTTTGCAGGTCATGATGAGTGAGGCATAGTCTATTCATTTATTTAGAGTTTGGAAATATTTTTTACTTATGTTCCACGTACATCACTCTGGTGTTTTCGCGGAAAGTTCATATACAAAGTGCTCAAATTTCGAATTTCGGTAGAATCAGAAGAAATGTATGCGTTTTTCTAAATAGAACACCTTGTATTCTTTCCTTGAGTTGATTCCACATTCTTTTTCCTCTTCATCGATGTGCAAAAATTCAATTCCACTGAGGCCTCACCAAGTTACAAGTCATTTCCCTATTTCAACCACTATTGCAGAATCGTTAGGTGTAAGATAATTTGATAATGTGATTTGATTATGAAAATATTTTCCGCAGACAATAGAATTGAAATATTGAGGAGATTTGTTGGGATTTGGATCGATTTTTTTGAAGAAAAACTATTGTTTCCTTGTCAACGTTTCGAATTTTATTAAATTCATCTTCATGACTTTGTAACAATGAGTTTTTGTAAGTTGAAAGTTTTTCTCCATCAATAAAAGAACTATATGGTTCAAGGATATTTTTTGAACTTTATCTCAGTATTCGTTTGTCTCGCACTTGATGTTAAACCTGTTGTCCCGTGAAAGTGTTTTTCGTTTATATCTAGGATGTCTGTTCATGTATAATTTTTATTTACATCCTACTCGGAAAAACTAATATTTGGTCTTTTCTTTTTTAATAATCTATTTTACTGTGAAATGTTCCAATTCTTGTGGTCAAATGGTTCTTTATTTTTACTATTTCTTAACCCCTTCAACTTACAAAAACTCATTGTTACAGAGCCTGAAGATGAATTTAATAAAATTAATTGGCAAGGAAAAATATTTTTTCACCAAAAACCTCCTCAATATTATTTAATTGGATCACTAAACTTACTAAAATTAATAGAATTAAAGTTCCATAATCTTAATTTCTAAATGTATATCTACATTTGCAAATTAATTTATAATTTTATATAAGGCCAAGCGAGACTTATTCGTTGTTTTCAAACGAAACACCCAATATATTATTTGGATTCCTATTGAGAGAACTTCTTTAGGATGAAAATATGCTTTCAACTTCATAGAAATCAGTTGAAAAAGTTGCTTCGTTTGCGAACTGATTCACAGTAAAGTTCGTATCGGTGTTGTGCCATCGTGGAGCCGTCGTTATTCATCCAAAGGCAGAATTAAGCAGAAAGTTGGTAACTTTCTACTGAAAAAAGTTCATTTGCCGGGTTGTGAGTTATACAATTAATTTAATGGATTAAAAGCATCATATTTTGATTATTAAGAAACTTGAGCACTTCTAGGTACAGAGCAGTATTAGTTTTTCGGTTCTTAAACGATAGGTTGATTTAGGATCGTTTTTTATATGAATATTTGGTACATTTGCTGGTTTGTTTGATATTGATGATTGTTGGGGTTATTATGAATGTTTGCCTGCTGAACATGAATCTGGAATCAAAACTTTATGCTCTAGAATAGTTTATCGGAGGTCAATAAGGATCATATTTGTTTTGGATTTTGTCATTATTCACGCCATTTTTATAGAAAAATATTCCTCAAATTCATCCTCCAAAATCAAGTTTTCTGATTTACAAATCAAGAAGGTGTTGAATATATCGTTATGAAAGAAGGGTTTTCTCAAATATCATCAGTATAGGCCAATCATTAGAGATTTTCTGCTCTATTGATTCTGTGACAAAAATACTACCCTGGAACCAACTGTGCCATCATACGAAAGACGGTTCGTAGTTATATCCTGTTATGTTTCCTACTCCCACCTGTCATTGTTTGATTTGTTATAAACATTTAAAAACAATTTTTTTAATGTTTTTTTTTGTTTTTGACTTGTAACTTAAAAATCAAAGAAGTAATTTCGATATCCTCAAAAAAAAAATGAGCCCTAACGTTAAAAGCGTTAAAATGCTGCAAAATAAGTGAAAAATACTTGCAAACATGACCAAAAATGGGCGAGTGCGTGAAAGCGGCTGAGTAGTGGCGGTAAAGCAGCAGACGCGGGGAAGCGTATGAATAATAATACAAGCGCGCTGTGGCCGTTATGAATCTGCTGCTCTACCCCCACTCCTGAGCAGCTTTCATGCACTCGCCAGTTTTCGGTCATGTTCGTAAGAATTTCTCACCTATTTCGCAGCATTTTAACGCAAAATAAGAATGGGCATTTTGTAGTACTATACTTCAACTCACAAAATCTTGGAACTATTGAAATCAGACCACCTATGACGCATCCAGATCTGCTGCAATAAAGTGCATTAAAAAAATCAAATGGCATTTATGCCAAAACTAATAATCCAATAGTGTTTTTCACACATAAAGAACATACCAATCACTACTATGTCGTGGAGAGCCTGCTTCAAAATGGCAGTGTTACGAATTAAAAAAAAAAACGCAGATTTACTAATAATCCGATCGAGTCGTGCTTGGGCTCATTTTATTTGCATTTTGATTCTCTAGAATATCTAGATTGCTTCATCAGTTTTCAAGTTACAAGTCAAAAACGATAAAAAAAATGCTTTTAAATGTTTATAACAAAGTAATCAATGACAGTTGGGAGTAGGAAACATAGCAGGATATAACTACAGACCATCTTCCGTATGATGGCACAGTCGGTTTCCTGGTAATATTTTTGTCACGAAAAAATCTCTATTGATTGGTCTAGTAGGGTACTTTGAAAGATGGTCATGGTGAAAAGGGAAACACTCCCAATTGAATATTGATAGAAATATTTTTCTTTTGAGTTAGGGCCTTTTCAGAATATCTATCAGATGTAGTTCAATGTCCAGTGTGGCTTTAGCCGGGGAAGTAGTTGTTTTCTGTTAGACATTCACAAAAAATAAGTTCATTTTAATCGTGGATTTTTCAATTCGCAGAAAAATCTTTCTATCAATATTCAATTGAGAGTGTTTCCCTTTTCAACATGAATGCCCCACAAGAGGTTATCTTGACGATGGAAGATAGTGACTAAAGTTTATCTTTCAGTCGCAGATGATTCCACATCTGATTTTATGAACATCCTGTTTATATTTTCAACAAATCAATCTATCATACTCCATGACAGGTTTTAATGTCGGAAAACACTAATTTCAAAGTGTCTCTCCCAAAAAATGATTCTAACTTTTTCCATCTTTGCAAAGTGAGATTGCTTTTTAAAAATGTGTTTCCCATTTCTTTCGGTCTCCCTGATGATCGTGGAAGCGTGAAATAGATTTTCGTCGACAAAAATGTATTGAAGACCTAGTGAATGCGATGTCTCTCCTGCGTCAATGTTACGATTGATTTCTGGTGAGTACTCTCTTTTGGAAAACATTCTTCTTTGCCTCATTCATCTTTATGAGTTCTTAATTAAGACTGGAATAGAAAATCAAATAACTATCTGAATGAAAATGCAAATTTTCAATTTCAGATTTTTTCTTTTGAGTTAGGGCCTTTTCAGAATATCTATCAGATGTAGTTCAATGTCCAGCGTGGCTTTAGCCGGGGAAGTAGTTGTTTTCTGTTAGACATTCACAAAAAATAACTTCATTTTAATCGTGGATTCTTTAATTCACAGAAAAATCTTTCTATCAATATTCAATTGAGAGTGTTTTCCTTTTCAACATGAATACCCCACAAGAGGTTATCTTGACGATGGAAGATAGTGATTAAAGTTTATCTTTCGGTCGCAGATGATTCCACATCTGATTTTATGAACATCCTGTTTATATTTTCAACAAATCAATGGTCCTGGTATAAATGATAACAGAATGTAATAAGAGTTCTTTCTATTCGAAATCGCAATGTTTTGTTTTAGATTTGTGTTCAGCAGGTTAAAATATTTGGTGACCGTACAGAAAACACACCGAATATTTGGGTCTGGAAATTCCGAGTGAACCTGCTAAGGATAATTCAATTAGTTTCGGCTCTAGTTATAGAAGGCAATGCGACTTTATAAATGCATTTCTACAGTCCAGAAATATCATTAATGTCGGTTCTGCATTTAGTCAGGATAGATAATACCAATTGATTTGTTTGAAAATATGAACAGGGTGTTCCTCAGATATCTCCGAAAGGGAGCTTGGTAGCTGAAAATATGTAGATACAGCACAAGTGGAGTTTCATAAAACTTTTGAGAACATGTAATTGCTCACAATCTGTCATCCACTAATTTCTCAACACTGCACCATTCTTTAATGTCAATAAGAGCCACCATGTTTTAATCTCAATAACATTCACCACAACATAATATTTACCATTATGTCGAGGGGGAATTACAAGTCAATCTCCACGAAAACAATATCTATGTAGTTTACTTTATTTTTAAAGTGTATATATTTCGGAAGTTAAAACTTTTTTCATCAGCTCGAATATAAAGAGTATACAAGAATGTTAAAGTTAGAAAATTACAATTAAAGGAGACAAAAACAAACAAACAACATACTTAACAAATGGTCACTACAATAAAATAACAAACAAATGAACAAAGTACAAATTTCGTCATCTACACTTTACATATATAACGGTGTGAATAATGAAAAGAAAACAAAAGCCATCGTATTCATGCGAGGACTAGTGATAGACTGACTATCAGTTGTTGAAGAAAAGAGCAGATGTAGTGCTTTTTGCTTGTTGAGATGAAAGAATCTTCAGAGAATGAAATTGATCCTATAAATTGATCGGTGTGTAGCGCTGTGAAAGGAGAAAGATTACTAGAGTTAACAAAGAGATTCGTTTCTGAATAAGAAGGCAGGTTGAGTTAATGGTCGATAGATGAAATATGATCTTATAGTAAGGAACTTATTTGAAGAACGATAAAAAATTCATTAAATTTGTATAAGTTTTTTGGGGCACAGAGATGTTAGAAAATACATCAGGATTAAAAAAATTTAATTGAATCGAATTCCAGTTGATCGTTGACACAAATCGAGGTGGAATACTTTTTTCCTTGTATATCTCCAGAAGGTTCAATCTGGTACTTTTTGGGCAGTAATGAGGAAAGTCTACATGTTTCTCTATGTGTCCCGAAGTTAGGAGGACATTGGTGAAGGATGATTGTCTATTAGTGATGTCAGTGTTCAGATATTTTTTGTAATGGTATACGTGTTCGTTGATTCTTTCGGAAAACTTTCGTCCTGTTTGGCCAATGTTTACTACCGGGCATTCAGGGCATATCAGTCTATTATTACAATGCTGTTTGTTCAAGTTGTCTAGAGTCCTGTGTGAAATTTGGATATTATTACTGGACATTTGTTTGGCAGTCGAGGTATAAGTAGGACACAAAAAGGGTGGGAGCGATAAGTTCTTGTAGATTCGGAATGAGTCAACAATTGTCCATTAAGTGTTTGGTTTTATGTTCTTCTTGGAAACATTCTTTTGAAAGAGGGATGGTAAAGAGTCTATGGAAAAGATTATGGAAGGAGGCTAGTTTTTGGCAGTGTGGATGGTTGGACGACAGTGGCCGTAGGTTTTCTGTATATGATGGACTCAATGTGGTCTTTATTTTTGGTTAGTAGGAGGTCTAGAAATGACAATGAATTATTTTCTTTTCTCTAATAAGCGAACTCTATGGAATTATATAAATGTTCAAAAATACTGAAAATTCGTTTATTTAGTTTCTGAGGCTTGGAATAGGACAATGCAGTCGTCTACATATCGGCACCAGAATACGATATTGTTTTTGAAGGTTAGGTTTCCAATAATTATTTTCTCAAGGTGTACATGAAGATTTCGGCCAAGAAGGGAGACAAGTTGGAACTCACAGCTAGTCCCGCCGTTGTTCTTGAAACTTCTTAACCCGCATTCGAAAAGTAAATTTCTCGTGTACGTCTTCGGGTGGATTACTTGGGAACAAGTTTATAACATCAAAAGATATCAGAAAAGAATTTACAGGTATAGTATTTCTAATCCTAATTGGACCGACATAAAAAGTTTCGAGAAGGAATTCTCTTCCACACGACAGAACTTTTTTATGATTGTACCAGGAACGCTTTGAAAGTAAATACACTGGTGTATATAAATTTCCCATTTGCCGGGCAGTGCATATGAACAGTCCTCGTAGTGCTCTCATTTTTATTGCCGTTCCAATTGGGAGCGTTGAAAATAATATGTTTACATTTGGCCAGATTTGAAGCTGGTGAATTGGGAAAATTTTTTTTAAGTTTCTGTTAGTATAGGAAGAGTTTCATTGGCCATTTGGCCAGATTTGAAGCTGGAAGTATAGGAAACGAACGGTCTTATAGTTGTGTAATTTTTTTTAAATCTTAGGGAGTCCATAAAGTAGAGGGGTCAGAGGGTTCATGATAAGTAATTTGGAACCCGAAGCTAGGAGGGTTTTATGATTTTTAACTCGTTTTTTAATTCTGAAATTTGGGGGTGGGGTTGTTGTTGATATTACGGAAATCATTTGACGAAAGAAAATCTCCCACTTTCGAAATGTAGTGGTTAACTACGTAACGGCATAATTCTTCGGATGCAATTTTAATCAACCAGTATGAAATATAACAGATATACACGATGGATAATCAAGTATTTAACTGGACCACTGTAGACATATGTCGGTCTAATATATGTTTTTAACTAATTGCATAATATTTACAATTGTTGGCCGAATTATAAAAAAAACAAGTCATTTATACCTTAGAAAAATGTTCCGTTGAACAATGACGGTTGGAAGTCTCTTTCACGTAATATATTAGTCGTTATTATAACTGTAATCTGCAGAACTTTTGCAATTATTTCAGCAGTTGTAAACATCAAAAATTTTATATTAGTGAATAAATAGGTTCCGTTTTTCGTGTGAGGTTGCAAAGTTACATATCCACTGAAACCGATATTCTTTTTATTTGCAATCACAATACAAAACTTTTGTAATTATTTCAATGCTTGTGTGTATTAAAAATGGCAGCGTCGAGAAAAAAGTTAATTAATAAATGATGGTTTTTCAGAAATGGTTGCAAATGTACGTGAATATGTTAAACTTTTTTCCGTTCATTATCCAATATGCAGAATTTTTCAAACAAATACATTAAAAAACTCAAAAAATACAAAAAACAAAGTTTTGTAACTTTTGCAAGGTTGCAAACTCAATGCATGTTGTAAAACATCTTTATTATCGGTATGCCTAGTTTGCAGAACTTTTGCAATTAAAACAATGTTTCGTTCATCGCAGACTTTGCGAAATTTTATAGTTTGTTTTATTATGACTAACATACCATTGAAGTTTGAAAACTTTTGGAATTAATGTGAATTGATTGTCTATATCTACTAGGCTATGTGTCATGAGTCAAAATGACGTTGGAATTTAAAGTAATTTTTTTTTAAATTATGCAAATCTAATTCCTCTTAGTTCTATACACGAGTCCATTTTAATTGAATCAAAACGTCTCAATAATAAAAATAATCGAGAATTGATACCAATGATTTTTACCAAGTAGCATTGCTTTTAGAGACACCTGTATAACCTCTCGATGCTCGACTAAAATTAGCTACTTTATATTGAATTGAATAAAAAAAAATCCTGAAAAATATCTTCATTTGAATGTGCTAAAGAAAAGAAATGTTACATAAATTTCTAAATTGATAATTTCATGAGGTACGTAAATCAACAACTCCTTCGAACATATATTAGTTGAAGCAGAATAAATGAATATAGTTTCATTACATAAAGGCAATGAATTTTATGACCTCCATTTCCATTAACTTCTGCTAGCTATGTGGAAAAACAAACTGATAAAGCCGATAAATGGGATGAATTATGGCATCAGTATCGTTTTGATTTATTGAGGCAAGCTGTCACATGAAAAACAACCCATTTTTAGTATCGCCTATTCTTCAATATTTGCGAACACGCAGCTGTACTGAATATTTCATGTATTATATACCTTTCACCGAAATGAAACTTCATCCATCATCAAGTTTTATGAAAGGATTTCATTGACTTGTTTTTGCCATCGCCCTGCTTGCAGAGGAGCGAATGAGATTCCACACAACGTGATGTTTGCATAATAACCGACAAGTTTTGAGTATAAGAACATACATATTTTTTAGAAATTCATGTTTTACATGGTTCCGCTGAACAATGGCAAATCGAATAAGTTAGCGCACGAACTGAAATGTTATATTTTTGGAAGCGAAACTTCTTTGGGCGCGTTGAGAGTAAAATTTCAAGGTCGAATTTGAATAAACGTTTTTATGTATGTTTTTAAAATTCAAACGAAACGCGTATGGCGCAATTATGTATGGTTTTAAAATTCAAACGAAACGCGTATGGCGCAAAAAGGGCGGGAAATAGTTATTTGGCCAAAGAGAGATAAAGAGAGAAATATGCGTTCACGGCCAGAAATTGAGGAAGAGTTGTCTTTTGAAATAATAATCTGCTCCGTGATTCTAACCTTTATTGTACAAAACAGGCGATTTTCGCCTTTATCGGCGGCCGTCTGAACAGTCCTAAAAAGTGAGGTTACGTACCAGTAAAGTTCGGTAATCGTCTATAAAATAACGAAAAACGATTATAAAACGGAAACCTGTGGTACGGATAATAAGTGTGTCCTAGAATAGGTGACCATACACAATAGTGAAATAATTGTTTGCACGGTGAATGAGGCCGAAAAAATAACGTAAAACAAACGAGAAAGTTTGCTATCTGTCGCCAAGTAAGTAGAAAAAAAATTATAACTGAACATGAGAATCAAGGAAAACTACATAATACATAGATATTTAATATGGACAATCAGAAGGGCCAAGGGTCTGAAGATAAAAAATCCGCCCTAGCCGAAAATCAAGAAATAAATGATATTTCACAACATTATAAATGTAGTTCTCAATTAAACGACAAAAATAACAAAGCAAAATGCATGGAATTAGATGGAGAATGCAAATAATACTCTCAAAGATTCCACGCTCAGAAAAAGTTGAATTCGCCACATATTCCAATGGACTACACACACACACACAACACACACACACACCTATATATATTCTCGGAATAAGTGCCTTAGTCAGTCTATGTATTTTTTATTCGATACGACGTTTCGGCATTGTTTATGTCATCTTCAGGTATATTCTTAAAAATAATGTAAAACATGTAAAGTTAAAAACATACGTTACATAACATCAAATACGATTAAAATTCAAAGAGACATTCAAACCTTACAATATAATTCAACTGTTGTTCTTTCGTTTCATGTTTCATGATTGAATGAACGTTGTTGAATTTCTGAAATTGCTGGTATCGGGTTTGTTTCATCTATGATCGTTTAAAAAAATTACGTACATTGGGGTGTTCGACATATTGCTATAATTCATGCAAGACTTTTCCGTGTAGAAACGTAAAGATCAATTTATTTATTTTATATATTTCTTGTTGTGGAGTGAGTGTTCAATAGTAATTCACGTAACAAGTTCCGAAAGTGATATTTTACGGGATGAGTAGGAACTGTTTTGCTGATTTTATTGGATAATTTTTGTACGTATGGTAAGGGTATATATTTTGTTGTTTTTTTTGTTTTATTGTTATCATTATAAATAGCATGTATCCTTTTTTTGATCGTTTTTCCACGAAGACATCTGGGTAGTTATTTCTTTTGGAATAACAGTTGAATCATATTGTAAGTTTTGAATGTCTCTTTGAATTTTAATCGTATTTGATGTTTTGTAACGTATTGTTTTTAACTATACATGTTTTAAATTATTTCCAAGAATTTACCTGAAGATGACGTAAACAATGTCGAAACGTCGTATCGAATAAAAATACATAGACTGACTAAGGCTCTATTTCGAGAAAACAAAGAATATAAACATATGTGGTCATGAATTGGGAAATATATATATATATATATATATATATATATATATATATATATATATATATATATATATGATGATGATATGACAAATTGAAAACTTGACCTATTATAAATGATATACCATTATTTGTATCAAAACACATATTTATAGTATTGTTTCCATTCAAGACTCACTTGATCACCTATAGGAACGCCGGAAAAAGTTACTTTTAACCGGCGGTACCTAGTGGCAGAAAGAAATACTTCATACTATTCCCCTATCTCAATAGGATCCTATATAAATAGGATTCCATCTCGGTAGGAGTGGCTGAATGACCGACTGGCAGGTATATCAAAAGAAGAAAGCCATGTGAAGTGGAATATAAGAAAAAGGTGATGTAGGCTTGATGGTGTTTTCACATATGTTGGGTCTCGCTTCGGCCAGAGTTCTTCGGATCTCTGACTGGTGACTACTCCGTACTGATGAGGGCCAAAAGTCCCTGAAACAGGTATGCGGATTGTTAGGCGGACCTGGCATAAATTAAACATAATCGAGTTTATCAGAAAGAAACATTTGCAATCAATTTTCATTTTCTATGGAAGTTTGCATAGATTTTCAGGTGAATATCATTCAACGTTCTGCGTGGTATTTGCCAGGAAAGTAGTTGTTTTTCGCTTGTGGTCTACCAATTGTTTCAATTTATATTGAATTCGTTGTGAAGAAGTTACTTATTCTTCTTATATTCCACTTCACATGGCTTTCTTGTTTTGGTAATATTATATATTTCTTTGTGTTTGTCAAATCAGCCACTACTTCCCAGGTGGCCTCCATATTATTTTCAGCGTTTGAGATGCGATTTTGATAATGACATTTACGCTTATGTTTGTTCAAAGAGATATGTATCCGCCTCGATTCCTTGGAAGCAGTGTCCAAGTTTGGATACATTTTTTGTGATATGTAAAGATCTCTCAGAGCTCCACTAGAACGAATGACCTCGCTATCAACCCGTTTTTCACCAATATCGCGATGTATACAAGTTTCTGTAGGAAAAGCCCCATCAAAATAATGATATATGAACGTATTATAAGAAGTTCTTTAGACTCATGGAGGTGGATCAACTATTAATGGTCGCAGGTGATCTGATTGCAAAACACATTCAGTGGAGTAGAGTGATGATCACTGATGGCTGAAATTTGTGGCAACATCGCGATAGGTTTGGATAACAGGTATCGACATCAGGTTAGCCCACGTTCGATGTGATATACAAAACAAATGTGCTTGATGCTGCCCCGATCACAAACCAGTGATCATGATACTGGGTAGTGATCCCCCTCCCTCAGAGAACCAGAATAGGCATCCCTGAGAGACTGAACACTCTAATTGCAATTGATGAGGCACTAGCGCGCTACAAGCTCATCATCAAAACAACTTTGGAGAATACTCCCTACAAGAAATGGGTCCAACTTGCCACTATGATGCATTTCCTCGCAGATTCAAAGATCTTATTTAGAAAAGAACCTGGACCAGGATTACTCTGTTCTCTAGAGATAGAGTATAAGCAGTTGAAATAAGAGGTTAAAACCGAAGGAGTATAATATCGTAATGAGATATTATGTCGAAAGATTGAAAATCTGGAAGTCGATAATAATTTTTGGAAAATCACTATTTCCACTTTTTATGGCCAGAATGGAATGTGTTACGGCTCGGAGTCCAGAGCGCGAGCCTTCGCTGACATTAAGGAACGGCATTTTCAACTGAACGATGATTTGGATCATAAAATTGGAAAACCCGATTAGTCTGCGCGAACCAGACGATGATGTCATTCGTTCAGTTTCGTTGGATGAACTCAAGGATTTGATTCTGAAAAAGTACCGATCTATGATGATGGGATCTCTAATTTTATAATAAGAGAATTATCTGAGATTCAAAAGATTCTATCGGAGACGGAAGCATGTTGTCATGATACAGAAAGCCGGTCAGATCCAACTTTTCCACAGAACCATCGATCAATCAGCAGTTTAGTGAAACTCGCCAAATAGTAGTTCTCCAAAAGCTCGACCCCGAAGAAGAGGATAGAAATATCCCAGCAAATGAACAATTTGTACTTCAAGTGCCGATGTTGGTGGAAGACTCATCCAGAGCGTTGATTAACCGTAAATACTCCTGTGTCCTCTTGTTAGACTAGTCTAGTTAACAAGTGCTTTTTAGGTCAACATTTTTTCGCATTCTCCGAAAATTATGATTGAGGTGTCATTCGATTCGGGATGGCATGTAGATATTTTTTGAGAAAATGCTAAAGCCGCTCGCAAAAATTGCAATAGTTATAAACAATTAAGTAAAAAAAAAGGGATCTTGGTTTTTCGCCAATATCTCAAAAACAATTCGAGATAATTCAAATTTGAAAAAAGATGCAAAAAGAGGAGGAAATTTCCTAAGAAAAAGTTCGGACCCCCGGAACTGTAAAACCAATATTTATAATTTTCACAGAAGGTTGAAAATACGCCCGAAAACTCCGGCTTGCGCAAGCAACGTCCCCTTCGGCCCTTTAATGAATAAATATCATTTAAACTTATTAAATATGAAAATAAAAAATTGGAAAAATTCAGGCGCCTGCAGGATAGATCAATGAACAATAATCCGTGGTCCAAAAATTTTTATCGCGATTTTTCAATAAGTTATCCATTAGTTAATTAACACTTTTTTGTAGCACGAACATTAACATTGCAAGTGCGATAATTGTTAAACTATTAATCTGAGAATGTTTTTCTTTCGTGGAGCTATTTTTCAAAGGTCTAAGAAAAGATTCCCGTTGGAAAAATTGAAAAATTGTTAATTTTCGTTCTGTTATTAACAATTTACTAAGGTGAAAAATTATAAAGCTTCATTAAACATTGAAAAAAACTATTTTTTCATAATATTATTGATCCGTTTTCTTATGATCAGCTACTTAAAAATGATTTTAATAATTTTTATCTCCTATTGTTTAAAAAATTGTTATAAACAAATGCGTTGTTTATGAGATTATATTTGTTAAATAAATTTTTTTTACCACCTGTTATAAAATTAAGGAATAATTTTTTTAAAATCATTATTTATCTTGGTCTTCGATATTGAAAAGAAACTTTTATTATTATTTAAATTTTCATTGTTTATTTAATAAACAATTTGTTATAAACAAATGAATTATCTCTTTGTATTTTTTTTCTTTTTCTACTCAAAAAAATAAAAAAATCCATTTATTTTCAGAAACATATTTAATTTTTATTATTAACCTAAATTTTTCACTAATGGAGATACAAGGAAAAACTTCCAGACTTATTTATTCTTTATCAATTAAGCCCAAATTTGAATCTCTCACTCAATTATTTATTCAATTTATACCATTTGTTCATAAAAATAATCTTTCAGAAAAAAAATGTCTACAATATTTTATAAATAAACTTACTTGAATTAAGTAACATTTCTAATTAATTTTTTCAAACTTATTTTTATTTATAATTGAAAAAATTACCGAGCAAAACTAAAATTTATAAGCTAAAATTGTTGATAAATATACGTTAGATAAAAAGTTACATAAGTTGTATGGTCATAGTTATATTAGTTTATAAGATATTTAGACATAAAAGTAGAAAACAGTTTTGGCTTAATTTGTTGTTTAATCAATAAAGAATAAATAAGTCTCAAATTTTTTCCTTGTATCTTCATTAGTTAAAAAGTTAAAATAAAATTGAACATAAAAAACCAGTTCAGAGTGGTGAAATGAAAGAGAACAGAAAATTTAAAGTTCAATAAAAAATATAAATATTTTTATTTCTAAAAATAATACATGGTTGTTTTTGTTTTTTTGAGTAGAAAAAGAAAAAAATACAAAGAGATAATTTATTTGTTTATAACAAATAGTTCATTAAATAAACAATGAAAATGTAAATAATAAACATTTTTTTGTAATATCGAAGACCAAGTAAAATAATGATTTAAAAAAAAACGTTTTTTAATTTTTATAACAAGTGGTAAAAAAAAATGTTATCTAACAAATGCGTTTTTAAGCAAGAAAATTCTTTTCTTAAGAAACGTTTTTTTGAAAAATCATAATTATTATCAAAGATTATGTTATAATTTTTTTTTTCATAAACAACGCATTTGTTTATAACAATTTTTTAAACAATAGGGGACAAAAATTAATAAAAATTATTTTTAAGTAGTTTCTGATCATAAGAAAACTGATCAATGATAATATTATAAAAAAAAGTTTTTTTATAATTAATGAAGCTTTATAATTTTTCACCTTAGTAAATTGTTAATAACAAAACGAAAATTAACAATTTTAAAATTTTTCTAACGGGAATCTATTCTTAGACCTTTGAAAAATAGCTCCACGAAAGGAAAACATTCTCAGATTAATAGTTTAACAATTATCGCACTTGCAATGTTAATGTTCGTGCTACAAAAAATGGTTAATTAACTAATGGATAACTTATTGAAAAATCGCGATAAAAATTTTTGGACCACAGATTATTGTTCATTGATCTATCCTGCAGGCGCCTGAATTTTTTCAATTTCTAATTTTTATATTAAATAAGTTTAAATAATATTTATTCATTAAAGGTCCGAAGGGGACGTGGCTTGCGCAAGCCGGAGTACCCGTTTTCGGGTGTATTTTCAACCCTCTGGGAAAATTATAAATATTGGTCCTACAGTTCCGGGAGTTCAAACTTTTTGTTAGGAAATTTCCTCCTCTTTTTGCGTCTTTTTTCAAATTCGAATTATCTCGAATTGTTTTTGAGATATTGGCGAAAAACCAAACCCCCTTTTTTTTCACTTAATTGTTTATAACTATTGCAATTTTTGCGAGCGGCCTTAGCATTTTCTCAAAGAATATCTACATGCCATTCCGAATCGAATGACACCTCAATAATAATTTTCGGAGAATGCGAAAAAAATTTGACCTAAAAAGCACTTGTTAACTAGACTACATCCAGAAAATACTTCACCATTGTATCTGAATTAATTGACTGTGATTTTCATATACAAAAGTGGTTGTTCCAATCTTTTTTTCACGCAAAGTGGAACAATCGAAAACCAAAAATTTCCCTCAAATCCAAAATACTCACCATAAAAATATAATTTCACCGGAGATGCTTATAAGCGATAGTGTGTATTCAGAGTGAAGATAATTGTCAATTGACATACTGTTCCTCTCTTAGAAAAGTACCTTGCCAGTACGTATTTTTTCACCATGAATAGAAACAAAGTACCTACGAAGCTGGAATGCGTGACTGACTAGCGGTTCTCACTAATTAATGGCTAGCGAGCAATAAAATAAATTATAGAGTTCAGAAAGTAAAAGATGAATAAAACAAATTCCTGACATATTTACCTATCGTATTATCCAAGCTATGTAGATCAATTAATAGAATTTTGGCATTATCTACAAATCAGATTAATTAAAAACACGTCACCATCCAAAGTGCACGAAGAATGGCTAATTATTTAAATGAAAAAAATAAAAAAAATACCACGTTTTTAAAAGGGACCAACACTCCCTACATCTTTTGCTTTTTGCAAGTATTTTAATAGTTATTAAAAATTTACAATCACAAATTCTCAGGACAATCTGTATGGGGTTATAAATCTATATGGCTAGGAGAAATTAATTTAAAATTTTTAGTCCGCTTTCAAAGCGTGGTATACTAAAAGAATTTCTGATTTTTAGTCTTGTGTGTATGAAATTTGCAATCGATTCAAACATCTTGATGAAATTATGAACTTATCATAATACATAGACCATACACTGCCAGCGACAATCAAAATTCCCATTATGTCGGCGAAAATAAGTTATCGGATCACGAATATTCAGGGAACTAATTCCATCGTTTTCCCTGTCGCATAAACTGCCATTAAAGGAGACCTCTGAATCATCAAATTCTAAAAGAAAATTTGTACCGAACATACAAACAGACAGACAAGAAAGTGAGTAAATATTCATTGTCATCAGTTCTGAGCTATGTTAGAGTTTCAACCTCTAGCTCACGGAAGTTTAAAATCGATTGTATCGAACAGACAAACAGACAATAAAGCGAGTTAATGAAAACGTGGTAATAAAATATGGGTTACTGACTTAACAACGTTAGTCGGAGGGACGTGTCGCTGTCATTCAACCGATTCCGCAGTTATCAAACTTTCTGTAAAAAAATGTAGGAAATACTTTTTTTTTACTTATTATGAATTTTTCTCGTATTTTTTCATTAGCACTGTGAGCGGTAGTGCAATGAGTTATTTCCTTGACTCTCTCAATAGCGGACATATTATAGTTTGAGATTGCCTTTAAGTAGTTAATTATTCAGGCGCGATACCCTCTGTCGAAGGACCACTTGTTGGAAGTTCTCGCTCCATTAAATATTGATTTGAACCTAATAAGATAGTGTATCAACTCGCAGAACGCCAGGGGTCTATTAGCATTTTAGCATAGTAGAAGTCAGTGTACTCTACACTTGCTGCTCAATTATTCTCTCAATTATGGCGAAGGATTCGCATAAGTTGAAGAAGGTGGCTTGTCAATGTCACGATGTACCGGTTATATAGAGTATCCATAGGATTGCGAATATATGACATCGTAATTATGTGACGACTCCCATTAAAGTAAAATAAAGTTCAAAGTAGAGCAACCTCCACATCTTGATATTTCAGTTAGATGTATTGAAATAAAAAAATAAAATAAACTTTGTGAATATCGTACCGCAATAAATTTGTCGATTCAGAAGTTTCTCAATTCCGTGTAAAAAATATCTAATGGATTGGTTTCCGATATATTCTAAGCCAATCAAACGTTTCGTGTTGGATAACTTTCCTCCAGTTGTTTTAAAGCGATATAATGAATATGATCTTGACCGTTCTATCTTCATCAATTTCCAAATTGGCGGCTGTGTTAATCTATAGCATCGTTTGGGTTATTTACTTCTTACGTGCGACCATTTATAAAATTGATGTTCGAGGCGGTTTCTTTTTTGTGAACGATAGTTGATTCGCTTGATGGAAAAAAATTTACACGAATAATTGTTTCGTTGAAGCTCTAATTGATTGATGTAAAAATGATGGTCTATCGAACTAGAGAGATAATAAATCAAGGATCACTATTAGAGCGTGAAAATGCTCGTATGACGCCAGAGGTGCGGAGCTATTTACCAAACTGACAATCGATGAACGTTGTGTTGGGTTATAGCTATTCATTGTCATTCGTAAATAAAATCATTCAAAACTTCGCGCAATGATAGATGTTTTGTTCGATTTAAATACATCGTGCGGCAATCTTTTGAATCTATATTGATATATAAACAAACATCATCTAAGAATACATATATTTCATCTCACTGAAAATTAAAAACATCTTCCTCAAGACAGCTGACTACGAATACCTATACAACAGGTGTAAGTTGGTCGAATATCCATAAAAAAAAACAACTCCTCCCCTGGCTGATGCCAGGGACGTTAGATTAAATCCGATGGATAATCCAACGTCGGTCGAGGCATTAGCCAGGAAAGTAGTAGTTTTTTTTATGGATATTCGAACAACATATTTGTAAAGAATAAACCTGAACTAATTTTAGGCTTTAATCAACTTGACATTGACGATAAACAACTAACAAAATTACAAAGTTAACTATATAACATTTATCCCCTCTTCAATTTCTAGCAAAGTCTTCTAGGTACTCAGGAGGATTTCTATCGTTCTGAACGGCGAGTAGAAATATCTCTTTTTTCTTCATTCCCGGAATAGTTCTCTGCAGACTGTTGTCTATTCTATTTTCTGATATTTCTGTCGAGTCTGTGTCTCCTACCGAATTGATATTTTCTCGAAGAAGATCTCCATGAATATTTGAAACTGAGTCCTCTATCAGAGTGGTGTCTCCTCGAGGTGCAGATGACGAGTTGAGACGGTAGTTTCGTTTCCATTAGGTAATCATACGTAAGCATAATTCGGGTTCGCTTCTATCAAACCACTTCTTCCACTAAAGGGTGGTCCTCACTTGCTTTTACAGGAAAACGGGGCCAGGAATAGAAAGCCATGTTGGAACTGAGGAGCACTTCGGTGACATTCGTGAATGAATAAACATACTTTCAAGGGGAGTACAATTGGTTGCAGTAAATAAAAGCGATCTTATTGAATGAAGAGCTCCTTGTAAAATCAATTCCCATTCATCTATTTTGAGGTTCCGAGATTTCAGTACCAACTGAACAGTTTTCCATATACCATTGTATCTGTCGCATTTTTTCTTCTTCTTCAATAGATATCTGATGATAGGCACTGCGAAGATCAATGGAACTGAATATTTCATATTTCGATACTTTTTCCTTAATATCTTCAATCATCAAGCAGAGTGAATCTATGGATTGTTTGAGAATAATCAATAACCATTCGCTTCTTATGGATATCGTTGGTGGTTATCAAAACCTGAGCATGCCAAGGTGAGTCACTTGGTCATATAATACATTCCTTCAGTGATCTTTGGATCTCTTCTTTGCTGAATTTTAAATCCTCGGTGCTGCATCTACGAGATCTCACTGCAATGGGCTTGCAGTTCACAGATAAGTTCGTGAATAGAGGGACTAGATCCAGATTAGCAATAGCTGAGTTACCGTTAAGGAACACAGATATCAGAGTGTTTGAGTAAAACATGACCAACAATCATATCTGCGCATAATTCATTCATTATCAGCAATTTGAATCTTTTGATAGATATTTTCCCGTATTTTAATTATTACGATACATTATCCAATCACTTGTGAAACCAATGACGTAGAGGCCATAGCTACATTACACGCAGAAGGAAATATTGTGAATTTTCTTATTTTTGCAATTTTACTGGAGATGTAACTATTCGAACTCCCTGTATCGATCAATGCATCTTTCGAAATTAACTTCAACTTGAAGGATAGCTTTTGATAAACAAACCGGCGATGCAGCCATAATTATGGCTAAGAGAGCTGATGATGTTTGCTTAGCTCGATCAGATGGGTTTCCTGGAGATTTGCAGACCTTTGTGAAGTGGCCTTTTTTTCCACATCCATGATGTTGAATCTTGAGTGGACTGTATGATATGGAAAGGAATTGCTTCTTTTCTAGTAATAATCACTACTCGAACTCGAAATTGGAAATGTTTTAGTACTGTGATTTTTACAAGTACTCAAAGCAAACACGTCTAGCTTGCAACCCTAGTTGAACCATAACATCTGGCAACTGTCTTTCATAGATGTAAACAAACCACAGTGGCGTAGACTTGTCACAATGGCTGTTTTTTCCGGATTTTTCGGTTTTTCTCCGATCGAGTCGCGTTAGGATGAATTTTTTTTGCATTTTCATTCACCTCAATTCGTCCATTGAGAGTATCGGGATTGCATCATTGGTTGTCAAGTTACAAATCAAAAACGAAAAAAAAATTTAAAAAAACAGCTTTTAAATGTTTATAACAAATTATGCAAAGGCAGTTGGGAGTAGGAAACACAACAGGATATAACTACGAACCGTCTTTCGTATGATGGCACAGTCGGTTTCCTGGTAGTATTTTCATCACAGAATCAATAGAGCAGAAAATCTCTATTGATTGGCCTATAGGTACAACGTAGGTGAGTTTGAATCATCATGTATATTAACTTTGTGATTAACTTGCCATGAAAGCTTGTCGTGAAGCTATTTCTTGAGACATCCCAATGAAATACTCGTAGCCCAAATCGTCACCTAATGAAAATAGTTTCTTTCTAGCACGTATGGAACATGGGTTGATTTCTCAGAGTGTTATATTTTACGAAATAATTTCATTCTCTTTCGCGAATCGAACCATAGAAAAATTATTCCAATTTGAAATATCTTGGAGAGGAAAGACGCACTCAAACTTCGTACATTTCAATTTGAACATTTATACGGAAACTGTGTGGACTCCAGATAATTTCTCGACTTTCAGAAACTTTCCGGGGTTATTTGTGGTTAGGATAAGGCGCATAAATCACATTTTGAGGTGAGGACTGAGCCGAAGAAATGCACGAAAGAGATGTCGAATTCCGAAGTATTTGTGAAAGCTTATGATTTTTTTTTAGATTTAGGTGTAGATTCCCTTTCCAATATTCGAAGTAACTTATCCGTAAGTGAACTACCAGATGGGTAACCGATGTTGGAAAAAGTCCGATCAGAGATAAAACATGCAATATGTTGAAAGAACATCATCAATGGGCACCGGTGGCAGGTCAGGTTGACGAGAGTCTCATCGATATCTGAGCCAAGCAACATCGGGCGCGCTTAGTACTTGGATGGGTGACCACCTTACAAGGCGTAAAAACAACTGTAGCGTAGTAGCACATTCGCAGCTGCAGGCGTCATATCAATGAAAACGAGATAAGATAGATATACCGCCCTTCGGAGGGGACGTTTAGATGGCGGTCCGGAGTCCATAGATATTGAGCTCGTTAAAGAACCTCTGAAACAACAGATCAATATTTCTGGTTGGGGGAAGTGTGCTCACCGGTGTTGGAGTTTAGCCTTGGTCGCAGAACTAGGCCGACGTTAAATAGAGCAATAAAAAAAAATTAATTTTTCTTATCTCAATACGAGTATGTATAAATGCGAAATGTCACTGACTCACAGACTGATATATTGACTCATCCCTGTATCTCTCAAACGGTAGGTCCTATAGATCTGAAATTATATACAAATTTTGTCTATCATTATGAAAAAGTTTTTTGAGTTCAGTAGTTGATGGATTTTATTTCGAAAGATTGAAATACAACTAGTTATTGCATTTGTTGGTTGAAAGTAGAATTTATATTTTCTAACAATGGTTTATATTCAAAATTTTCTAGGATTTTAATAATGCAATAATATAGAAAGTGTTTTATTTGAAACTCGGGAATTGGTTTCACTTTCGGCTGAATCGGAATATGAGGTTTTCGCAGTAGAACCCTTAGTTTGAAAGCTCCCTCGCCCAGATTGATTTGGGTACGGCAGATCAAAATGCTTTGAATATCTTTCTTATGCCATTTTGATGGAATTACATGTTTTCCCACTAGAAACGCACCCACCACACTATTCACAAATTGAGGTAGCTCTTTCATTTTTGCAATCCACTACAAATCTTCCGACGTTTCTCATTAAAACAACCATGGTCATGGATTTTCAAATGCATATTCAGGTAGTACATATATTCCAACACAATTCAACCACAACGCCGTATCTTTTCCCGTAATCATTTTTAAAAGATGGTGCGATTCAATTTTCGTAATCTTGTGTATGAGGTTATATTATATGTGGCAAATGATAACAAAAACATTTTGGAAAAAGTAATAATAATAACAATACATTTATTGCCTAAAAATACATTTTGTGCCAAGGGTACTAGTGGTAACAAAACGGGATACATATACGTTAAACCTAAGTTAGCTATATTGAATATAAGAAACTCGGTATTAATATTAATAATAGACTAAATATACACTGAGTTCAGAATGATAAATGAAGAAAAGTATAAAATAGAATTTTTGAAACAAGAAGAAAAATAATAGTACAGAGATTAGTTCTCCCCGTTGCCATGAGTCTATTAAAAAAAATGTATCTATGTTATCTTGAATTATTCCAGAATTATGAGCAGAAGTCACAATGTTGAAATCAAAATTTGGCCATCTATTTCCCGCACAATCCGCTGTAGAATATCAATATATTTGGAATCATTGATGACCAAAAGCACGCAATTGTTCACCGCGAATCCTAGCAGAAATATTCAACTTCTTGGAACCAGTAACTCATAAGGGAAGTATTACGACTTTTTTGTAACAAAAAAGTGGATTTGTCAGTGAAGAAACAACCATTTTTACACGCTTTATATATTAGCTTCACTTGTATGTTTGTTTGTAACCGACTCCTTTGGGCGCGATTTTGACCCACTTCCAGACGTCTGAATAATTTGTTATTTGGCAGGTGTACATAATTCCGGTGACAATGCATTAAGAAATTTTTGTGTCCAGAAAAAACAAAATGGCGGCTCCAATATGGCGTACGAGTTCTGTGATTATGGTCCGATTCGCTTCAAAATTGGTATCCGAGGGTTTTTTGGTCGGAATTATGATCTTTGTCAAAATTGAAAAATTCAAGATGGCGGCTCAAAATGGTGGACGAGTTTTGTGATTATGGTCTGATTCTATTCAAAATTGGTATGTGGGGGTTTTTGGGGTCGAATATCATGATACTTTTGTTAAAATTGAAAAATTCAAGATGGCGGCTTCAAAATGGCGGCCGAGTTTTGTGATTATGGTCCGATTTTTCAAATTTGGTATTGGGGTTTTGTGGTGGAAATCATGATTCTTTTGTAAAATTGAAAAATTCAAGATGGCGGCTCCAAAATGGTGGACAAGTTTTGTGATTATGATCTGATTCTATTCAAAATTGGTATGTGGGGGTTTTTGGGCTCGAATATTATGATTCTTTCATGGAAATTGTAAAATTCAAGAGGCGGCTTCAAAATAGCGGCCGAGTTTTGTGATTATGGTCTGATTCTATTCAAAATTTGGCTATTCAAAATTGGTATGTGGGGTTTTTGTGGGGGGTCGAATATTATGATTATTTTGTAAAAATTGGAAAATTCAAGATGGCGGCTTTAAAATGGGGGCAAGTTTTGTGATTATGGTCCGATTTATTCAAAATTGGTATGTGGGGGTTTTTGGGGTCGAATATTATGATTCTTTTGTAAAAATTGGAAAATTTGACATGGCGGCTTTAAAATGGCGGCCGAGTTTTGTGATTATGGTCTGATTCTATTCAAAATGGTATGTGGGGTTTTTGGGGTCGAAGTATTATGATTATTCTGTAAAATTGGAAAATTCAAGATGGCGGCTTTAAAATGGCGGCCGAGTTTTGTGATTATGGTCCGATTCTATTCAAAATCGGTATGTGGGGGTTTTGGGGTCGAATATTATGATTCTTTTGGTAAAAATTTGGGGGGGAAATTGTTCTTTAAAACGGCCGTTTTTTAAAACTAATTTGATGAGATTATTCCATTTTTCAATTTGCAAAAAAATAATGAAAATAATAGTTTAAAAAAAAACTTTTATAAATAAACCACACTAAAAAGTAGGAAATAAATAATAGTTTAAAAAACTAAAAAACACGCTTTTATAGAAAACCAGACTAAAAAATAGAAAATAAGAAAAAATGTATTTTATTCAAAAAAAAGCGTGGGGTGCATGGTATCAATAATTATATAATACATTACACACCGAGGCGATACCATGCACCCCACGCTTTTTTTTAAATAAAATACATTTTTTTCTTATTTTCTATTTTTTAGTCTGGTTTTCTATAAAAGCGTGTTTTTCAGTTTTTTAAACTATTATTTTTTCCACAAAGTTGCATCCTTCTGAAAATTGTCATTTGGAAAAAGGATTTTAAATTTAGTACTCAGTACTCAGTACTCTTTTTGATAGCTCTTATTTAGTTTCACCTGTCCCCATGTCTGTAGGTCTGTAATCAAATCTTACAAAATAAATTTGACCCACTTCCCTTCGTTCGATAACCTTGAAATTTGGCAGGTATTCATAATTCCGGTGACAATGCATATTGTAATAGAAAAAACAAACAAAATGGCGACTTCAAGATGGTGGACGAGATTTGTGTTTATGTTTTCGATTCTATTCAAAATTGGTATGTGGGGGTTTTCGGTGCGGAGATTATCCATTTTTTTAAAAATTCAAGATGGAGAGTTTTGTAATATGACCGTTCTTTCAAAATTGGTATGTGGGGGTTGGGGAAAGATTATGAATTTTTTGTAAAATTCTAAAATCAAAATGGCGGCCCAAGATGGCGACGATTCTATGATTATGGTCCGATTCTATTCAAAATTGGTATGTGGAGATTTTCGGGGTCGGAGATTATGAATTTTTTATCAAAATTCATAAATTCAAGATGGTGGATGAGTTTTGTTATTATGGACCGTTTCTATTCAAAATTGGTATGTCGGGGTTTTTGGGGGAGATTATGAATTTCGTCGAAGATTATTGATTTTTTGTCAAAATTCACAAATTGAAGATGGCAGATCCAGGAGGGGGACGAGTTATTCTTTAGATGGTCTCCTCATTGAAGAACTGAATAGCTTAGAACATACAGGAAAAAGGCCTCATAATAACGATGGTTTAACAAAAATGCATAGATTGGGGCGTATTTACTTAAAAAGCACAAATTAAAATAATAAAAAATATTCTTAAAGACCAAGCTTTTATTCAAATGCGCTTAAAAGTAAAAAATTATTGCTTTGGATGTGTGAAGTAGGTTATTCCATGAGTTAGAGATTCAAAAGCGTGTCGTTTCTGTATTCGAACTGAAAACTTTCCACGACAAGCTCTTGAATCTGCAAATCATGGGGAATAACCTACGTCACACATCCAGAGCAATAATTTTTTATTTTTTGGTGTATTTGAAAGAAAGCTTGGCTTTAAAAATGTTTTTTAATTATTTTATTCCAAAACTGGTCTCACCGAAAATGCGCTGGAATCCACTTTATTCGCAAAGCTTTAATGTTGGGATTTTCATTGACCATTTTGAACACAATTAGTTCCTTAATCAGTGTTAATTAGAACACGATTTTTGTGCTGTATTTGTGGCAAGTAACTGAATCGTCATCGAACGATATCTCGAACAAAGTGACTTCATCCCTAATTCCTTATCTAACCTTCCATTTTCTAATCATCGCTGGCTCCAGATAATATCATGCTCTCGTTTTTTTTATAATTTAGGAGTATGGTGCAGTAGGATATTTCTTTGTGGATGTACCACAAAAAAGGGTTGGAAAGGTTTTATCTCGAAGGCGCTGTTAGAGTGATGTGGGCATAGCGGCTGTGTTATATGAAAACGATTTGTTGATGGTTTCATCTCCCAGTAGATGGGCTCGCCTAATCAATTGGTTTGAGGCCATTATTTGTGATACCACCGTATATCTAGGTAATCCCCTACCAAGGAATCGTTCAGAGAAAATAGTTATTCAATACGTAATTTTTTTTCTGATTACAAAGTGGCATGTACCTATTTGTTCGTGATTACTCTGTAACCTAACTTATGTATTTATTACCAAAGTATTTATTCTAAGCGTGTCAGATTATGGATTAGTGGATATGTCATATTGTAGCTCCTGATAGTCTTTCTAGTCTTGTATATATTCCTTCTTTTAGTGGGCAATGGTTTAGTATGCGATCTATGTTTTCTCTGTTTTTATTTCTTCATAAATTTTTTGGTCCGAATCGTGTATAGTAGATTTGTATTTATGCGTGTCCTGTAATTAGTTGGGTCGTTTCGTTACTCTAGAAGAAAACATGTAATCCTTTCTCTGTTTCATTTCATTGTCTTCGCCATTTGACCACATCATTTTACACGTTTTACCTGTAGTTTCACTTGTATGTAGGATTGTATATTATGCCGTTCGTCGAGACATGAAAAATGCCTCTCTTGTCGAAAAAAAAATCCTGTCTCGTCTGCCATTCAGTAGACAATAGGATATTATTAATATTTTTCATTTTCGAAAGATAACAGTGGGACTGTCCTTTACTATTTGTGTGGAACTATAATTTGGGTACAATTTCAGGCATATACGTTATCAATGTTTTATTCATGGAGGGAAACCTACCTATCTATATTGAAAAATTAGAAATAAATCCAAAAAAAAATGAATAGTCGATAATCAGATGTTAGTTAACCCTGACCGTCTACTGTCAATCTGCTCCAATGCTCGGTCGATAGAACACAGTTTGTATTTGTGTAAGATTTGCTCGAAATGACGACGAATCGATTTTTATATTATTATAAATTGTGGTTAGTGTTTTGGAGTTATGTTGATTGATTTCATCTCTGACAGCTTGAGTGATAACTTATAATACTAACGATGAAAGATAGGGACTACAGTTGTTTTTCGGTTGATGATGAATCCACATATGATTTATGAATATCATGTTAATATCTTCAAATGAATCAAAAATGTATGCCATAAGTTATTTATTTTTCTGCTGCAATCGCGATAGAAGTACAATATTAATTTATTACCTAATTTTCATTCATTACTATGAATCGCGAATCAGTCTTAGATATTATGTTTTCAGGAGGTACAATCATAGAGACAATGAAATGAAAAAAAAAAGATTTAAAATTGAAATACGCGCCTCCGGTCGCATGCCTCTTATAAACATGTACATCTTCGGTGACATTTTTTTGGATAGTATGTTGTATATGAGAACTCCCTACTTCTCCAGTTCGAAAAATCATATTTTGAAGTCGGAAAAACGTTTTTGTGTGTGGAAATCACAAATAGACAATTCAATCAGTTATAAAAGAATCAATTCAATCACACAACTCTTTTATTGAAATTTTTGGGAACTTTTTTGATTAATTGTGGGTAACTTTTACTTGACCAGCCCCCACGAGTGGTCAAATAATGTAATCGTGCGAAAAAAATTAGTTTGTCTGTGTGTCCGTAATATTCCACGATAAGTACCGAACCGTTTGACCAATCGATCTGAAAGTTGGTATGAAGATACAGTTCCTGCCCCGAAGGCGACTATTAGTTTTTGACTGTTATCTGTCTAACGGAAGTGTCATTATTAAAAAATGACAGAAACTATATCGCATGAAACTTTACTTGTAATATGTCATTTGAAAGCCCTTGAAAAACTGTATCCAGAACAATCAAAATTATTTCTCCGACTGACATATGTCGACAATTAAAAAATGTCAAAATTCAAAACTTTACCATTCAAGTATTCAAAATATATTCGATTAATTACAACTCAATTAGGCAAGGACCAACATAACAAAATAATCAATTTAAGTCTGCAGTTGGGGCTTTCCACCGTTTTCCAGTCTGGCGCTACAAATGTTTAATTTTCTCCTGGGCGTTACCATCCGAGACGGCCGCTTATCCGGGCTTTGACTAGGGCGACTGCTCAATTGACTGGGGTCAAATATCTCCCTTGGTCAATTGACTGTTGCATTGATCGATCAAATTGACTTCGTACAGTCCTTAAAATGTTTTATTTCAAAATAACCCCATTCTCCCGATCAAATTGACTATTTTCTTTAATTTTAATAGTAGTAGAAAGCCAGAAAATATCTTGAAATGTATATCTTGTTGCTCTTTCATTCGATTTTGAATAAAAATCCTCATACTCTCTTTTAACGTTTCTCAAATAATTAGTTCGAAATTTTACAAATTCAGAATTTCAACTTCTCTGAAAGGACTTTTCAACGTCTTATTCCATGTAAGATAACATTCGTATTGCTAATAGAAACATAGAAACCCCTATTAAAATTACAAACATAATCCTTCTCTTCCTAGGAAGGATTTCCATGTTTGTTTTTCCTTTAGTTTTCAAGCAATTGTTGATATTTATTTGTATTATTTGCTTTATCGATTCTCAACTGTCACTACTATTATAGTTCCGGACCGACATCAACAGCTTACTCCCGTGCTTTCTAGTAGTTTATGTATTTTTCTTTCTAATTTTTCACACTTTTAGTTATTATAATATTTACTCTTCTCTTCTTGCTTAGTGTATAATTGCCCATTAATGATTATAACAAATGATATGTTCAGCTGAAATTATCCGAGCTGTAAGATACTGATTGCTAATCTGAACTAATGGGTTCTAACTCAATACCGAACTGAGGCCTCAATACTCAATAATCGATTATTTTCACTGAATGATCTTGAATCAAATAATTTGAACTGATACGGAGTTACTGATTGTTTTTTTTTCAACCATTCCGCTTTTGTAAATATCGATCTCATCGTAGATTATTCGTTGGAATGGTCAACGACCGAAATTCGAAAAACAAGTTGTTTTTCTCTGATTATGTTTTATGATGCAGATAGGGTGATTGGTCCATGCTCGTTCATCATTGCTGTGTTTTATCTCTTGAATATCTTTTTTTAGGGGTTTTCTATGCCGAGAAGAGATATTTTCTTAACGTTTTTATTGTTGTCTGTAGTGAGGATTGATATCAGAATTATCAATAATTGTAAAACATGTTTGTAAATACATTTGTTCATCGTATCTACAAAGTGCATCATCGTTAACAGGAACCTTTGTATTATTCAACTAAAAAAAATATAAAAAATTGAATATTTTTTCTCTCTTGAGTACAAACTCATATATTTTTCATTTCACTAGGACTATGAAATATTTTGATAAAATTGGGTATTCATTGATTTAATGTTGATAAGGACGAGGTCTCTCGTCACAGCTTTCAGCTAGAATTTTTAAGAAGTTTCTACCAATCCAGTTTTTACCAGTAGCTATAATAATTTCAGATGATTGGTATTTTCTTCGACGGATTCATAGAGATGGAACATATTCTTTTAACACTCAGTTATGAGAACATATTGCAATTTTTGCTATCACCTGATATTCAAATAAATATAAATATCAATTTCTGGAGAAATGGTGGGATTTCTCATTTAAAATCTGGAAGTGGGTGCTTTTAGTTGAACCGCAAATATTATTCTTTCAACTTTCAATATTGAATATTTCCATTATTTACCTCTTTGAGGACGCAATATATAGGTGTTGCACAATATCCAATCTCTCTCGACTCTAGGTGCATAAAGGTCTATTATTCAAATAATCACACAAAGCAATGCAAATGAGGAATATGCAAGAAACACTTAACTTTCTTGAATATTCACCAAACAATATGCGATTTTCCATTAGAAGTCAGCTATTTCTACGGTTATTTCCATACCTTGAACAAGAATGAAACAAAAAGACAAAAGCTTTTATCCTTCGTTGTTTCGAAGAGGGGAAAAGTTTCAAAGGCCGCAAACACTTTCTAAAATAATGAGGTTTATAATTCATCGTTAGTCTTTGTGAGTGAACCAATGAGGTATTCGGATTGTTAGAGGCCGGTAAGTTTTCCAATGAATAAGTAATGGGTTGTTTGTGTACGATTGTGCAGACCCGACTGTTTCATTATTGAATCGGTAGTGTTATTTCACCTCAAAGGGAATACCTCCCAGCACTGTGTTTGTTTTTGATTACTCCAAATATTGATGATATACCAGTAGTTTGAATAATGAAATATCATTTATTAATTTGCTTTCCAAGATGGATATATCGCCATTATCTATATCTTATGGTGAGATTGTCAACATTGAATATGGGATTACTGCCTGAATGTTTTTTGGGGAGGTAGCTTTACATGACTGATTGTTTTGGATTTCATTAGTTTTTATCTATTATGAACATTTTTTCAACCTGTCAAAAACATACCGTAAAAAATCTTCTACCTAAGTGAATCACAATAAAAACTATATCAAAAGGTACAATGAGAAATATACTTTGCTTACATTTAGATACACATTTAGGTGCCCTTTTTCAGATCTCTTGCAATTATTTGAATTGAGTTTTTTGTACGAGTAGTTTAACAAACACATGCCAAAATATGACCCATTATATGTATACTAGATGTTCATTTAAGATGTTTTGGTACTGAATTTATTCTGCTCTACTTCCATTTTCAGTAGGGACATCTTACAAATGGATTCATCAATTAAAATTCTTCCCGCAGATATTAATCACGGTTATTATGGATATGATGACAAGATAGAGTCGGTAAATCAAACTGAAAACTATAAACTCATACAGATCCAACAACTACTATAGAAAGGAAAATCTATAACACCGATAGGAAATGTAAAACTTTACATTAATAACTTTATAATACAATTCAAGTGCCGCGGTCGTGCGTTTTTTTATTCTTCATTAACGGCATCTCCATTGTTTTTATTTGTCTATCAAATTGTAATGTTTACTTTTTGTAGTTGTCAACGCAACCATTATATAGTGACACCCTTATAATCATTCTCACCAAAGATGTAAGTCATATCCACCTTATATTTTTATAAGAAAATAATTGTAATCTTTACAATTTCCGAAAGCTTGGACAACCTTTGAAGAGTTCTATTTTATTTGCTGCAAAACCCCACTATTTACTGGTTTCATATATAAATAAAAATTAACATATGTCTAATTTGATTATTTCTTATATTGTGTAACACTGAAACACGAATTAATATATTTTCATAATATCCCTCCATATCCACCGTAATCCGCTTCGGAATATAGTTCCCATATAAGTTCATTACACCAATTATTCACGCAGCTGCGATAATGGACCCACATGAAAACAAAATGCGTCCAGTAGCCGATAGCGAATTCAATTACCCTGCAAATATAATGCCATTTCATTGTAGATAAAATCATAATTACGGGCCGCCATGAACAAACCCATCACACCCGCACATATCTCTATGAACTTTCAAAACTAATCTCCGTACATGCATAGCTATGCAATTCGTGTTAATCAGGTGGCTTTTGTCTATGAAGGGCCGCCTACTGCATGTGACTGTCCCATTCGGTATATTAGCTCAAAGTTGAGCCATTGTCTAGTGTTTGCTAGCTCAGCGAGAAATACTTAATCGAGCGTGGTGATGAAACAGTTGTGTGGTAATGAATGAGAGTTTAACCATGAAATTAGTTTATATATGGAGTCGGTGCAAACATTTTTGACTTTTTTCATACCTCCTTCCTTGTCGAAGTTATATTTTAACATGGAATGGAATTCAATCATACCTTCTAGGTAGATTTCACTAGAAATACGTCATCAAGAAGGGCATCATCAATTCACAATATTAAAAAAAAAATTGGTATATCTTCGCCGATCATGGCCCAAAACCCAAAAATAACGTCTTGCACACTCGTGAATGACTAGTGTATAATGCCATTTTAAAACGAATTACAATAGTTAAATATCCCAAAAAAAAAACATTTTTTTCTTTATTGAATTCGACAAAATTTTGAGAAGCGCCGCCCGGCTAAACTCAGCTGTCCTGTTGAGAGCTGTAAGTTAACGCAATTGCCGGATGCAATAAACATTTAAATACTGTAGAATGTTTAATTGATTTTGTGGTAAATGTACAAAATGAGTCTGAACATTTTCATTGCAGGCTGCATGCGATAGCTATTCAATAAGTGATGAGAAGAAACGAACCTCGTTATATCCAAACTGATAGATGAAGTCAGAATTAGTAGATGAAATCAACACAGCTTTGAAGCACTTATCAAATCGCAATTATAAAAAAATCAGTTGTAAGTACACAAAAGACAAACAGTATTGTTGTATCGTTTCAAAGTTTAAACATATAAAAAACAGTAGAGAATTTTTGGAAGAACACTTTGCCTCTCACACTCTAATTTCTCGTAATTCTATATGGACTTATATGGACTCCCCAAGATCCACAAAATTGGTATTCCAATTAGACCAGTGGTAAGCTTAACGGATACTCCTGTTTCCATCCTTGCTCCCTTCCTGTATCTCTTATCAAGGATCTGACAAATTTCAAATCTTCATACTCTATAACAAACACTTCAGATTCAATTGGAAAATTATATTCTATAAATCTACTGTTAACTGCCTTATGTTTGATGTAAGCAACCTTTTTACTTCAGTCCACCAAAAGAAACTATACCATTAATTATTGAAGTTTTGAGATCAGCTAATATAGATAAAGAACGAATCGCACGAATTCCAACGCATTTGAATCTATGGGAGTTGTCTGTCACCTCTCCTAGCTGATATCTTTATGAGTAATCTGGAAAACAAATACATTGACCTAACAATAATATTGAAATTCTCCACTGGTACAGATATATTGATGATTGTTTGGTGTTCGTAAATTGAGATTCGGATACAGCTACATTAATGGCGTACACCCCAATATTTCATTCACATTAGAGGTTGAATCAGATAATAAATTGAACCTTTTAGACATCGCAATACAAAAAACAATAGCAATTTGTCATACTACTCTTTGAATCATCCTCACCTATTGAATACAACAAGGAAATTGACATCCTCAAACAATTAGCTTACAACAACGGTTATGAAAAAAATCTGATCAATTTTCTCATTGAAAAATAAAAGAGAGAACAAACTAGCAAATATAATGAAATTAGCATATCCTAACATTGACACAACAGAAAAAACATTTCAATGACTTTCTTGTCCAAAAAGTGGCAAAGTGTATAGAAGTAGGGTAGAAATTGTCAAAATTTCTTTCAGGACCAATAACAACTTGAATAGATAGATATAAATGAATACCTGAACAAACATGAACATTCCTCTTTTGGCCATCACTTGAATGTTAACTAGCACAACACCGGCCCAGTATTAATTCGCAGATTTTACATGAGGACACAGCAATGAACTAGAATCGATTAGGTTTTCTTGAGGACGTACATATTGAAAATGAATTACACAACAACCTGTATCTGAATATAAAAGAAAATTTTAACAGTTCTCTCATTCCGCTTCACACACATTTGAAGTAGAGTTAGTTATATCAGTGACAGTTTGACTTGTTGACTATTTCTGTTCACTTCAAGTTGAACCATAGAACACTTCCTTGACTTGTTCTATTTACCTACCAAAACTCATATGTTCTTTGTTAATTTTAGGATTGACAAATTGAGAAGAATTGGCAGTTAACAAAGTTGTTTTATTTTTAAGATTTTCAGTTTTTTAATTCTTTTTACGCATTTTTATACATTTTAACATTGTGAGTGACTTTATTTTATGGATTGTCATTGCACTTTCCTGACGAGTGAGATATACTTTAACAATTAGTTAAGAATAATCTATCTCATGCTTACTTTGCAGGCAAGCACTGAAGATGACCTTATTGGTCGAAAGCGCTTTGCGAAATATTAAAAATAATATATTTGAACAAAATACAAATGTATGACTTTTGGTAAAGATAAGAATGTTCAAATCACTTCTCGTGCACATCGCGTACTGGTAGATGAAGTCAGAACTAGTAGAAGAAGTCAACAGCTTTGAAGCACTTACCGAATCAGAATTATCAAAAAATCTGTTGTAAGAACACAAAAGACACAGTATTGTTCTATTGTTTTCAAAATAATTTTGAACTACTGATTCAGAATAACACTGTCGCCAGGTAGTTGTGTATTACAAAGATGCCTACGAAAGAACGTTTCGACTTCTGTTTTCTAATTGGCTGGCGAATGAAAGCTCTTACTCAGCAAACAATCAGAAAACAGTACGCGATATGCACGAGAAATAATTTGAACATTCTTGTCTTTGTCTTTTGCTGGTTCTTACAACTTAACACCGAACTGTCCCGTGCGTATTTTGAAGAGTGGAAGTCAAGAGAAATCACTCGTAGCATTTATAAATAAAGTCGTACATTTCAATTCTGAAAAGATCTACAATTCATTTTTTCAGAATTGCATGATTAATTAGTGATAAGCTTTGGCTTCAGAATGCAGTCGAAGAGTTTCACATAACTGCTACAGGTTTATGTTTTGTGATTTGCTCATATTATTGAATATGAAATAGGAAACATGGAATTATTTATTACCAATCCATATAAAATGATAAAGGATCCATTAGATAACTTCTACAATCCTGATAATCTAATCGGAAGTTTTGATCCTTTTATTAGTGGAAAAGTTCGTTCGTAGACAGCTTTGTAATGCACAACAACGGGCGCGTGCGTTAATCTTGGACACATTACTTGGCAACAGTGTTCACGTGTTATTCTGAATCACTAGTATGATTGTCGATATTATTTTAAAAACAATATAACAATCTTGTTTCTTTTGTGTTCGTACAACTGATTTTTTGTTAATTGCAATTCAATCAGTGCTTCAAAGTTGTGTTGACTTCATCTACTAGTTCTGACTTTATCTATCAGTTTGGATATAGCGAGGTTCGTTTGTTTTAATCACTTTGAAATTGAATATCTATCACAAGCAGCCTGTAATTGAAATATTTAAACTCTTTTTGCACATTTACCACACAACCAATTCAACATTCTACGATATTGAAATGTTTAGTGCTTTCGGCAATTGCGTTACTCACAGCTAGCAGGACAGCTGAGGTTAGGCGAGCGGTGCTTCCTAAAATGTAAAATTTGTCAAAAAATCAAAACAGTTTTTAATTTTAATTTAACATGGCGTTATTATACACTCGTCATTCACGGGTGTGCAAGAGGTTAGATTACACCCTGTATAAAATGTATGTTGGTATATATCTATGAGCTTGGTTTTTATGCTATCCATTTTACTTCAACTCGCTACTAGATGGCGCTGCAGCGAATAAACTTTTATACCGTTCAACCGATCGATATGAAAATTGGTATACACACATATTTGAATTGTTACGGTTCAGACTCTTCTCCGGAAATATTGTCCTTTTTATACCAACTATCCTGCCTTCCAAGGAAGAATATAACAGATGATACTGGTGCGAGAGTTCAAATGTCCTAAACAGGTCGAGACCGGCTATGGTATCTGAAAAATTAAAGAAATCATCATTTTTGTTGTGATCTTTTGGATCTTCCTGTGCATACTCACTTTTATTTACGATATTTGCACAAAGTTCACTGTAGCGCAAGCTCCAGCTCCGGTGATTTCCATTCAACGCTCCAGCTCCTTCCTGCGGTTTCCATTTAACATCCAGGAACCCTTCGCTGCAGCGGTCTAGATTCCGTTCTCTCATCCAGCATCCCTGAAAATCATATTTTTAATTATTTTGAAGGATTACAAATAGTCCAAGGCTTACCTGAATCAATTCTGAGGTTGGTTCAACTCACAAGATCTTTCTAGGGCTCTCACAAAATTCTAGTAATGCCGTTGTCCTAGGATCTGTTGTGGCATTCTATCATGAAAAATAAATAGGGAAAAGTGGGCTCCATATGCTATGATTCAACTTCAATTTATTGAAATAAATTCCGTTTTTTCTAAGTAAACATTGTAAACATTTCATCTGTCAGTCATCATCTATCAATCTCAAGAAAGTCATTTCTGACAGAATTGATAAGATCTGAGATCTTCCTTGGGCCATTTTGCAGCGAAATTTCAGCTGGGAAGGTTGTTTGAGGTCCATGTGCTTGGCTATCAACTCGTATTGCGGATTTTACCTAGCTGAAATTGATATTTCAGGAGGAAGTACAGATCGGGATCAAATATACACAAAATTGTGGATTTATAACTTCTTTCCTGCAAATTTCTTTGGCACGTTTTTCTTGATTCACATTTAGGCCACCCACCAACCAAGGTATGTCCCTCAGTTTCACATTAGGATGTCTAACGCTAACTCCATCACATTGCATTCACCACTTACTTGGGAAATCATTGAATTAAGTGATGTTCTGTCTGAAACGACAACCCCCTTCAGGCCTTTTTATTACGTTCTACTTTCCACTCCATTTTTCTCTGGTTCCTACCACTTCAGGACCGAGCATCGTACCCACCATATCGAGTACGGAGTGCTGGGCCCATTCTCACTGTGCCGCCGAACGATCCTGCAGTTTCTCCACGTACACCTCTATCGAGTGTGGAGTGCTGGGCCCCATTCTCACTGTGCCGCAGAGCGATCCTGCAGTTTGTCAGTTTCCACCCCTGAGCGACGAGGAGCTGAATGGTGCACATAGATAAGCCCTATTTCTAATTTTAAGTTCATACTCCTTCAATATCATTTTGTTCAATCCCCCCCGAATCGTGCTATTCGGCTGCAGTTGCAGATCGAACCCATTTAGACCTTTTGACCATCCATTCAATCGATTTACATACGTATCCTACAAGAAAACAAAGTATAAGCTCTGGAATTAACCATACTTTTGACGTTATTTCCACGCTACTGTAAACTCTCGTATGATCATACTATGGGGCTTTTGCGTAAACTTTTATCAGAAGTACCTTGCCGCTCTGTAAAATTCACATCCAGGCATGTTAATTTGTGAATTATTTATTACTGAATTTGTGGAATAACCTTCATTTTAACCATAATTATATAAAGGGTTAAGTAGACAGAAATGAATCTGATGATGGAGCAAGGGCGGACCCATGCTTCACCAGCTTTCGTCAACTCCCCGAGGAAGTGCTAAGTTTCTATCTTACGACCTACCCCAGCCCCACCTATTAGGGAGACTCAGAGATTGAGGTACGCCCAATCAGCGCGCTAAGTAATCCTAGCTACCGTTATAACTAAGCCACGGTGGGGCCACTTGATAAGAAAAGCTACTGGCTATGGGATGTCAGTACCCGAGCGGGTTAATGCCTGCCGAGTCAGGCAGGGAACAAAATCACCTGAACCCATAGGTGAAGGACTTGCCCGTCTCTACCGAATTACGGTATTGTTTTCCATTGGTCCACTATCTAGTACCACGCCCCCAGAGTCCAACGCCTTGTGGAGAGGCACCGGCGGACCGGTGGGGCTGCCCCCCCCCCCTGTCAATAAGACTCCTCTTGTTACGTTTGATGGGTCGCCTCCGTATCAGACTTTCGACCTGATACTACTCGTGTGAATGAGTGACGAGTAACCGTTCGAGTGAGGGTTCGCCGAAGCTACTAATCACGCTGCCATGTTGCTTGAGAGGGGGACCTAGTTACACGGTAGGGCTAGGCCCAAGGGTTAAGTAGACAAGAAGAAGAAACAGAAGCCCCGAGGGCGCACTTCGGACGCCCGTCCGAGTACCTACTCTATATAAACCCACCTCCGAGGAGAAGGTGCCTACCTTTCGGTTTATCAATCTTCTGAAAGAGGTTTAGGGTCGCAGGAGGATCCGGATCCGGATCAGCGCTCTAAGTAATCCCAGCTACGTTATAACTCAGCCACGGTGGGGCCACTTGATAAGACAAGCTACTGGCTATGGGATGTCAGTGCCCGAGGGGATTGATGCGCCGCTCTCCGCCGAGTCAGGCAGGGAATACAATCACTGCAACCCATAAGTGAAGGACTCCCCCGTATGTACCGAATTACGGTATTGTTTTCCATTGTTCCACTATCTAGCACCACGCCCCCCAGAGTCCAAACGCCATGTGGAGAGACACCGGCGAACCGGTGGGGCCATCCTCCTCCCCCTGGGTACCCATATCGATAAGACTGCCCTCGCATACGGGAGCCACCCGCATTCTCATCAGCGTTTGATGGGTCACCGCCGCGTCAGGCTTTCACCTTCTGGTACTCGTGTTACGTTTGACGAGTAACCGTTCGCCTGAGGGTTCGCGATGACTACTAAGCAAGCTACCATGTTACCGATAGGTGATCTGGACTTTACCCAACGGTGTCTAGGATCGTCACAGGCACTCCCCTCCCGACGGCCTAGTCACATGGTGGGGCTAGGACCAGGGTTAAGTAGACAAGTAGATCATCTCATATATTCTTCTTATATTAATTTGTATCGAGCCTAAAGCGAACGTTTCAACCCGACGTCAACCTCAAACGCCGCCAGCCGCGCCTGTCGCAAAAACACCATTTCTTTCAATACCTATTTACCCACCCCAATTAGTCGTGGTTTCAGACAAGAGTTAAGTAAATATAATTGCTGGCCCTTCCTTCTGAAATAGAAGAAAGCCGGTAGCAGAATACGGATAATATTTTCGCGCTATACATTCTGCTATAGCTTGCATAACGGGATAACGAGAAATGGATTAACGGGATAATTGGAACCGGGTAAACGGGATAATGGGAAGCGGGCAAAGTCACAGGCATTACCTAGATGGAACAACAGAAAGACAAACATAAGAAACGAAGTCGCGGGTACCAGCTAGTCTCCCCTATATAGAAAATAAGACAATTTATTGGAGACCTTGTGATTGCGATGCCTCTTCTGCATGAATGTTACGAGTGATTTTATGTGAGTTTTCCTTTTTTGAAAACTATTTTTGCCTCATTCGTCTCAATGAGTTTCCAATTGGTACTGGATAAAAAATTCAACTTACTATTTGAATGAAAATACCAATGTAAGGATCTTTCAGTATATGTATTGTGCCGTTGTTCCCTATGAGATTTTTTTTAAATTGTCAATTGAGTTTTTTTTTTTCAAAACACGTAGTGTCTTACGTTACCGTCTATTAGATCCCGTTATACAAGATTGCATTGCAGATTCCCCATTCCTACTTGATGTCTATGTTCTGACACGCCATCCAGCTTTCAAGTATGACACATCACATTCCTTCACGTAATGCTGAGGAATCATTCTCGTAATCTTTTAATCTTTTTCACCTCCATCACCGAAGAAATGTCTAACCGGTGTGCTCTCCTCATTTTTCAAACTGTAATCCGACAGTTTATTAGTCTCGTCCGTACATGCTGAGGTTTCGTCTTTCCCCTATAACTCGTTCATTTTCCAATATCTCTTCGTATAGAGCTCAAGCATTTCCGCTCCAGATACTCCTAATGTCTTCGGGTGCACTTTGTCGATTTCAATGATTCCGGGTCTTAGTCGAACTCTGGTTCATAGGCCAGGAACTGCTTTATACGATCCTTCTGATTGGAGAAAAAGTCCATTTTCTAATTTATGAACAATTATTTTAGGATAATGTTGCTCGGAAATTTATAGACTCTTTCAAGTGATACAGATACGGAAATCTCTCAATACATACCTTTAAAAGTTTCAAATGAAACACCTTAATAATGTTTCAAGAGTGTACAGTTTGATATACTGTGTCTTCCAGCAAAATGTAACGTCCAGTTTAATATCAATTGTGGTTTTAGGGTTCCAACAAACGGAACCTTATAAGATCACTCACGTGTCCGTCTGTTCGACACAGTTATTTTTCTCAGATACTCTTTCAAGTAGAAAATTAACTGACCCTCATATGTACCCACAGTTGGATTTAATGATTTACATACATTCAAATAGTTACCAAATATGTTGTTTTATTTTACACAGCTTTATGGTTATACAGCCGGAGGCATCTTCAGTATGTTTTTTTTTAATAATTAATTTTGAATTTTTTCTTCTGGTAATTAACAATGACATCTGGAAAGTAAAATATTTTTTGTTATGGTTAAAATGAAAATAATAGTTGTTGACATGTGCAACAACTATTATTTTCATTTTAAAATTAATTATTAAAAAAAAAACCTACTGCGAAAAACCAGGGGCGAAACGTCTAGCATGATATGAGATAGTTTTATTTTTACACAAGAATCCCAAACCTAAGAACCTCCAACCAAAAAAATAAATATACCAGGATTCAAGAAAACCCACACTTCAATATATATATATATATATATATATATATATATATATATATATATAGTTTAGTTGAAGGGTAGTCTTTGCTGACTAGTTAGGATACTTGGAAAAAAGGCTATTTGGGTAAAGCAGCAAGCAAAACGTGTATTCTTTTAACACTTTAATTCCGATATTTCGACAGTGGATACTGTCATCTTCAGGGAAGCTACAATTCACAAGCGAATTCATAAAATTAATGGAGGATAACTCAATCAACACCAATACTTACTGTGTCGATGAGATTGGATGCTTTATATGTTGACATTGGATTTTAACAATTGCACCATATGACCATAAGTGTAAAAGATGAAAAACTAAATATTAAGAACGTCAAAACAGTTAATGTGATCAAGGATTGTAATAATTATTACTTATTTAAAAATGCATGCGATGCCATTTTGTCGATTATACAAAGACAAGTGACAGCTGACCATAGGACGTGAAATTCTTATTTTACAGAATTTCTCTTAATGACAGTTAACATGGAACAAACGGAATGAGAAAGAATTTGAGTGTGACATATCTATTACGAATTGACTGTTACTTATGTGTGTGTCTATGACCATTAAATCTACTTAAAGGAGAGAGTCTGGATTTTCTACATGTGAATTATTAAAAGTAAGGTGATTTTTATCAATATGCAGTAAAAAAGAGTAAATTTCACTTAGATGATTCAGGTCCGTTCTTTTATTCAAGCAATTTTCTGATTGGGCAATAAAGGCCATTTCCATAAACAGTCTTTTGGTGGAATTACTTCCCTTAGTCAAAATTTTCGTGTTATTGTAATTCATGTGGTGTTCACGTGTTCACTTAATGCACATCTTTCAGGATGACAATTACAGTCACTCTTATGTGATGTGATTCTGTCTTTTAAGGTCCTTGAGGACTGACCTATATATATTTTTTCACAATTTGAACAAGGAATGCAATATACCAACTGTGATTGTGAACTAATAGGTGTTTTATCTTTCAGTTTTGTAAAAATGGAATATATATATATATATATATATATATATATATATATATATATATATATATATATATATATATATATATAATTTTTGTTTTTATAACGAAAAATAGAAATAGCTAGGAAATCAAGAGATATCATATTTAAAATTGTTTATTCGTTTCTTTATTTTTTATTTTAACAACTACCTACATATATCAACATAGTGACTATTCAAAGGCACATTGTACATTTATCAAAGCAGCCCAATGAAACAAGATTCTTCCAATTCCTAAAACCAATATAAACTGTTGTTAAAGGGAGTTTGTTTCGTCCCTTTAGGATTGTGAGCGGCAATATGGGATTGCCCTGTTGTGACCGTGACGGACTAATGCTATAGTGCCCTGTTAGGTCAATGAAATGAAAACCACCATAGTTCGGATGATAATAATATAATTCATTCAGTGCTGGGTATTTATATCTTAGATCAATCAACAAAATGTGATATCATTGTACGCGACAACATGTATGAGGTTATAATAACAAGGTCAGAGTTATTTGTAACGTGATATCATAATAAGGTGAATTATTGTTTATATCACCTCGTATCAATTATGAATCAAATATTTGTAAGTGAACTTTCAGAAAATATAAATAAAATAGAATTTTCCACATTATGTTGGTTAAACATTATCCCCGATCTCGACTGCTTGAATGGTGCCAAGGGGTTGCAGCTCGTACACGGTTGGATTGGTTGTTCAATTGGTTTTTGGTCGTCGATTCTTCGGTGATTTTGATTTCCGGGAAAAGAACCTTTCCGAATAAAACCAGTATCCGAGGCAAGCAAACAACAATAGTGTGGCTATACTGATTGTTGAAATGGTGTTGGCCACGTAGGAATAATGTTTCAGTTTTCTCCAAATTGTTTCGTGTAGTTTGTTGCAATTCTTTTTCATCAATCCGGAGACAATTCAAATCATCGGATAGTTCAAAAATGGGTTCTTCCTCAATTTTCTCGTTTTGGGGTTGTGTATAAGTAGCTGGAATCAATTCTTATCGCTGATGCCTTGGAGTAGCTGGCTAAAATAGGTATCGTCTCTAGTCTCCTGGGTGTCAAGATATTTTGCTTTGTTTTTATTATACAATCTTGGGATATTTGCAGAATTACGGTGCTGTTGAGCTTGATATCTTCACGGATTCCATTTTTGTTGGTTTGGCTACAATGTTTGTTGGCTTGGCTACAATGTACAGCCATGTATTTTGCATGTATAACTGCTTCCATTCGTCGATGTGATAGCATTCTTCCGGACTCTGCAAGAAGGAGTATTCGGCCACTGATATATCTCATCAATTATGCAGTTGGGATTCGTTTCGAGGTTTTTTACTGTTGTTACATACGTAATTGTCTGTGGGATCTCGGGTACAGGTTTTGAATGAAAAAAAAAGATGGATGTACTTCTGCTATAGACGGACTCCTGGATTGTTAAGGGTTTAATAATGCCTGACTCAGCTAAGGCGAAACTGGCTTGGCAAAAACTAGTTTGCAGATAAATCAACTCGCCAACGCCAAAACCTCCACTTGACTGCTTCGTTTTCCAATTCCGGTTTTGAATTGGGAATCTGAAACAAACGAAAAACATTTTTATATATTGGCCCGGAACCTACTGCGGTTGTCCGTGACCAAAATTCAATATTGATTGATAATGCTGTTCTTATCTTATTGCAGTGTTCGAAATTCATTTGGACCGAATATTTATTAGGATTTGTTATCATAATACTATTATTAGTCCGGATTCTATAATACATTTTTGGAAACTGATAATTTCCGAAGATCGTTATCGACAGTTTTTATCTGAATTTTTTTCTCTATTGAAAGTTATGACTTGGAAATAAATAAAATGCGCATGCAAATTTACTCCTGGTCTATAAAGCCTTTGGAAGCATCCAATAATGGGTATATTTTCTCAGTAATACAGTGATCTTTGTGTTTTTCAATTCGTTTACCTTTTTGTGGTTCGAGTACGTACGGAAAACCCCAACGTTGATTTGGGACTTTTATTAAAAGTTAGACAAGAATCCAGGGACAAAAACTTTCTTATATTTTCAGTTCTTTCGTTTGTTCTGAAATATGAAGTTGATAGTAAGTGTGAGCAATAGCAATGGGTATTCATTTGAAGGCATTTTGACTTTCAAATAAGACTTTGAATATTATAGTACTGATCTGACATATACAGTAAAAAATAATAAAAAAAATAAGTTCATACTGAAATGAAACAAACAAAAAATGTATAGTTAAATATGCTGAATTGAAAACATAAACCAAAATTGTATTAGAAGTTAATTATGATTAACAGCAATACTTAAAAGCCCGCACATACATTAGAAACTATAGATAAAAAAGAAAACAACATAATATTGAGAAATAACATTTTGATATGTTTTCGCTCGGAACTATGAATATTAAGTGCAGTTTTACTCAATTAGATCTTCAAAACAGTTTCCGTTCATCCCTTTGTGTTCCTATACATGAACATATATCCTCTAATATGGTACAGTTTTTGTAGAATATCTCAAGCAAAGCAGAACATATCAGTACGAATAAATCAAAACACAGAAAAAAACATCCATCTCATGACAAGACATCTCTCACCCACAACCATTCACAATCCTCTAATCCTAATAGGTACCCAATTTTTCGACACACCACTCGATGAAATCACCCATAACCTACTATCAAAAGGATTTAATTTTTCCATCACTTCCAGTAGTATCCCAGCAGAAATCATCATCACCCGGATAGAAAGTGCATAACCCATCTTCCTAAAATCATCACGAAAGAATCTGGACAAGATATTGCCTCCACGATCAGGACAGCAAAACTCCCACCATCATCACACGTGCTGGAGGCTATCCTAAAAAGTCTTCACAGCAATTCAGACATCTTCAAGCAGACACAGGCAATGCTACAGTGATTCTAAATACTTCAGACGATGTCGAATATATGGGAACACTATTAGACCACCCAATGATACAACTTTATTTCGAGAAGAAGACCGAAACGCTCATTAACAGCTCTGAACTATCGGCCCAAACAAATATGTCTACCATTCTTAAGGAGAAATCCCTAAGCACTCCACGTATTTATGGTCTCCCAATAACATATATCCCTCTCCGACCTTTTGTGTTTTGGATCACTTACTCACACATACATAATACGGAGTGAGATTTGACATAGTATCCCTCTTCACTATCATCCCTCTGACAGATACGTTGGACATGCTGAAAACCATACATAACATACCTAAAGATAGTTTTAACCTCATTCGCCATTCTATGAATAGTACAGATTTCATTTTCCAGGGCACTTAAACAAAACAAGTAGAAAATGCACTTCTTTCTCCAGTTCTTGGAAATCTATACATGGAAGATTTCGATACTAAGGTCATAAGGTGATTTGACACTAAGCTCACTTGTTGGTTCAGATACGCTTGGCGATATATTGGTTATATAGCCTAATGACTCCCAAACCCTTCATGGAAGCGCGGAAAACTCACTTATTTTCCTCGATGTGCCAATCACAAAAACCAACGACTTTTTCACCAAGTCAGTATATAGGACACCTACACATAATCTCTCATCACCATCCAGCTCAAACCAATTCTGTCCTAAACTCCCTCTTCCACAGATCCATTCAACTCACCGATCATCACAACAGACCGCATAAGTTGAACACGCTCAAAACCGCACTACCTTGAATCGGTTATAACAATAAACAAATAACTTGGCTCCCTCTCTCATCCTTAGAATTATTTCACAATTCAACAACGTCTCATTGTTTTTAAAAGCTCAGATTCGCCCCAATCTAGAATACTGTTGCCATGTGTGGGGGATCGGAACCCAAACAGATACCGAAGCAGTTGAATTAAATTCAGAAAAGAGCAATCCGTTTGGTTGACGATGCTACCTTAACAAATTATCTAACGACTCTAGGACATAGAAGAAAAGTGTTGATACTTTGCAGATGTTTCTTCGAAATCACTTCTCTTATTCCACCTTAAGCAGTTTTTGTCAGACAAATTCGAGACTTGCCGAACATAGCTATATCAGAAATCGTTTTATCTCGTACATCAAATCCACTGTCTGAGAATGACTACACACTCAAAAGTTCAAGAAGAATGTTAATGAATATCTTATGCTCTCCCGAACATATACTTCCTGTTGGAAAGGGAAACATTCTCAATTGAATAGTGAAAATAATGTTTCCCTCTTCAACATGAATACCTACCAAGAGGTTATCTTGAACGATAGAAGATAGTGACTCTTTGAGTCGCACATTCCACGTTTGATTTTATGAACACCCTGTTCATAATTTCAAACAAATCAATATGCTTCCTATTCCGACAATTCGTAAACGTAAACTGTATCCACTTCCTTCCTTATCTCTTAAGAACCTCATAGGGCACAACAAGGGTGGCCACTACAGTGTTTTTACAAGGCAAATATTCCTGTTGAAAAAAACACGAGATCGGCTATTTGCATATTTCCCTAACAGGTGAAACGTATCAAATTATTATAGGACATGGAATTATTGCGGAATGGGCTGAAAGTGAGTGAGGTAATGTGATAAAGAACGACTCTAACGACATTATGGTTCAAGTTACATTGCGAATAATTGAAATGAGCAAAAATTAAAAATAGTGTTACATTCCACATATATTCACTACATATTTTTCTCAATGCAGAAATTTCCGTTGTTACAATTTGATGTTGAATGAATCACACATGATACGTGCTATCCTTGACAAATAAATTATTATTTCTCAAAAATTCGGTTCACATTATATTTATCTTAGGCACACGAATAATTCTTACATTGAATGCAACAAAAAATAACACAAATAATTAAATCTGAGAAGTATATCGAGATTATAATATTTAGGTTGAGTTTTCATTTAAAAAAGATAGTGTATTTTTTTCTATATATATATATATATATATATATATATATATATATATATATATATATATATAATATATATATATATATATAGCTCACACGGTAGATCGTTCGACTAGAAATCGAAAGGTCCCAGGTTCGATTTCTGGCCGATCCACATTTTTATTTTTCAGTTTTACGTTGTCATTTTCCTGTCTGAATGCCGAAAAAATTGTTTTCATAGATAATAATTACAGACGTTAATCTCCACTATATATTATATATTACTTGGCTTTAGTTATACACACCTGAGAATTTCGAGTTTTGAAGTTGGTCGAAGATCCCAAAAAAGGATTGACACAAGGAATAAACAATTAAATTCAATTAGGTTGTATATTTAAAGTTTGCATACATCACAAAAACCCCCATCATCATCTTCGTCACCAACATGGAACTGAATTTGAAGATGTGAATCGCCGGTTTCTAACATGGACTGGTAGCTCACACGGTAGAGCGTTCGACTAGAAATCGAAAGGTCCCAGGTTCGATTCCTGGCCGATCCACATTTTTATTTTTCAGTTTTACGTTGTCATTTTCCTGTCTGAATGCCGAAAAAATTGTTTTCATAGATATATATATATATATATATATATATATATATATATATATATATATATATATATATATATATATATATATATATATATATATATATATATATATATATATATATATATATATATATATAAATATACTCACAGGTTTTCATTATTGGAAACCAATGGGATTAGAACTACCCCATCTATAAAACTGTTCAACAAAGAGGAAAACGGTAAAATACACCATTTTTATTTTATATTTTTGTTTGAATATTTTTTTTATGTGTGAAGTTTGCACCTCAACCAGGAAAATCTACTACTATTGTTAGACAGGTATATCTCAAAGAGTATCCGTAATGGGAGAATAAAATTTTCCAGGTAGGTTACATTCTAGGTGCTGGTACGTACTCATTTTTCAAAGTTCGTATCCCAAGGGATTTAAAGGATTCAAAACTACCCGTTATTCCGTTATTTGAATGTTTATCTTCGAAATCGTAGATTTTTTAACATAGTGTTTCCTTGCAAAGTTTCAACTTGAAACACGAAAAAGTTATGTGTCAATATGAGTTATCCCAACGATAATCATGGTTGGCGAAATTCGAATAGGTCGGAGCATATTCGTTAAGATGGCGTATTCGAGTTTATAGATGTTGAGCTCGTTAAAGATCCCTACCTCCGATTGGAAACCAGAGGATTCGGCAAAATTTGTACCGGCGACAGTGATTATTAGCCCTGATCGCAGAAATAGGCCGATGTCCCTCATACAGGATATGTTAACTATATAGTTTAAATCATGTGTTGTAAACCATTATTTTTTTTTGCGGCTGTTTGACATCACATTTATGCTTGCTTGAACACCGTAAAGAGGGGCCATTACGAACAGAGATGTAATTAAAATTGGCGTGAAAAATATAAAATAAGCACTATCCTGTCATATATTTGTATCTTATATCAAATTGGATTTACTTCAAGGTATGTATAGAGAAACTCATCAATCCAACCGAACAGAACAGACGGACACAATTGGGTATATTTCTTTCGTAATCGACTAATAATGCTCAAATAATGATAAGATTTCATACCTTCGTAGAATATAAAAAAATACCCAGTCCATTTTCAAATTATCGATTTTCTGGTGACACCCAGTACACATATATATATATATAAAAAAATACCCAGTCCATTTTCAAATTATCGATTTTCTGGTGACACCCAGTACACATAGTCAAAATGTACGCCGCCGAAGCTCAATGGGACATTGGCGATTTTCCAAATTCCTTTCGCGAAATCACACTCGTAGTTGCTCTACAATGTTCGCTACCAGGAATGTACTTGTTATGCATTTCAATCTGGCTTTTGTATCTTGTTACCTTGCACAAACGGCCAAAACACACCGTACGGTTTGTTGTTATACATGCATGTGGTCTGGCAGTTTACTGTTTTGGACACGTAATGTGCTAGTCTGACTGGAGCGTATAATATAATATAAGATATAACCCGTGACCATGGAATAAAATGTGAAATTGTTAGTTTTTTCTGCTAGTAATCACTCTCGTCGAAATAATTAATGTTCCAGACCTTTGCGGTTCCCAGGGATTCGCGAATGTTCATGAATGTTTTCTCTCTCTCTCTCGTTGTGTGATATAATAATTAAGTAGGCGTATTGCCGCCTAGCGATCCATTAGCACTTGATCTGTAGGAGTTCAGGCAAGTACTGAAGTGAAAGCGAGTTGAGTTATTAATATAACAGTTTTAATTGTATTGGATTCTTGCCAGTTTGGGTTTAGGTAGTTGGTAGGGTATACTGTTATCAGATGTATAATATGTAAATTTAATAGAGGATTGTTGGGTATGCCACTCATATTCAAGAACCCATCCAATATTTTCATTATATTTCAACAATATTTTAAATACATTGGTTATAGAAAAATGTGTTGCTCGCATACCCAAGTAGAATTTTTAGTGGACGGAGCATAGCGGCCAAGATTATGGACAAGTGTTTGACCACTACCACGTGGCGGCTACCAAAATGGGAAACCGCTACGTTAAGACTAAGTTCCTGGATCATATATAGCCACATTCCAACCACGTTGTGGTCACCTTATAAAATATATATATATATATATATATATATATATATATATATATATATATATATATATATATAACTGATGGTATTTTTGGGTTCTGGAGACGATGATCGTTGTCCCGTCTTGCTGTGATGACGGGACCAATAGGTCGAATTCCTATTGAAATCTACCTAAAACTTTAGATTAATTATTTAACTACAGAAACATCACATTATTCCTTCGAAATAGGAACAACAAATGTTTAGGCTAACATTTTGAGTATTTGACAAACGCGTCATTGAGAAACAATCTGTTTCCCACGAAAATTTCAGCACAGCTACCTAACACGATATCTTAAGGATGGCAAGTGAAAATGCAAAACCTGCTATTCTGAGGGAAAATATTGTCCAAGAAATTATAGGGCAAAAAACGTGAAAATAAAAAAAAAACTGTTTCTGTGTTTGACTGGCGTTCTATCGCAGGGTAATGCTAAAAAACCCGATTTGAATAAAATTTGGTATCTGGGTTTTTTCCGCGAATTTTCCAGACCCTCTGATCCATTTTCTAACTTCCATATAAAGGTAATTCACTCGAAAGATATTATTTGATAATCGCTTGAAGGTTTCCTACAAAATTTCCATGAAGGTGTCCTCTTTTATTATGAAAAATATGCCATTATCCTGGGAAAAATGTGATGAAGAACCTTAGGAAAAACTTTTTTTTTCTTTTTTTTTCTTATAAAAATATTCTAAAATAGTAGTTTTTTGTACGATGGCCGTTGTCAGTGATAATGTCGATGGAAAAAAAATGTTGAAACGACAAGAGAAAAAGGTGAGGCGTTTCCATTCATTTGGAAAGCACATACAAAAAAATACGTATGCACCACGTACGCAAATGCCGGACATTATCTTAAACTTTCCTCTGATTCGTCCGCTAAAGCCTCATTTTGCGTGATTGTTACATGAACTACTATTGTTTTGTACACACTCCAAAATTCTAACTTTGGAAAATGTCATTCAGGCAACATTTAAGCGCATTCAAATTTGATTACTCAATTTCAAGATAGATAACCTTCATGTCGATTTTGCTGTACGATACTGCGACCTATATGATATAACAATTTGAATCACATCGGACCTCTAAGACCAAATGAAGTATAAAGCTGAGTGGGGTGACAGCTCATCGCTTTATATTTCCTTCAAAACGAAATTCCCACTTATGTAGATCAATATGAGTTCTGTGTCCCTTGCAGGTTATTCTTCAGAAAAATAATTCATATAAACGAGTGCTTTCCACTCTTTAAGTTTATTCAAATTGAATCCTCGAATATGTTTCAGGATACGCTGATAAATATAGGTTAATCGATATTTTGTTGTGGAAATGATTTGTATATTATTTTTCGAAGAAATCATTTAATGATGGTCACACGCAAATAAATGAGCTGTGTTATTTTATCGCATACATTTTGAAATTTTCACTTGAGCGTTTTACCTTGGGGCTTAACAACTAGTGCAAATTGCTGCCTCATCGAAAAATCTGACAGAAAGACCGCAATTTAAACTCAATAAAATGCCAAGACAAAAGGCTTTCATAAAAATGTGTGACATGAAATGTATGTTAAAATTGATATCGATAAAACTTTCAAAACACTCAATGCATCCCAATAAGTTATGGCTTCTCTCTATTTCCAATTCAAGTATTCCATGTTAGCATATATGATAGTATTTCAATTCCAATACAAGACAATTCTTCAGCCGGAAAATTGTGCGGATTATTCTGTCACATCTACTCAAAAGATTCCCAATATAAAAAACGACGGAACTATAATGACGCCAATTAAGATTCCACCCTTCTGTTGTCATTACCCTGGGAAGAGTGGGCCGTAGGTCTCGTTAGGCGTAGAAATGAGTTGACATCTGCATAAAATAATTTTCCTTCAAATAAATCCCAAAGTGAAGGAAGGAGGTAAAGAGTGAATATTTCAGCAGTCATTATCTCAATTGGAGCTTCAGGAGATGCGATGTTGATTGTAGTGAGATTTGGAAGCATCTGCGATTCAATGCGGAAATTCGAATTATGAGAAACATTATACTTAACGAAAAAGTATACTCAACTCTCCCGTTTATCAGTTACAAAATACGTTTTTTGTCGTATCGATTTTTTTGTTATTCTCCTCACAACTGTCATATTACTAACTTTATTGGTATATAAAAAACATATTATGTTTTGCATTTGTTGTACATTCCTGCAATTGTTAATGACCTGACTTAATTGAGCAGCAAAAAAGCTAACTCTGCAACGAGATTTATTGAACATTGATATGGGCGACCAAAAGATTATTGCACATCAAAGGGGTTGATAGAACAATCAAAAAGATGATCCAACAGTGAAATGAGAGCTTCCATATAAAACATTTATGAGCAGAAAAAAAAATTATTCGGCAGCAGTAAGACTAATTGAACAGCGCCACAATGATTGTCTTATGTTTGAAACAATTACAAGAAGGGAACTGAAGCTCACCTTAATTGGGCTCATCCAACTGCATTTAGTTTTTCTTGTACATATTTGCTGCTCAATATGCTGGAATGTTTGGAAAATAAATAATTTATACAGATCAATTCCACAACTGATTTGCTTTGGACTTGACAAAATGAAACGATTAATTCCTCATGAGTGAGACCGAATCGTTTTCGTAATTCTCGTGTGCCAGTTCCAGTTGACATTTTCCCAACTTCATTTGAGAAATGGAACTCGTGGTCGAATCAGCAGCTGACAAGCTCCCAAGATATGATGTATGTCATATACGCTCCACCCAGGGAATTATGAGGGAACTCTATAATATTTCCAATTAAGATCCAACCTACTGTTGTCGTCTCGAGAAAAAGTGGTCGCAGATCCGAAACCATTATGAAAAAAGTTGGCATCTGCATAGCAATTTTACTCCAATTCTTAGAGGGATGGAGCAAAACGTTAATATTTTTCCGGGATGGAATAAAGGTTCATTCTAAGAGATAATAATTGAATTTCGTTATTCAAATTAGTTTCAAACTTTCTCGAGAACGAATAACTTCGATATTTTTCGTTGTTGAGTTCATTCTCTGGTAAAGGAATTTTTTTATGAAAAAAAGGGCTTATCGATTTGGGTAAAGGGTACGACCTTGAGATCTGTTTCCTCTTCTCTTGGAGGGTTAGGTTTGACGTTTATCCATGATCTTAAATAATGATAATATATTTTTTTATTAATTTAACAAAAAAATTTATAGAGTAGCAAAACAAAATAGTCATGGAGGCGCTGCTTTTAAACCCCAAACCGGGAAAATAGGCCATACAACAAAAATATTTAAATTTAAAGCGAAATAAAAACCAATAGATAGGGGAGAAATTTTTTGACTCGTACCATATAAAAAATACATTTTAAAATAAGTGGCGAGGTGGATAACATTATAATTATAATTGAAATTAAATTATCTGCCGTAATAAATGGAATGTTTGAATTTATACAAAAATATAAAGACTAATTTCAAACAGTAGACAGATTCATGGGGCGATTTTACAAAAAAATAAATAAAATTTAAACCCAAAAAACCCCTTGATGTGACAAGCGGTTAAAAATATCGAATATTCTTTGATTCCCGAACTCGTTTATGGTAGAAACAACTTTCGAGGAGAGCCTTTTTGATTGTATATTTAAAATTTTATTATGTTTATTTTGAAAGGCAATTTTGTACAGTTTATGTTAGTGGATTACGTGCAATGTGGTTTAGTCTATATCTCGGATTAACTATTTTACGCAATTTCTAGTTTATAAGAATGATTATTAGAATTAATAGCATAAGTTGTTGGGTTTTAGAATATCCAGGAAGAAAAAAATTTAAATAGAGGGTAGAGGCATTTTCTCAGGTCCGAAATATTGGGCGACACGAGTCTCAAAAAGTAACAATTTTACGCCGGAACGAATACCTGGGAAAGATTTGATTTATGGGTGGTGAAGTGAAAGGAAAAAGAATTTTGGTATATCATAAATGTAACGAACCTAGGCCGGACCTGTCGCCTCGCGTTGCCGTCGACAGCGATGAGATCATCCCCGGAATTTAAGAACCATCCGTCGCTCTGCCCGGAAAAAACGGGGCAAAATTGGAAACAATTGGAACATGCCAGAATTCGAAACATCGAGAATGCTGTATCGGAGATAAATAGGCGACCAACAAGTGGAGTCGGCACAGTCTGAACGAGCCCATACGATCGAGCTATTCGGTGGCGTAGTAATATAAATTAGTTGTAGATTAAATGTTAAATAAATTGTTAAACCAAGTTAAGTTTATTTACGTTACAATTGGTGTGGAAGTGAGATTTTGAAAATAAACAAGTGATCGTGGAGTGGATAGTCAGAAAAATAAATTGATAGACCTTTCTGTACGCCCAAAATAGACAGTGGCCCGGTTTTCGCGAAGTGGACAATTGTGCGTGGGAATATAAACTGATACGTGTTCGCGTGAAACAGAAAATAGACAGTGGCCCGGTTTTCGTGAAGTGGACAATTGTGCGTGGGAATATAAACTGATACACTCTTCGCGTGAAACAGACAATAGACTGGTGGCCCGTGGAAAAGAATTCGCGAAGTGAATTTTTAACAAATTGATAACTTTTCGTGTAAAACAGACTGATACCTCGTCAAAGACAAAATGTGTTCAAGAAAAGTGCGCCTTCCGGATTTGAAGGTAGCGGAATTGAAACAGGAATTGGAGGAAAGGGAACTGGAAACAACAGGTAAAAGCAAGTACTCCAGGAAAGACTTGCAGAAGGACTTATACAAGAAGGTGAGGACCCCGAAACATTTTTATTCGAAGTTCCGGAGGTGATTTAAGTTTGGTAATGAATAAACTCGAAAGAAACTACTAAATCCGTGAAAGAAGAACTGCAACAAAATTCTAGAAATCTGGAAGAGAAACTTCAGGAAAATTCTATAAATCTGGAAGAGAAGCTTTAGAAATCTGGAAGAGAAGCTTCAAGAAAATTCTAGAAATTGGAAGAAAGCTTCTAGAAAATTCAAGAAGCTTGGAAGAAAATGCTAGAAATCTGGAAGAGAAGCTTCAAGAAAATTCTAGAAATCTGGAAGAGAAGCTTCTAGAAAATTCAAGAAGCTTAGGAAGAAAATGCTAGAAATCTGGAAGAGAAGCTTGAAGAAAATTCTAGAAATCTGGAAAGAAGCTTCAAGAAAATTCTAGAAATCTGAAGAGAAGCTTCTAGAAAATTCAAGAAGCCTGGAAGAAAATGCAAGAAGCCTGGAAGAGAAGTTCCTGGAAAACACAGAAGGCCTAAAAAGAATTGTGGTGTGGCTAATTTTCTAGAAGAAAGAATGGGAACCGTTGAGACAGAGATAGATAAAATTAGGGACAAATGAACACGGAGGTAGATAAAATCAAAGATGGGGTCGAGGCAGAAATGGACAAAATAAAGGAAACGATCAGTAAGCTGGAAAACGAATTAATAGTGCGCCCTCCACAGAGATGGTTAACGAAAATGCAATGTGTGGACTTGAGTTTGAACTTGGATAAAGTTCAAGAGGGTATAAAAAGATGTCAAGGTCATTTCAGAAATAGGGAAGCTTTCCATGAAGCCGCCTCAGTTCGACGGAAAACTCCATGGGCAAATTACCGCCGGCAGTTTGAAGCAGCGCAAAGCAAACGGATGGAATAGGGAAAGAGCTGTAGCACTGACACTTGCATTACGTGGAGAAGCGACAAATATTCTACAAACTCTCACCGCCCAAGAACAGGAGGACTATGATCAGCTGATTAAACATCTAGTATTACGATATGGCCACGCTCATTTGGGAACACGTATACCACTCCCAGCTGAAAAAATCGCTGCAAAATCGGGCGAATCCTTCACAAGAATTCGAAACTGACATTGCACGCTTGGTTCGTCTCGCATATCCAGCCACACCAGAAAATGTAATGGAGCGACTAGCGGTTCAAGCATTCTTGGATGGACTCCGTGACCAAGAAACCAGACAAGCGTTGACACTAGCCCGTCCAACACATCTCGTAGACGCACTGGCACGCGCTTTGGAATTCGAGGCAGCGAAACAATCTTGCAAAAGCCAGAGTAAAGTCCGAATGATTGAGGAAGACTCACAGGAGCCTGCTAATTTGAAAGCTGCCATAAGGAAAGTGATTGAGGAAGTGTTCCCTGAGAAAAGACAGATAAGATGCTGGAATTGGGAAAATTGGACATGTGCGTAGCAAATGTCCAACATTGAAAACACGACTCCGATGCAGGAAAACTAAAGAAGGTCGACGAGAAGGGCAATCGTCGGCCTGTGTCCAGCAACCCTGGTTAACAACGCATATGTCGCTATCCTGCAACGACAGAACAGGAGGTGTTTCGTAGACGGTCTCATCAATAACGAGCCTTGCACCATGCGCTAGATACAGGTGCGACTAGGACAATTCTCCGGACCTTCCTTTGCCAGAACACCGGAACGAATTGAACCGACAACTTGGAAGCTACGCACAGCAACAGGGGAGCCAGCTACTGTATATGGCGAGCTACCGATTGAAATAATTTTGGGCAGCACTAAAGGTGAAACATCAGGCACTTGTAGCGGACATCGAAGACGATGCAATCATCGGAATGGACATCATGAATTCCAGAGGGTTTGAATTGGTTTCAAAGACGGCGTCCTACGTGTCAACGGAGAAGAGCTGGTACTTCATGGGAGAAGTGAAGAGTTGATCCGTGTGCAGTTGGCTGAAGATGTAAGCGTACCTGAGAGGCTGAAACCATTCTGGAGAGCTCGCCTGACGGGAGTGCGAGCAGTGGAGACTGGTGATGTTCGAGCTAAACTTCATGATGAGAAAATTGGACGAGGGATTGCCCTAGGGAAAACCCTGTTACGTGCTGAAAAATTTGTGCCGGTAAGGGTCATGAATGTCAATTACTTTCCAGTGACCTTAAAGAAAGGAACAATTTTAGGGCACTGCTCGTCAGTTTCATCTGTGATCCGGGGCGTACGAGGTACGATTAGCCAACCCAACAACCCCACGAACTACAAAATTGTTGCCATCTCTCCAGAGACATAAAACCAGCTCAACAGCCCAAACTAAGAGATTTAGTCAAAAGTCCCAAGACATCTTCGATCCCGGACAAGGAAAAGGGGTCGAACTAATGTGGTCCAGCACAAGATTGATACTGGGGTGCCCGACCGATCCGGCAATCAGCAAGAAGACTTCCTCTTGCCAAGAAGGAAGAGGCTGACAAAATAGTCAGCGATATGGGAAAAGAGGAGTTATCGAACCATCTGACAGTCCCTGGTCCTCTCAGTCGTACTGGTGAAGAAAAGGATGGGTCGACACGCTTTTTGAACTATCGCCAACTTAATAATGTCACGAAGAAGGACGGTTACCCTTCCCGAGAATAGATGACCCTAGACACGTTGGCTGGTTCCACGATTTTCTCGACCCTGATCTGAAGAGTGGATACTGGCAAGTAGAACTCGCTCAGGAAGATCGAGAAAAGACTGTTTACCATCGGCTCAGGATTGGGCAGTTCACCGTTATGCCATTCGGGCCTGTAATGCTCCCGCCACATTCGAAAAGATTGATGGAGAAAAAGTGCTGAAGGGACTCTCATGGAACACGTGCCCTAGTGTATCTCGACGACATAATTGTGGTCGGCAGATCGTTCGAGGACCACGTAAAAACTTGGAGGAAGTATTCCTGCGACTGAGGAACTCCGGATTGAAGCTGAGCCCTAAGAAATGCCATCTGTTCCAAAAAGAAGTACGATACCTCGGCCACGTTGTCTCTGGGGAAGGAGTAGCAGTGGACGACCAGAAGATCAAAGCTGTTAAGGTTGGCCCATCCCAAAGACATTCACCAACTTCGAAGTTTCCTTGGTTTATGCACTCTATCGCCGATATGTGCTGGGATTTGCCAACATCGCTAAAACTGACCAAGCTCACGGAAGGCCAAACAAAGTTCCAGTGGTCGAAGAATGTCAAGACTCATTCAGGAAGCTGAAAGGGCTTTGATCAACGCACCTATACTGAGCTATCCCCACCCAAAGGGAAATTTTTTGGATACGGACGCCAGCAACGTGGGACTTGGAGCTGTCCTATCCCAGATCCAGGAGGGACAGGGAGAAGGTCATTGGTTATTTCAGCAAGACGCTTAGCAAACCAGAGCGCAATTACTGTGTCACCAGGCGAGAGCTGTTAGCTGTTGTAAAGGGAGGGAACACTTCTACAAGTACGTGTATGGAAGAAGATTCCTGTTGAGAACGACCATGCAGCTCTCAAATGGCTCTTCAGTTCAAAAATCCTGAGGGTCAAGTAGCACGTTGGATCAAAAGACTCCAAGAATTGATTTCGAGATCGAACATCGAGCCGGAACTAGCCATAAGAATGCAGATGCCTTGTCGCGAAGACCATGTCCAGATGATTGCTCACATTGCCGACGAGCAGAAAGAAAAAGCAACACTTTGTAGAACCGCGGCAATGGATGACAACTGGAATGACAGCAAGATCCAGAAAGACCAAGAGAGACCCCGACCTTGGCTTAGTCGTCAGCTGGAAGAAGGGCAATCGAAGACCATCATGGCAGGAAGTCGCAGGTTACTCGCCGGCTGTTAAGTCCTATTGGGCACAATGGAACTCTCTTATTCTGGACAATGGGGTCCTGAAACGTGTTTTGGGTGCTGTATTGGTGGGGAAGACAGACGCCAAATAATTGTTCCCAGGAACAGAAGAGAGGAAGTGCTGCGGAAATCCATGATGGAGTCGCCGGAGGACATCTGGGGTGACGAAGACCCTGCAGAAAGTAAGGCAACGGTTTTACTGGGCCAATTGTCAAGCTGACGTCCCGGACTGGTGCAGAAAGTGCGCTGTATGCGCTGCTAGCAATGGACCCGAATACGACCCAAGGCCCCGATGCGTCAGTACAAGTAGGCAGCCCGTTCGAGAGAATCGCCATTGACATCGCCGGCCCGTTTCCCGTATCCGACCACGGGAATAAATACATCCTTGTGGCAATGGACTACTTCAGTAAGTGGGCGGAAGCCTATGCCCCCCAACCAGGAAGCCATCACCGTGCCGACGTCTTGGTGAAAGAGTGGATATGTCGATTCGGTATTGCAATGGAGCTGCACTCGGATCAAGGCAAAATTTCGAATCCAACCTGTTCCAAGAAATATGTCTCTTGCTGACATCCGCAAGACAAGAACCACGGCCCTACATCCGCAGTCCGATGGAATGGTGGAACGGATGAACAGGACGATCAACCGCCACTTGTCCAAGGTTGTCTCTGACCATCAGAGAGACTGGGACCAGTATCTTCATTTGTTCCTGATGGCCTATCGATCCGCAGTACACGAGTCAACCGGTCAAACTCCTGCTAGTATTATAATGGGCCGAGAACTGCGACTGCCTTGTGACCTGAAGTTTGGGATACCGCCAGGACAAGACACTGCGGGAGAGGACTACGTCCAGCAAACTTCGGCAGAGAATGGACGACATCCACGAACGAGTCCGGTTGAACATCCAGAGTGCCAGCGATAAAATGAAGAAGACCTATGACATCAAGGCCGACGCAGGAGGATTTAAGGTTGATGACCTGGTTTGGCTGTACAACCCCAAACGTCGTCGTGGACTATCACCAAAGTTGCGGAACTCTTGGAAGGCCCGTATAAAATCGTGAAAAGGATAAACGACCTTGTGTACCGAATCCATAAGCCACCCGAGGGAAACCAAGGGTCGTCCATTTCAACAGGTTGGCCCTTACGCTGGGAAACCATGACCAAGTTCGCACCCTCAAGCTACCGGAGGATGATATGACGTTCGAGAAGATTATGTCCTTGTATTCAAACGGGCAGAAAGTTCTACATGGGGTTACTAGAGAGGAGTCACGAGACCTTTTCGAGGTGCCTGCTGACTACGCACTAGCGCACTGTGTGGCAGAAGATCTTCGAATGTCCAGGGGCATCGCCGTAGTGTTCTCCAAGAAATTTGGTCAACTCCAAACACTGCGGGAGCAGAATCCAGAAGTTGGTGGGGTGCTACAGTTGAAGAAAGGCCAGAGAAACATCTACTACCTAGTTACCAAGAGGCATTCCCAAGATAAACCGTCCTATGAAGATGTCTGGAAGAGTCTCACCAAACTAAGAGATACTATGGTGGACCAGAACCTGGTGGATCTAGCAATTCCAAAATTATCCTGTGGTATTGATGGGTTGGACTGGAGAGTCATAAGAAGTATGCTGGAGGCGATATTCAGATCCAGCGACGTCAAGATTTTGGTTTGCTGTAACCCTCTTCCACGACCGATCATGAAGACCGTGGAGTGTTACTTCCATCGAACTTCACGGTGCAGATATGGGGAGTCATGCAGATATCGTCAGACTCCAAGGATGAAATTTCGGGACGAAATGTCTTTAAGAAGGGGGCAATGTAACGAACCTAGGCCGGACCTGTCGCCTCGCGCGTTGCCGTCGACAGCGATGAGATCATCCCCGGAGATATTCGAGAACCATCCAGTCGCTCTGCCACGGAAAACAACGGTCAATATTGGAAACAATTGGAACATGCCAGAATTCGAAACATCGAGAATGCTGTATCGGAGATAAATAGGCGACCCTCAAGTGGAGTCGACACAGTCTGAACGAGCCCATACGATCGAGCTATTCAGTGGCGTAGTAATATAAATTAAGTTGTAGATTAAATGTTAAATAAATTAGTTAAACCAAGTTAAGTTCATTTACGTTACAATAACATAACCATGAAGAATATCGAGCCGTCATACAATAACACCCTTGCCAGAAACAGAACTTTTGACCGTTTTAGGGAAAGTTCCTTGACCTCACAGGGATGGTATTATGAAGTTTAGCCGCATTATAGGAAAAACTCCGGGTAAAGATCGTCTCACTATGTCTGGTGTGTGCATTTCCCTACAATTATTTAATTTCAGGCAACCCGAGTCCTTAGGATGTACTGATGTGGTCATACTTACGGACACCGTAAGAAAATCTAATGCAGCTATTCTGCAGTCCCGTAGGATCAGTTTGTTGGAGGGCAGGCCCACAAATGCTGTCGCAGTGAGCCAATCTAGAGAAAATAAGGGATTCAACTTCACATTTCTCCATAATAAGTCTCTTCTCGGATAAAGTTGTCTCAATACATTGGAAGATGTTTTACATAGATGGTTGATATGTTTGGTGAACCTTCAGTCGCTGTCGTGTCAAATACCCAAATTGTTTGCTTCACTCACGAAGGGAATGACGTCATTGATATGGAAAGAGAGTCACACACATCTTTTCTCTCAATTTTGGACCAAAAGCATCACTTGTGATTTCTTCGTTAAGTTTCAAGTTTTGGGCACAAGAACATCGAACAACAATTGAAGATTTCTATTGATGTCAGCTTCGGCGATTTGACACTTAGGAACAGAAAAACTATAGAGTTGTGTGTAATCGGCGTAATGATGTAAACTGAACGAAATTATGTATTCATAGAAGTCACACATATATAGTCTAAAAAGAAGCGGTCCCAGGATGGAACCCTGTTGGGCGCCGAAGAATTTTACAAGATAATTTGATTCATTACCATCTAGGATAACACTCTGAGTCCGATTAGATAAATAACTGTTTAGTAGCAATATCTTCTAGTCCTATTCTCCTCAGAAAGTTCAAGATATGGGATAGGAATTTTATATTTCCGTTTGAAACATGTTTGGGGATTTGGTTCTGGGACTATTCCAGCTACTCCTGCTGATTCAGAGCCATATGTGTATTGGCTTTCTATTCAGCTCCGCCATGGTGTTTCTGGTAAATGCTTTCACATAGCTCTTTACCCCACTCCCCACCTGAAAAGAATATTTGTTAGGCATGCAGTACCATAAGACTATTTTGTTTTGGGAGAACTTAGTCGATTTGAGAGCATTGTTGTATCATATGGTGAATACTTTGTATTTATTTATTTTTTCCTTGCCATATCCATCTTGCTAGGTTACTTTGGTATTCTTCGTTGATTCTGAATATATCTTTTATCAAAACTCTTTAGATGGTCAAGTTTATAAAAATTTGAAATGAATAAATAAACCCTAAAACTCTGCAACAATTATTTTGAAATGAAATTGTTTCGTAATTGTTGAAATTTTCATCTTCAAATCTTTATACCGATTGTTCTAAAATTAATTAGTATTATTTTTGTTTCAGGTAAGCAGTTTCCAGTTCAACCATGTAACAGAATAAAAGGTGAGTGAATTTGTCAAAAAATAACTAAGAACAATAGAAGAAAATTGAAAACTGCCATGAAAACAACTTTCAAAATTAACTTGTTTGGACATGGTTCAAAACCAAAATATTATTTCGAAGCTCGTCTGCTATCTTTACTAGAAAATAAAAACTTATTTGTGTCAACAAAACTCCAAGATACCTATATTCGAGATTTTTAAGTTTCATTATATAAAACTGTCCAAATATAGTGGCATACAAACCGTGTACACATGATAAGTATCAAGTCAACCGAATAGACGGAACAGGAAGGAAAACCCATTTTTAAAACTGATCCGAATAAATATGTAATAGGAACATATGTATGGCGATCGTCCTGTAACCGATACTCCTGTTAAATATTCTCGTGGGTAACTATTACTCCTGTGGCAGAGTCGAACACATCAGTTGATGTTGAGGGAATATGCTTATTACGTATTGATTATCACAACTGAGGCGTTTCTACTTGTGCAGACCGTGGTTGCGAATGGACTGTTTGTTTGAGAGTTGTAAAATAACACTGTATTGTATCGAACCATAGTGCTGGATTATGCTCGTTATGACTAAGTTGAACGACAAGTTCTGACTGTGTATTGAACGATGTCGAGAATTGAAACCCACTTGAACGATGCCGAGAGACTTCACTGAACGACGTCGAAAACTCATTTTTCTGTCCCAGCTAACTGTATGGCTATACTTTCCGATAATAAAGGAATAAAGCCAGGACTTTTTTCTCTTGGGCCAATTTATGAATGAATACCTGATGAAATGGTAGTACTTTTTTACTATTTTATGATTAGACATAATCCGTTATTGGAACCAATTGTTAATCTAGGAAAATGCCCGTTTCGTAGAATCGCGGCAACTGCAAGAACTGAGATATCTACATGCGACACATAATACTTGAAATTCATATTTATGAAATAAAATATTTGAAATATACACATATATATATATATATATATATATATATATATATGTATATATATATATATATGTGTATATATATATATTATATATAATATATATATATATATTTATTTATGTTTTTTTAATTTTCTTAATTTTTTTTTTTTAATGGTCTGATTCAGTCAATTCATATACTTCCTTTTAACGACGTTTCGACATAGTATTTGTCATCATCAGGTTAAAACACAGAAAAATTATTCTATTTCTCTCTGCTGCAATTTTCTTGTTTATGTTTGAGTAATCTTTCAGTAATTTCGTGTTGTTTCTTCCTATTCTTTTTTCCATCGTTGTGAAGTATCCATCCATTTTTTGGCAGTATCTAGTTCCCAGCCGAATATATTTTTTCTTTAGTTTCTTGACCACCTATATATTTTCTTCAATTTCTCGGAATAAATGTCTGATTCATTGTTAATGTTAGATATTGTGATTGATTCAAAGCAGCAATTAGTATCCAATAGTAACTAGTAACATTTGATTCATACGAATTGTTGACATGTTTAAAAAAATCTAATATAAATGAGCGCTTCAAAGCCTGTTTTTCGTCAATGAGACGCAAAAAGTTTGAAAGACATCAGTTGTAAGTTATTTACCCTGTGAAGAACTCCAATGACGAGTTTCACTTTTTTGCCAAATGTTCGACACGTGAAGGCCAGCCACATTTTGAGACTATAACATATACTCCAAAATAATGAATTTTTGCATATATATTCTGTTTGCTTAGAAATATATATGATTAGGGTTTATTTTATTGTTATTATTATGATGTGACCAGAGTGATATTTTCCAGTTTACTGCAAATTTTAACTAATTAACAAAAACAGTACGTAGGAGGTCAAAAGCCAAATACAGATACATATTGTAGGGTCTACGGAACTGCAAGAAAAGAGTTTTGTAATAATCGTGCCCTGTTATACTGAGGATCCTAATTTTCAACATCTCTCAGTACGGAATTAGTGGTAACGGCAGAATTTATTTTTTAATCACTGCTATAAGATTGGACACTAAAAAATTATTATGATTTTCTTTTTGCAAATAATGGTTTATAAAAAAATGTCCTCACTTGAGGATAAAAGTACTTGGTGCTAAGAATGAATATTAGAAAGTCAACGATATAAATTGCAAAAATTATTAAAGAAAAATCTATAAACATGAAAACTTTTTAACATAAAAACTTTTTAACAAAAAATTAAACCAACGAAAAAACCAACTGAAAAGCAAAAAATTAAATAAACCTTCTCAGTTCAAATTATAATTGAGCTCCTAAACTAATGTAAGTAACTGATTTTGAGTCGGCGCCAAACAAACTAGTAATTGAATTAGGTGAAGCGTAAAATGATGGCAGCGAGATGCACGGCTGCGTTTTGATGACATCTTTCATAGATAATGATCTTCGATAATTGTTTGTTTGGCGCCGACTCAAAATCAGTTACTTACATTAGTTTAGGAGCTCAATTATCATTTAGACTGAGAAGGTTTATTTTATTTTTTGCTTTTCAGTTGATTTTTTCGTCAGTTTAATTTTTTGTTAAAAAGTTTTTATTTTTTACTTTTCAGTTCCGTATTTCGTCGGTTTAATTTTTTGTTAAAAAGTTTTTATTTTTCAATTTTTTGTGGCTAAAATCTACCAATTACTACCTACTTGTTTTCTGATTACTTCCAAAATACTTACTTACCCACCTTACTTCAACTATTACCAGTTAAATAATATGATTATCTACTTTTACTATTTGTTGTAATATAAATTATTTTCGTTGTTCTGGTTAGTTTATTTCATTACTTTGTATATCATTCCATCCTCTCATGAAATATACTGATTTTGACGGAACAAGAATAATGTCAGTAGCGATCTGCCATTGTCAACTACGTATGTGTGTGCCAATGTTCACTAGTGAAAAATCAATTATCCCCTATTTTTCTACCCGTAAGGGTGGCTAATTTCTTTCTAACTCCAAATATAAGGTATACCCCATCTATTAAAAAAAGAATCATCCAAATCGAAGAACCCAGTACAAAGTTATGCCTGATAGAATCGGTTAACGGACCAGAATTCAGAGGGTGAGTGATCAATATCCTTCATTTCGCTACCCTTAGGGGTGGATTTCATCTTTTATATTCAAATGGGACCAAATTCGAAGTACACCCTATCCACTAAAAAAATAATTATCGGAATCGGACGCCTCAGTAAAAAGTTATGCGTGATCATACATAAAAAAATATGATGGAAAAACATAAAATATACGGGTCGAATAGAGAACCTCCTCCTTTTTGGTTTCGTCGGTTAATAAAATAGCAATGAATACCCCACAAGAGGTTATCTTGAACGATGGAAGATAGTGACTAAAGTTCATCTTTCAGTCGCAGATGATTCCACATCTGATTTTATGAACATCCTGTTCATATTTTCAAACAAATCAGCAATGAAGTAATTATAACTATGATAAAAAGCAACATAGATTCTTCATCTTTTTTAATATTTGAAACTTCCTTTTAGTAAGTAACATATCGTGAAAATGTGTTGTAGATAACAGATACCTTTAGTTCAACAATTGTATATATTCGTTTTGTTGGTGTTTTTCATCATTCTCTATTGTATGATGTAAATATCTTCTCGCTTCTTCATTTTACCCTCTAGAGTTATTAGACGAAGATACTTTCTGTTAATAGAAAATGATACAGAACTATCAGGATTTTTTTATTTCAGTGTTACTGTTCCAGTAAAATGAATAAGGAACAATTAAAATGATGATGCCCAACGTTCAGAATTCCATAATTTGTACATCAGGCATAAGGGTAAATCTATTTTCCACGCATTCCATTATTGGAATCTGTTTGGGTTTCTCCCAATATCAACACGATTCGTTGAAGGCTCATGCCACTATCAAAACATTAGGCAAATCGGCAAGCTACAAAGGGTTTGCAGACTTGTTCGGATGGAGCAGTCTTGCGTTATATAGGCTTAGCGAGTGTTCTCGTATTAATCCTTTCGGGATGAAGAAATCTGTGTTATACATACTAGGAGTAATCATTATTTGTTTGTTGTGGGAATTCGGATTGTGGGGGATTTTGTAATTTATTTTTGTTTGCAGTTTCAATATTCATTATTTCCAAAACAAGATATATCTGGACCCGAAAGTACCTCTTTTAGATTACCCATGAATATTACCAAAATGTTTAAGCTTTTAAAAATATATGTTATGAATAATGTATTTCATTTCGACACAACTAAGAAAAGGTGAGTTGATTTGAACCTCATTGGATTGGAAGATCGAGCTGATTATTTTTTGTTGTTGTAATCTTATCCAAATGTGGCTTATACGAGTTATAATGTATACCTAAACATTATCCAAAATTTTAAACCATTCATTGAGTAATCATACATTGCCATGGCTATTTTTTGGGTACAAGTCATGCCAGAACAATTGGATATATTGAAAGGGAGTTTATTTTGTCGCTCCATTGGTGGATACTGTCGATGTCTTCCTGTTGACTGAAACAATCTGGTAGAGATTCGAATTCCTTATAACAGTCTTGATAATCCACGAATAACAAACGCTCAGAGTACTTTAAATTTTGTGTTAGGTCATTGATGAATATAAGAAATATTAATGGGCCCAAATTGGAACCCTCTTGAACTCCGGAGCTAGCACGAAATCTTCCAGATTTAAGGTTTACACAAAAACACTGTGTTTTCCAGTGATAAATATGCCTATGAAATGTCAATTAGATTGATGATAATATCAGAATCAATGAATGAATTGTGACATCTACCTTCTCGACTGGCCGCCAAAACGTCCCATCAAGAGAAAACATCAATTAAGCTTAATGGGAATTTATTAGGAAATATGGCAGACAGACGTCGATCGTGAAAAAAAAGATGAAATCGTGAGGAAGAGAGGGGAAGGTGTTCCATTATAAGAAAAAAAAATCTCTTGGTTACAGACAAAATCAAGGCGACTGAAAAAAAAGCAACTGAGAGAAAAAAAACATGGTGGTATATTAATTTACATAGGACGTCCCATCGAGAGAAAAGTGAAAAAATTTCAGAATGTCAACCGTGATAGAAAAAAACAATAGGATATATTATAAAATATATAAATTTTTTAATTTTTTTTTGCTGTTATTGTCGTTGTTATCTGGTAATTGGAAAAAAACAATTATTTTTTGAGGTTAGGTCACAGAAAAATAATTTTATCAGAATCCGGGAGTTGAATTTACTGGAAAACATATATGCAATCACATAAAAAAGTTCTAGAAAAAAAAACAACGCAAGACAATATTTGATATCTATAATGGAATAAATAGTCTCTCAAAGCATTTGCATTCAGACTAGCTGGATGATATTTGACAAAACACATTCATGATTTCTACAAGAGTCACATCAACTCGATTTTCACTCAACAATGATTTGGCTATATCAAAGACTTTATTATAATATTCGCAGAGTTCAGAGAGCCCAACAGGGCGATACGATCAAACACAACACCCATATGTGTTTGAAGTTCCTTATCGATATCGCCTTTGGTGATGCACAGTTGTTTGGTATCATTTTCGATTAATTGCGTGACTGTCACAAAATCTCCACAACAAGTCGTGACAGTATCGTACTCGTCAGGATAACAAGCGATAACTTCTTTGGAGCTTCTGTAGTTCCGCTGTATCTTTAATATAACTATTCCGTTGTGGTACGTCTGAGGGATGAATAATATTTTTTTTCAATATTGAAATCAGAAAATATGTGAGTCAACTATGGAAATTTGATTTTTCCCTTCTAAATATCTCTATGGGTCTGTTAGGAATATCCCGTTGCAATGAATACTCAGTGGATGAGTCGAGCACGCTCAAATTAATCCTCTTTGCGCGAATAAAGCGGGGTTATGTATACTGGAAAGTATTACGTTTTTGTGGCAACGTGGATTTGTTCACAGGATTACATACCAGACCAATTTTTCGTTAAGAGATGAGAGCTTAAATACTAATGGTGAGCGCATATTTATTCGCATCGTGCTGAGAAAACGGCGAAATTATTATTTCAGACATTATTTCCCAGAAGAATTGAGAATCTTGCGTTATACATAAATTTTCCGAAAGCATGGTGCTTAACGGCAATCCGGGGATTTTTTTTGTCAGTGTGAGTTCACAATTTCTTCAAATATCACAAATAATTTTATTTTTGACAATTATTTCATAGAAAACTGTGAATTCGTCAATCTGACAACTCGATTCTGTAACAATTGGAGATTCCCCTAAGCAGAAAATTTGTCGATGGAACAACGCTCATTGATTCGCACATCGCAGATATTATTAGGGCAAACAGTACCTAGGAGGTCGAAAATCCAAATACAGGTACATATTGTATATAGGGTCTACGAAACCGCAAGAGAAAAGTTTTTTAATATTCGTGTCCTATTATACTGTAGAGCGAAATTTTCAACATCTCTCAGTACTGAATTAGTATTAAAGGCAGAAAAACATTTTTTTCATTACTGCTATATGATTGGACACAAAATCATGATTATGTTTTTTTTTGCAAATGAGTTGTTTATACAAAAATTGATGTCCACTCAACAAAGGTTCTTGGTGGTAAGAATGAACATTAGAAAGTAAACGATATTAATAGCACAAATTATTAAAGACAAATGTATAAACATAAAACAGCAATTCTTAGTAATATGGAGGAGTATCGACTATGATAAGAAACAACATAGCTTTTTAATAATTTTTTGAATGTTTGAAACTTCCTTCTTGTTAATAACATTGTCCTCAATTCGAATTATCGAACTTCAGAGGTATCTAGAAACTAACAACTGGCGTATTCCTACAAATACTATACATATTCATTGAATCTGCCATTATATAATACCATACAATCAATAATATTCAGTTATCGAATATATAAAAAGAAATAAAATAACATTTAGACCAACAATCCTGTTAGCATTCGAGAACTTTACAACAACATATATTTTCGATTCACACCACAACGACCATACTTTTGCCCATGGAACAGGTAATTTTTACACTAAACGATCAAAAGTCAAACGCTACCATTGTTTTTTTGACTCCAAATTTCTTAAAACAATTGTCGTTCTAAATATTACCAAATGTAAACTCTGTTCCTTTAATTTTCACCTAGAAAATGTTGCCGTTCGTTTTCGTTCAGTTCAGTTCGACATTTTCAACAAATTCAGTAGTTTTTGAGTGCACTTGCGTTTAGCGACTGACTGTCACTATTGTGCTCGTAAAAAATGGACTGATGAAGTATTCGCGAGCGCATCGAAGCTTTATTTCATAAGGTTGTTTGGCTTGCCATCAATTTGGATAGCAATTCAGCCAAATTTGGTTCAATTGTGTTTCTAGTTTTACGTAAGGACAATCTAGGTTCAGCCTACAGGTCGAAACACATTTTTCAAGAGATTAGAAATCAACAAAATACAACCATGATAGCGTTTAACTTTCGACTGTCCTAATTGAGGCTGTCAACATCGTAAAAATTCAAATGATTGTATTTGGTGTGTAACAATCTGTAATTGTTATGTATTTTATAATTAAGTTAATCTATTTGCCTTCGAATGATTCGTATGAATTTTTTTATGAACTAGAAAATTGTCAGAACTTGAAGAGAATAAGAATTCATTGTCATATAAGACATGAAATATGATTTCCGAAATTCATTTAGAGTTTTGGAGTTGACTTTCTTATAATCATTGAAAGAAAATGTGAAACATTCTAGTGGAGACGGCTCTAGAAATATATTTAGATCGTTTACTGAACATATGCAAGCACTTCCAAGAGTACATATTTTCGCATGATCATTAAATGTATGCTACTGCTACTTTGTATAAGGCTATCGGAGTTTTATTTATGTCTGGGAGCGAAAACAACGGCTTATTGATTCCCGAGAGATTTTCTCAAGGAGGGTTTCCGCTGACGAGGAATGCTACTTCGCGAACAAAAATCTTGTGGGTACAAAGCTATCAACCAATGGGATTTCGAATACTAGCGTCGCTAAGAATGTTTGGAGGGCTTGAGGAGATGTGAGGGTGGAAAAAAATCAGTTGGGCGGTGTGGGTCTTGGTATGTACACAGAAAAAACAAATTGTTGAATCAAATAAAATTTATTTGAATCAAACAAATACAAGTGTCGTATATGCACGACAAAATATAATCACAAAATGAGTGGAAGCATTTCTTGGTTTTGGATCAAATTTCAAGTTTCAATCAACTGAAACCAATTTGTATGAACCAAATATCTTCTTCGACCAACTCTATTCATACTTGTTTTGGCAGAAATATTGTTTCAACCATGTAATTATTTTGTTGAATCTAATAATCAGATCTACAAAATTTGCTGATTACTTCAACAAAAATATTCATACAAACAAGTATTTATGTCGAATTGATGAATGCAATAAAATATCAATTCAACAAAATGAGCTGATCTCTTCATCAAACATATTTATTCAAATGAGTAATCATTTTGTTAATCCACTGAATTGACAAATATGGCAACCGAGCATGATAGCCTACACCAGACATTAAAGTCCAGAGTCGCAACGATGATAAATTGGCTCTGTTATTCGGTAACATTATCTAAGTCAGTTGTGCGAAAGCTTCGCCATCTAACGCATATAATTCAACCAATATAATATTATTTGAATTAATTCATTTCCGTTGTTTGATTCAAATTAATATTATATTTGTTTGGAACAAATTTTCATTCAATATGAGTTGGAGATTGTTTCAATTGATGAATATACCGTGTGTAACAGGATCATGGTACACCCCCCGTATCTCCTTTAGTTTTGAAGATAATTGATTGAAATTTGGGATATCCCATATACATAATAAGCGGCAGGCACTTTTTGACCTACAAATGATTTTTTCACTTCCGGTTTCGCCGGAAGTGATACCAACTTTCGATTTTTGAATAGAACACCCTGTATATTATTACAGTTCTGAAATCTGCATAATTTTCTGAATCTAATGAAACCACATAAGTGACATTTTTTTGATAATTAAATTTTTAGTTCTCCATTTAAGTGTGCCATGATGGTTCCGATTCATTTCAATTCACCCGTCTAATGCTAGAAAAATCGAAATCCCGTCAAAAATACTAAATTGCGTTTTTTATGGGCAAATAATGTTCATCGTAATCGATTTTGGGGTGAAAGTCAATTTTTTCAAATGGAACCATAATGGTACCATGGTACCATTTATGAGTACTATTAATGAGGAGTTTATTCATACCTGCTAATGAAATGTGCGATAAATACAATCAAAATTACAGCTGAAAGAAAATAAGATAATACAATTACTTTGTTCTAATTTAATGCTAAGAAGTTACTAAGGTGGCTTTGAAATCCAAAAAATGAACACAAAACATCACAAGAATTGTTCTAAATGCTGTCCATTAACGTCAATGCACTTCTGAACTCGCATAGCTGTTTCTTGAAGAACGTTCGCTAATTGCTGGGCCGTTATACTATTAATTGCCCGTCTTACTCGCAACTCCAGGTCTTCCGGGTTGTAACGGCGGTTGCATAGACAATGTTTTTTAAATGGCCAAAAACAAAGAAATCAAGAGGTGTCAAATCAGGTGACCTAGGAGGCCATCGCACAGGACCATTTGTCGAAATTACGTTTTCTTGGAATGCCTGTTGAAGGTAATCAGTTACTATTCTTGAATTATGGGGACGAAATACATTCCCTGTCGTAGATGGACAGGTAATTCAGTTAACCTGTCCTCAATTTAATTTTGCAGAAATCCTAAGTATCTATCTGCAGTCAAGCATCCTTCAAATATTATTGGACCAATGATTCTACGACCGAGTATTCCAAGGCAAACATTGAAACCGAACCGCACTTGAAAGTTACCCTCCCTCAATAAATTTTGATTTTCTTGTGACCAATACCTTGTATTTTGTATGTTAAATAATCCCATATTTGTAAACCTAGACTCGTCCGAAAATCAAATCCTTCCCAAAAAAGCATTGTTTGGCTGCACATCATTCTGTAAGATCCAATTGCAATATTCCATCCTACGTTCATTATCATTTTCTTACAGGTGCTGGTGCAATTGATATTTGAAAGATTTATAATTATGTTTGTGCAAGATTCGGCTTAACGTTTGGTGACTAATTTCCAATTCAAACCCATTTGCCATAAGAAACAGTCTTATCAACTTCTATTCGTGCTAAAACATTAATTTCCGTTCCTTCGTCAATGATAACGTTTTCTTCGGGATCATGGTTAGGCTCTCTTCGGAATTGATTTTCAAGACGATTAAAATAATTTCTCGCTGGACATTGTCTATCAGGATATCGGTTGGCATAAAGGTTTCTAGCCGCAACGGCATTTTTTCTACATTCCCCATAAATGATTAACATGTCCACTTTTTCATCCCTTGTATAAATGTGGGGCATTTTGAATAAAAATAACAACAAATGTGAAGACTTTTCCAATACACATTAAAAATACCGATAAACCAATACCTATTTATTTGACAATCTGAATGAATAATTTCATTGTTTTCAACAGGCATTCGAAGCTATGCGAGTTCAGAAGTGCATTGACGTTAATGGACAGCATTTCGATCAATTGTTGTAATGTTTTGTGTTCATTTTTTGTATTTCAAAGCCACCTTAGTAACTTCTTAGCATTAAATTAGAACAAAGTAATTGTATTATCTTATTTTCTTTTAGCTGTAATTTGATTGTATTTATCGCACATTTTATTAGCAGGTATGAATAAATTCCTTATCAATAGTACTAATAAATGGTACCACGGTACCAATATGGTTCCATTTGAAAAAATTGGGTTTTACCCCAAAATCGATTACGATGAACTTTATTTGCTCATAAAAAACGCAATTTAGTATTTTTGACGGGATTTCGATTTTTCTAGCTTTGGACGGGTGAATTGGAATAAATCGGAACCATCATGGCACACTCAAATGGAAAACTAAAAATTGAATTATCAAAAGTGTTGACGTTTGAAATGTCACTTATGTGGTATCATTGGATTCAGAAAATTATGCAGATTTCAGAAATGTAATAATATATGGGGTGTTCTATTCAAAAATCGAAAGTAGGTATCACTTCCGGCGAAACCGGAAGTGAAAAAAAAAATCATTTGTAGGTCAAAAAGTGCCGCTTATTATGTATATGGGATATCCCAAATTTCAATCAATTATCTTCAAAACTAAAGGAGATACGGGGGGTGTACCATGATCCTGTTACACACGGTATATTCAAATCAAAGAAATGTTAGCATTGCATTGAAAAATCCATTTTGTCACCGCAATATAATGATTCCATCCATCGGGATTAATTTTATTTGAACGGGTCGAGCCAGTAAGAGTGTTCAAATAAATTTGGTTGAATTGACAAATCCTTTTATCCGGTGTAAATGACGAATGTTCGACCTTCGAGCGTTGATGAATAATTTTTTTGTTAGATGTTCCCAGAGGGAACTAAAATTTGATTATTTTACGGGAGATAATACGTGTCGAGATTTCGGACGATAAAAGTTAGCATCGAAATGGGAAGTTTTTTTTTTCGACGTAATATCGACAAACTTCATATCCTTTTGAAGAGTTTTTCAAATGTCACAATATCCATTTGAAATTTCTTCCATTGAGGTCCGCACAAAAATAGAGTGAATGCATTCTTTTTGAATGCCCCGTTTATTCTAACACATATGATATTTGTTCGTTTGGGTCAGTTATTAAAAGTTTATGTGTCTTCAACTCACTACTCATATTTCTGTTCAGATTCTGAGAAAAGCAGAGAAAACTGGAACTAGTCTTACAGGCCAGGTTGATTGATAATTTGTCGGTGTCAAATTGTATAAGTGTGTGTATGGAGCGTGGTTGGCCTTATATTGGCCTTATATTGCATATATTGCAATGAATCGTGAAATGCAGCTTCTCGAGCGGCTATGTGATCGGATTGTTTTGTAGTGTATATTGATTAATAAAGTAGATCGTGAAAATTTGTTGTAAAAAACAGATACTTTCCGTTTAACAAATATATATTCGTTTTGCTGGTGTTTTTCATCATTCTCTTTTAAACTATCTTCTCACTTCTCAAGTGTTCTGCAGTGATTTAAATTTTCGCTAGAACAAATAATCGCAGAAAAACATATATGCTTCGTTGAACAAATACTCTCGTGTAAATACACCAGAGGGAAATCTGCCTCGCGTTAGTGGAACTACCGCTTCAAAATAAGCTTTTGTAATGGTAAACCACAATCGTTTAGTATTTGTCCGTATTTCAGGAGTTCTGTGAAAGTTTGATAAGAAAGCAATGTTTTACTGCATTTTCTGCTACACTCTTAGAAAAAGTTTATTGTTTTTGCAATATATTCTGAAACTAACTGCAATCGTTGAACGATAGTTTTCTTTTCTAATCAGAACTTTGTATAATGGAAGGGTATTCCTGTGTTATCCAAAATATGACCAATACCGGGCTGTAGCAATGTTTATATTGGCTGATTTTGAAATGTAGGTCCAAAATTACTACGATGTTTCAACGTTTATCCATATAAGTGCGAGAACTTCAACTGAAATAAATTCTTTAACTTGTATATATATATATATATATATATATATATATATATATATATATATATATATATATATATATATATATATATATATATATATATATATGTGTGTGTGTGTGTGTGTGGGTGTGTGTTGCTGTAGAAATTCAATAAACAGGCCAATTAAATTTTTTCACGAGCTTCATCTTGGTGTTAGGCATTTAGTTCATTTTCACCCCTAACTTTTTATTTTCAAATGTGAGGGCATGTCAAGTTATACATAATTTGAAATTTTATTTCTGGAGAAATACAAAGTATGAGTTATTCTGTAATTTAACGATTAATTTGGATTTTTCATCTCATCTTTGAGTCGCAGATTATTCCAGATCAGATTTTATGGACACCCAGTTCATATTTCCAAACAAATCAAGGATCAATATTCTTCAACAATAACCTATTCAACAAGAGCTTGTTTCAAGTTTGGTGCTTTTATTTCCGAATGAAGCAGATCCCGATTTACTAAACAATATGTTATGGTATCAGGAATACAGAGATAGCTCTACTGTATTACGATCCAATATTTAGATGGCATTCTTTCCAAATAAATGGATTGTAGGAGAGGTAGTATTGTATGGCCGCCATGAATACCAGATCTCAGTTAGTCGATTTCTTCCTGTGGGGGTACTTCGAGGGTGAAGCTTATGTAACGCATATCACCAGAGATGATGTAAGAAACGCTTGTGTTTTATCATCGATTGGATTTTTACAAAGAAATAAAATAAAATTTGCGATTTTATTATTAATATCATGTTTATCTCGTTACTTCACTATAGAAAATTTCACTGTAGAAATATTATAGTTATAACTAATGTTTTATATTCCTCTGAAAATAAGTTTTCCAATAATGCTTTATTTGACATACACTTACTTTAGAAATCGAAAGTGTAAATAAATAAAACGAAAGACACTCACTTCACTAAATGATTTTCACTAAACTGGGTTTACAAAATTACGATATGTGTTCTGTATTTATTAATTTCCAAACTTCCTAAAAGGTCGAGTTTACTACCTTTCTTTGTTATATGTAATATTTCGAAATCGTTAACAAAATAATGTTTTCACGTCGAGACATGAGTAGCAGGAGTTGAATTTGTTTTACCATTCACGAAACAGTTGCAAGAGCCACGAGTTATCTGAATGATTATCTGTTTTGTATGCGATATTGATATTGTTTTCACGTAAGAAAGTAGATTTTTTTTCCCGTAGGATGGCCGAAATATGTGATAACTTTGAAATTATGTTTTAGTTTTGCAAAACTTTTTTGTAATAATATCATCCATCAGTTTTGAACTATAATATAAAAAAAAACATTCAAGAACTGGAAACAACCTCTTTTCAGTGAAAGTTTGTTAACAACCCCAACCTAAAATGAGTTCACAAATCCAGAAAATGCGGCCAAAAAGTCAAAATTCAGTTTTACGTACACATTACTCGTTTCAGTTGTCTTTGTTCTGAAATTTCCGAACTTATTTGATTATTTTTTCAGTTCTTCAAATCAGAAACATTTCTCAAGAATAGATCAATTCGGCTTCATCGAATGCAGCATTCAACTTCGATCAAGTAAACAAAGCAATTTATTATTCGTAAAGATTTACTAAGATTATTATACGGGCGCCATAACAACCAACAGCCACCAACATATCACTTTAATGGGCTTTCTTCCGTAAACATCTTCAAGTAACTCTCATTCAGATATTATATGGTTTTGTTTCATGCAGGGTTAATCAGAAAACATGTGCTAGTTTCTCGCAGAATAACAAGATGCTCCTGACTTTGTTTTTATTTATTATTTTTATTTCTTAAGTGCAGGTGGTTATGATGAGCAGAAATCATGTTTCTGTGAAATGAAATTTTGGAGAGCAGATTTGTTTCTCTAATTCTCAAAAAACGGAAAATAATATATGAATAGAATGATTCGTGGTATAGTGTTCCAGGTACCCTTCATGATTTGTAGAATTTCTTCTTCGGCTTTGAAACTGCAGTAAGGTTGTATTTCTGATAAGTGAAAAAAGTTTTTTTTTTTTCAATATGTGGGAAGTTTATTTTATGCTAACGGACAGAGGCAGACCACATAAAACTACAGGAATACAGTTATTTTATAAAAAAATATTGCATCAATAGTGGTCCTTTCTTCCTATTATTGAAATCATCAGAACTACTATACGGAATCAGAAAATTGTAGGTTTGAAGAGTCTTAAACAGATGTAAAAAAAAAAAAAAAATTATTCTAAAATGTCTTGAACATATCGACTGGAGTGATCTGATGAACACAAATCCAAAAGATGTGAATAAACAATGGGAGTTATTCCATGATACCTTTTCTTTCCACTTTAACAACTGTTTCCCGCTCAAAGCCGTAAAAACAAGAAAAGTGAAACAAAAAATCTGCAACGATCCTGAAGTCATTGAATGCAAAAGAATCCTAAATATACTTTATGTTCTCTCCAATACTAACGAAGCTTTCAGTGAACAATACAAAAATGCTAAAAGAAAATATAACAACTTACTCATTAGTCGCAGAGCGCTAAGTTATCAGCGGCAGTCTGACAACAAAAGTGAAACCACATGGGGTATCGTCAATGAAATCACTGGCAAACAAAATCCAAAAACAAAGAAATCTCCATTCCTGTCACTCCTATGGAAGTAGCCAACAAAGTTAACGATTTCTTGATCAATATTCCCATTACATTACATTCACAATCTCATAACATCCCTCACACGTGCAACATTATACCTCACGATAAATCGTTTTTTGTCTTCCCTGTCACAACTGATGAGATATTGGAAGCTGTAAATAGTTTGAAAAACAAGTTCAGTAGTGGTGATGACGACATTCCTATGAGTATTATAAAATATTGTATACACTATATTATAGTACCGTTGAATTATATTCTGAGAGAATGTTTCCCTTTTCAACTCTTTACGTTTTGGTATTTTCCCTGACAAGCTTAAAGTAGCATTAATAACATTGTTACACAAAAAAGGAGATGAATCCAAAATTGAAAATTACAGACCAATAAGCTTACTGTCATCTTTCGCAAAAATCTTTGAGAAAACAGGCTCATCAAATGGTTCGAGCACAATAATTTTCTGAATAACTACCAGCATGGATATCTTAGAGGCAGATCAACGCTGACTGCAATTTTCCAATTTCTGCAGAACATAATAATTGCACTAGAACGCACTGGGTGTCTTTCTCGACTTATCTAAAGCATATGATTGCATAGAGCACAATATTCTTCTGCAGAAATTGGAGAAATATGGTGTTAGAGGACCTGCATTGAATTGGTTCCGATCGTACCTCCTTGATAGAAAACAAAGGGTCATTATCACTAAAAATAATTGCATCATTAAATCGGATTCATGTAAATGATTTCATGTCAAATATCAACTCAGAAAAATATAATCTCACATGCTATGCAGACGATACTAATTTTTTGGTTCATGGGGAACATTTTCCAGAAGTAATAAATAACCTAAAGACGTTACTTACACTCGCATCTGGCTGGTTTCACATGAACAAATTGACTCTGAATGAAAACAAAACAAATGTAATGCTCATCACCACAAATAGGCCGCAATTTGTAAAGCCCACAGAATTAAAAATGAATACAACCACCTTAGATATATCAGAAAACGTAAAATTTCTGGGAATGCAAATTGACGATGTCTTGTGGTGGGACCATCACGTTACGTATATCACCACCAAACTGAATTCGGCATGTTACAGCCTGAAGATTATTGCAAACTATACGAATTATGTCACCATCAAAACTATATATCATGCAACTGTAGAATCTCTAATACGGTATGGTATAATTTTCTATGGGAAAAGCAGGGATTCAAACACAGTTTTTACAGTTCAAAAAAGATCTTTAAGAACTCTTTTTAGACTGAAAGTTGGCGATTCTTGCAGGGGAAAATTCAGAACTAGTAAAATTTTAACTTTCTATGGAATATTCATACAAGAATGTTTATTATTCCTTCTCAAAAACAAATCTCAGTTTGAGTATCTAAAGCCACAGTCTAAATACAGTACAAGGAATACTTTCTACAACTATCCTCAAAATAAATTAGCATCCACTGAAAAAAGCGCTCTCTACAACTGCATAAAATTTTACAACAAACTACCCGCTAACATGAGAACTATAGAAACGTTGTCTCTATTCAAGAAAAATTTTTTTATATTACTTCTGGAGATTGAACCATACTCAATCAATGATTATCTTTCTGCCAATTTATCTCAGTAATCTTAAATGTATGTGACGATTGTTTTAGTTAATGTTGCCTTATATTGTCTGTTATATATATTGTGACATTCCTTGAAATAAAATTTATTTATTATTATTATTATTAATAAGCACATGGTATTCAGAAAATAAATGTCAATCTGAACTCACAGTAAAAGATAATGTATTTGCTTCGTAATAATCGTAATTTTACTTGAGATACAAATTGTTTTGGGATAATGTTGATTTTTACTCGTGTAAAGTGGGACACCCAAAGGATTGAATTTTCAAAGAAAACCGTGTTTTCTGTCAAATTTTCCATTTATATTTAGTTTTAAAGGTGTAAAGTATTACCATATATGTCTAATTTATGTACTTTTTTACGAGTATCAATTAGGACGCCAACAATTATAGACTCCGTCTCACGATGAACCTATTGATCGATAAAAGCACTACAATTCACCGACTCCTTCATTTACTTAATAAACTTTTCATTTAAAAATTCCTTGAAAATTCGAGGACTGGTGAAGTTTAGAGGAAATTTCACCTAAGAAATATTTATTAATCCTGTGAAGTTGAAATAATTAATTATTTTTCATCGTGTATTTTGCCTATGAAGTTGATTGATTTTTGAAGGAGATTAGTTAGTCATGATCATTGTATTTGTATCGTGAATTACAGTTTTGGCGCTGCGACGGCTCGAATGTGAAGTAATTGATAAAAAATTTGGGCTTCTTGAAGTAATTTTGCATGTCTGCTTGTTATAATTTTTCTGTAATGTTAGTTGAGACATTGAATAATTAGTAATCTCATATTGAGGCGCTCTGCACGATTATTGAAAATATATTTCATTCTATGAGGATACTTCAATAAACGTAACGAGACCTAATCGCTCTTATAAATATAAAGGATCCCCCATCACACCGGCGCGATATGGCGGTAGCGTCAGCGGTTCCTACCGCAAATGGTTTGCATGGGCATTGCATTGATCACGCTTAAAATTTAGTCAAAACAGTAAAGTATCATTCGAAAATATATGTAAAACCGTTTAGCATCTCGGAGTAGTTCCGACATCAAAGTATGATATTCTCCATAGTTTTTTCTTTCTTTAATAATATTATGAGTCCATTTTCTCTGTTCCTTGGAAAATAAACTAAATAAGGACACAAGTTACATTACTTGATAAATAATACTTACCTCATTCGTCTTTCATCCTTAGCCAAAGCCAACAATAGCAACATTTCTTCTTCATCAGAAGACATTTTTCAGAAAAACTGGTACGTGACGCTGTTTATCGCACCGTTAGCGAACTATTCGTACCGCGTTGGTGTGAACATGAAAAAAACACGTTCCCGCAATAAATGCGGTTTTAGCGCCGAAGATATCGCTACCGCTATATCGCGCCGGTGTGGGGGATCCCTAACCCCGGAAAAGCAACATAACTGTCGCAATGTGAACTTAATAAGATACAATCTAATGTGAATGCGGATTCTGAAATGAACTTGATCTTTCTGAAGCGAATAGGTAGAATGATGCGCTAATCAACATAAACTCAAAAGCTTGCAATTTTAGCTAGATGGAAATCTAAATAATTGATTTTCAAAGGAAATAATTTCTGATATTCGAATGAACGAGCAACTTTCGAACTCTTGGAAATACTTCATCTTTAAACTTTTTGAAGGGAATCGCCTAGTATTTCTTTGGTGAAGTCAAGTTGAATCTGCTACGATTTGAACAACCATAAGCTTTTCAAAATATAGGTAAATTTAAATTTCTTGTCCGCTCGAGGAACTTTTTGAGTTGATTTTTAGGAAAATAATAAATTCATACCGGAAATCATCACATTCAGATGCTCAGAAGATGGTTTATATTTCAGACTTGATTTTAAACATTAAGTACCGAAATATTTTGAGACAAGATTTTTGTTAGCTGGCTACTTTTGTTTTCTCTTCCAACACTAGAATTCGCAGATTTTGTATCATTCTGACTCACCGGGTATTCAATTTATACACAAAAATGTTGGAATTTGATCGTTGCTCGTTCGCCAGAAGCGCCTTTTAAACAGGAATTCCTTATAAGTGCCTTACCGCGGCTGTTCCGTTGGTAGTACGATGTATATTTCATCCTGCGGGAGCATGCTACCGACTCTATTAAATTATTTATAAAGTCCTTGCTGGTCTGTTTTATTGGCACCGGCGGCTTAAGATAGGTCGTATCTTTCGTCTCGCGAGAATCTTAGCGGGTAAAAATTACATTACCCGTTTAAATTTAAACTTGATACCATGGGAGTAATTTTGAAACGTAAAATTGTGATAGTATATTAGGTACAAACTAATCGATAGGTTTCAAATTAAGAACGTCACTAGTAGATAAATTACAAATTTCCTGGTTAATTAAATTGATTGTGTGTAATACAGGAAGGAATTTTTTAAATCTGATGTTTCGGGTATCGAAGTGGCTAATTGTGATAAACGAAGCCGAAAAACAAAAAACAAAAAATTATATAAAAAAGGTCCCTAAATAATACTAAACAATCTGAAAACGTCCCTTGAGAACGAAAATTTGGAAAAGACTTACACAGCCATCGATTACGAACAAAAATCCAATAATAGTCACGATACTTCAATGTTTCATCTAAATTAGTAGTGTCCTATGAACACCTCTTAATTTTTAAAGGCGAATACTAATGAATGGGTGAATGACTCTGTGAGAGAATCCATTGAAAATCGGAAAAAATGGTTTCATCTTTAAAGCTACTATCCTATACTAAAAGAACAGTACAAAAATGCAAGAAAAGGCCACAATGTTAATCAATACTACCAAATCTAAATATTATTCTGTCAAACTACTGGAATCAAACAATATAAATAAAACGGCTTGGAAGCTTATTTCAAAAGTAGGCAAACAGGAGAATGATCATAACAGAAACATCACAATAAAACAGTAAAATTATACTATTTGCAATTCGGTAGAAATTTCCGAAATTTAACAATTTCTTCGTGAATGCTCCACATGAACCTATAAAAAAAATAAAGAACCCTGTATTGACAGGTGAAACTTCAACTATGACGTATAAAAGTTGGTCAACAGTATGTTTATTTCTCATATATCTGAAGAGCAGGTGCTCTATATTATAAAACATAAATGAAAAAATGAACATACGTGCGGCCCAGAAGATATTTGAGGGTTCATGATTAAAAAAGTCGCAAATTTGATTATAAAACCCTTGACTTACCTCATTAATTTATCATTTCAAACAGGAATATTTCCATCCAGAATGAAAGCTGCGCGAGTTTCGCCCTCTTTGAAAAAATAATATAAAAAATTTGGAAAACTACCGTTCAGTTACACTCATAATTTCGAAAATTTTGGAATATGCGATATTGGAATAACTACTGAATTTCATGGAAAAAACCAATGCAATTACTGAAAACCAGCACGGTTTTCGAACTGGACATTCTACAATCACAGCTATTCGCAGATTCTACGAAAAAAATTTAGTCTCCCTGGAGGAAGGCGAAAACGCGGTTGGGATATTCTGTAATGTCATCCGTTCTTTCGATTGTGTGCAGCATGAAATTTTATTGGATAAATTATTCAGATACCGAATATGCGGCAAACTTCATGGATGTTTTTCGTCATATCTCAAGGGACGTCTCCAGAGGATCAAGATAAATCACGTGGAGAACAATGAAAAAGAAAAAATGGTTTTCACTTCTGGTGAATTTTCGATGGGAATTGGAGTCCCTCAGGGACATCAATGAATTACCTCTGGTCCTCCCGAATGCATTTACCTGTTTGTATGCAAATGACTCCTCGTTATTATTCACAGGCAAATTAAAACAACATTAACACTATTCTTCAGTCATTTCGTAGGAGGCTATACGATAATTACCTATTTTTTAATACTACTTAAACAAATCACACACATTTAATAACAATACCCCCGGCAGCAGAAATAACTATAAATGATCAGCTAATGTCCCTAATGGTACTTCATGTAGGCAACTATTCAAACAATTTAAAATTCTTCCTCTCTATGGCCTACATATATTGGAACTTGGAACGTAAAACTTTGGTAAATAATAATTCACTACATGATCATAATACAAGATCAAAAAATAATTTCCATCAGCCCAATGTTCCTTTAACGGTATCCCAGAAATCTGCAGATATACTGGGACTCAGATTGTATAACGTTCTTCCCAAAGAACTGAAATTGATTGAAAAAGGTAAGAAGACTTTTTTTCGACCTCTGTCCCTATAACTAACATAAACGATTTTTTTAATAATTTTAGATAAAATGTTCATCTGTATTGCACACACTTGTTTGTATCTGACTTTTCAGATAGCTCTACAGCTCTATGGATCAAATGAAAATTGAATAGAATTGAATTGATTATAGGATATATTTCATCGTCCGTTGAATCTAATTTTTTTTGGAGTTCAACGTGAATAAAAACAAACTGGGTTATGCAGTCCAAATCTGGAAAATATTTACAAAAATATCAAAATAAATTTAATTTGGATCAAACAAACTCATTGTTTCAAATGTAACTGCAATTTACTTGGTTTCGAATCGATTGTTTGTTTGTTTTCAACTAATATTAGATGAAGTCAAGTGTCATATTCATTCAATCCAATTCTTTCGATTTATTTGATTCAAGGGTCATATCGCAATAAATAAATCTGATGTATTTATAATATTTCCAGAATATATATTATTTGTAACAAGAAGATGTGTTATTTATTTGAATCGAATGAATATTTGTTGGAAAATCAAAAGTACATATTCGATTTCAGAAATCACATGAGTTTATTAGAAAATATAGACTAATGAACGAACTAGCAGTACCAATACAATACAAACCCATGTTTATGTCCGAAGCAGATTTCAAGAAAAACATTGAAAATTTCTCAGCTTAAAAAGTTTTATGGAAAATAAGTTATTTTGCACCAATGTATTTATGTATATAGCAACTACCTACTCATTTCATGCATTTACATTTCAGATTACTTGACAAAATGTTATAATGAAGTGTATGATTCATCTTCAACACTTACTGATTGTTCTGAGTAGTATCTGATTTTATTCTATCTTCTGGGTGAAAATAAAGTTTCATTTGTTTCATTTAAGATGCCTACGCAATTTTCAAGAGAATTATTTTCAATTTTTGTGAAGCACTCATTGATAAACTTTCTTTTCTTCTGCTTCCATTATCTATCAATGAACTGCTCGAAACGCCTTCTTTTTATTAAAATTGAAAAAAAACAGTTGGTGGAAAAAAGTTAAAATTTCCCATTCCCTAAATATTCCAATCCATTGGATTACTTGATTGATAAGTAAAAACTGCAACTTCGCTGATCCACACCCTCACACGAGAGGAAAACTGAACTGATCTTTGGACCAGTTATGGGGTGGTGTGGTGGGGAGAACCACTTCCTAGCTGATAATTGCAGTAAAATAATTGAAAATATTTTTCATCTCGAAAGAAGTTCATTGAATAATGGGACCAAATGTTTTGTTTCATTAAAAAACTGCTTTGGTTTGAGTATTTTTCATGACCCCATTTGGAATAAACTCATTTTTAAATGGAACAAATCAGTCTATATCATTCAATTCAACAATGTTTGAGTATAACAAATATCACTCAAGCCAAGTGTTTTATTTAAAATAAATCAAAATTCGAATATTCCTTTTTTTTTCTGTGTAGTCATGCTAACTTGCCAATGAAAATATTGGGTATTTTTTACGATTGCTTTTTCACCTCTTGTCACTTTTCCACCAATTGTCACTTTATTGATATTTTTATAGGAAATTAAGGAAATAATTGTTTTGAAATTTCGTCGAAGGTTCAAATGGTTAAAGAAAAACAAGATCCCCTTAAGTAATTATTTCATGAAATAATGTTCGAAGAACGACTCTTAAACGTGATATGAATAAGTAAATATTCGAAAATAAGGTATTCAACAATGTACAAACATTCACAATAGGTATTTGTGATGGAATTTATTTCAAGCATTTTCCATACTATGAGAAATTACGATCTGTAGTTTCATTTATTCCCCAAAATAATGTTTAGATGTAATAGTAAATGGAAAATGCATAGAGACTCATGAAAACAACGTTCTAAAAAAATGTCCACAATTTATTGTCATTAGTATTGTTTAATGCGAGTTGAAAGTATAAATTCCGAGATGCGAAGTCTGATACTCAATAAAAGTCCAGTCCAATTGTCATAAAATGTGTTTAACGACGGATCTTATCGCGCATGAATTTAAAAAAAAACTAAGCATTTCGGCTGGAAATTTGACTCGGTGCGTATTAGGTACTTATCTGATTAAACCACAAATATATCTTAAGTAAAAAAAAATTAAAAGAAATATAAAAGTAAAGATGAACGTTTGATTCAAGTACAGTGTACAATCAATAGAGTACACTTATTTATCTATATGCACGTTATAATATGCATAAACCTTCAAATATACTTGCATGTAGAATATAAAAACTCAACTTTTTAAATTTTGGTTACAGATATGACTGAATTTTTGATTTTTTGGTGTAAAAATATTCTGCATTTCTGACTGAATCAAAGCTACCACAGATGAATTTGGCGAAACATAAATCCTCCTTACCGATGCTTTCAGCTCATGCAATACGTGTTCAATTGGATTGAATATGTAATGGTAAGGAGGAAGTCTTGCCACTTTATGACCCATTTCCTCTGCCAATGTGTCACAATAATATTGTGTTTTATTGAAAATGATTTTATTACTTCCAGCAATTGTTTTTTGTATAATTTTCCTCAAAATACATATTACTTAATTTGAACACGCAACTTTATTTGACCTTCTACTGTGGTAGCTCGCATTATCCATCACAAACACACTATTTGGTGGTATATTTGCTAAAGTTAATTTTCAAACCAGTCTTTGAATACTTCTGCCGTAGCGTCGCACAGTGGTCCCAAATCCCAAATCGCTGGCCAAAAATCGAAAAATAAAGTTTATATTTAAGGAATTCTAACTGTTGGGCTAGGTAGATGGATATTTCTCACGTCCCTTCCAGGGTCGGGAAGTGGCAGGTGTTATATATAGCCGTTGGGATACCATTCTGGCCGGAACGCTCGAGCAGGTAGCATCGGTCGTGCGGTACGGTCTAAAAATTATGTTGTGTTTGAAGTGAGTACATTTATTATATCATTTGGATTTTTCATATAAACCACACACCGAGCAACAAAAAATGTAAACATCTACTATAAATTCTCGTGCCCGCGGCGACAAAAAGTTATGTTTACATTGAGTAAGAGTTAATAATTCTACATAATTCACCGACCAATCAAGTGTCACGTTATTCTTTATACTCTTGAGTAATACACCACCAGAAATCAGCTGCTCCAATTTGCCCCTTTGGTTACGGTGAATTTTCTTTCTTCGAGAAATCACATTTAATTCCGGATGTATGCACGCTCTAACTTAACTTTCGCAAATTTTGATATATCGGGTTAATTTTTTTTATACAAATAGGCTAGGGGATGAGGACGGTTGATATTGAATTTGAAAAGAATCGCTCGAAAAATTTGAGTTTTTCAAAATTTTGAATAATTTAAAAATCGTTGGTAGTCCGCCATTTTTAGGCCGCCATCTCGTTTTTGGAAAACTTGACTCCACATTCGTGTTCATCGATCTTGAAAATCTCCAAGTACTGAATTTCGTAGCGATTGATTCGAATTTGGAAGAAATGGTTAGCCATTTTTAGGCCGCCATTTCGTTTTTGAAACATTTTACTTCAGATTCGTGTTGAGCGGCTCTAAAAACCCCCGAGTACCAAATTTCGTAGCGAATGATTCAAATTTGGAGGAAATGGTCCGCCATTTTTAGGCCGCCATCTTGTTTTTGTAAACTTGACTTCAGATTCGTGTTCATCGATTCAAAAATCTCCAAGTACAATTTGTAGCGATTGTAAATTTGGAGAAATGGTCCGCCATTTTTAGGCCGCCATTCTTGGCCGCCTTTTTTTGAAAAATTTGACTTCAGATTCGTGTTCAGCGACTTCAAAACCCTCCTAGTAACAAAATTTTTAGCGATTCCACAATACCTTCTATATTTGGCCAGCCATTTGGGATTTGGAACCACTGTGCGTCGTCGTGATAGTCAACACGGGAGTCCCTTATATTTTTGGCTGAAGGCCAATGCTTTTGGTATAAAACCATTTTTTGTTCCAGCTCACCCTCTCTATATTCAAGGATTGTAATTTAAAATGCCACCCTCCGTCTTTGCAAACGGGCCGATTCCATAATTACTTGCTGTTTATATTTTTTTTTTCATTTTTAATCCGTTTTATAAAATGCGTTTTCTTAATGTCTTATGTCCTGTGCCATCTTTTTCTTCAATATTTGCATTAAAGTTGAAAAGGAAAACATTCTCAATTGAATATTGAAGATTTTTCTGTGAATTGAAAAAGCCACGATCAAAATTAAGTTATTCTTGTGAATATCTAACAGAAAACAAATCAATTTTGCATTAAAGTATTGATTGAAAGTAGGGACCATTCGTCCCTCATACATGTCATATACTTTTCGACGAATTATATCCACATCCAGTTTCTCAGAAGTACCAGAGTCTTTCCTCTTTCTCCTCTTTACTATAGGCTTATTTACTACACACCTTACTCACTGCCTTCACTGGCCTGAGTGTTAAGGCTGCAGCTTCCTTACCTGCACTAAATTTTGATAATCCACGTTCGCGATGGGTGGTATATACGTCAAATATAACATTTTTGTGTCAACTGATTGCGCTTTGATTGTTTTTTAACACTAATTTTCCTTCTAGTGACGACATTATCACCCGTACCTCCACGTAACGTACTAGGTTCTTTCCCACGGACGGGACATTTTTAGTCAACACGTAATTGACAACAAATAACTTCTTTTCTATCCAAATACAAACTGCTAACTGAATTTTAAAACCACAAATCAGCATGGAAACTGGGCATGTCCTAATTATTTCAAGAAAATAAGTTAATAAAAAAAATCAATCAAATTAGTTTAATTATCAAATTACGTTGACAAATTTTATTTCGCGCATGAATGTGTAATATAGAAGATAATTTACGTATTTTTGAATTCGTACCTGGAATCCCTACACCCTTTTCTATTAAATTTCATACCCAGAACAATAGGCCATTATTAGAGTATGGGATTAGCATTTATAATGAGTCTGTTAGATCTGTGGCAGGAGTATATTCGGTACAGACATCGAAACCGTCTAACTCTTCATCTCACTCATACTTTCGCGTGTTTACCTGTCTCATGCTGGGTTGTTTCGACAATAGCTATGCATTTCGATTGTCATCATCAGGCATCCAGAAAACTAAGCAACTAGTTCAGCTTTAAACTTGGTATTTATTTATATTTCCAACCCAAAAGGATAAAAAATATTGGGATAGTAAAAACTAACCTTTACAATATTTTTAAAATATTTTTTTCCATCCTTATGAATGTTATATGACTGTATACCGAGCAAAAATCGCATACCATACTTCCTTCTTCTAAAATTATCAGGTTATTTTTCATAAGTTCTAACTGTAGGGAAATTTACGGATCACTAATATGCTTTAATACCAAGGATCAACTTTATACGTATTCAAAGTATTAGACAAACACGCGGACGGCCAGACGAACACGTGATCGATTCTATTAGCCACCCAGTTCCTGAGTCCGGCCCTGCCGCCTAGACTTCCTGGCGACTAGATATATTGCCGATCAAGCTCCTACCGAGATTTATCTTTTTGCAGAATGAGCTCACACCGAAACTTATCTTGTAAACCGAATATTGACGAAAGAACTATAATAGTTTCATTCTTTGTTTATGTTATAAATTATCTGAGACATGTATTTTGATCATTCCATTTTTGTCACTTGTAACCTGTTTTCAATTTTCCTCAAAAGCATCGAGTAGAGTAAATCTTCAATTGTGCAAAAAGGTGAACGTTGAAAAAGAGTTATTCAACACAAAATTGGTTTCAAACAACGAGTAGTGCTTTCCGAACCAAGGGCTGCGAAGGCACTATCGTAACTTGCAACCGACTCGGTCCGAGGACAAAGAAAGCCAACTTTGCATGGCATGTGTATTTAACACAACAAACATTCATGTTCATGAAATCCCAACACGAAGCAAGCTATAAAGCGATAATTGTCACAATAAAACCCTTAAACACCTCCGGGTAACTAACTATTCTGCATGTTGTGTACAAGAGCGAAATTTGTCGAGTTATCCTATAATTTCTCCAGTTATGAAGTTTCTCCGCCTCCACATGCCATCAGCGTTGGAGTTCATTTCGAGTTGCTGCGCGGATCTTGAAAGTGTCTCATTACATTCGCTATTCAACTCGACAAACATGTATTTTTACCGGCTTTGTGAAAAGGGGGTTTGCAATTCAATTCGTTCCTTTTTTATCTAAACTGATGCTTCACTTTTTACTGGAAACATGAAATCAGGTAATTTAACTATACCACTATGAAGGCCCTTAACGAAAATAAAAAAGTATGAAAAATTTCCCGGTAGGGACCAACATTACCTAACTCACATTAAAATACATGTAAAAATAAACATCAAAAAAATGTTTTTGACAGAAGACGACGTTCCAGGAGACAAATTAAAATTTGCAAATGTGAAGGATAATAATGTAGCAACATTAAAACGGTGGCTTGCTTGTCAAAATCTTAAATTTCTGGAAAAAAAAATTATTAATTGACAGGCAGTACCAAGGTTTAGTTATTATGCAGCGGTATTTTTGAACTCTGATATCAGACGTTTAAAATAATTATAAATTGATTTCAGAATGGAAAATGAGTCAAATATATTTGGTAATCAAGATAAATTTAATACATTAAAGTGAATATGATTCAGTAACCAATAGAGAGGTTATATGTTTTTGTCATCAATGTTTTCTTTACTGTAAATTAATTAGCTATTTATTTTTCATGTATTTGATTATTTTTTATAATATTTGTAACAACCTATATGAATTATGACTTTCACTTATTAGATTTACCATTTAGTCTCCTTCTTAAAGAGGTCATATTCAGGCACCGGTTTCACGCACAAAAATCACTCACAATGTCTCCTTTTTTTTACCAGCTCAAACTACTAACACCAAATCACTCATTTACGGTACAACTTTGCACAAAATGTAGCCGGTTTTTCTTGAAAAAATTATCCTTTCGCAACAGTTGAACTAAACGTAACTTTTCACGTTTACTAAATTTCATCTGTCAAAAGTGATAAGTTAGGTTATTTGTAACTGTTGAAGAAGGGAGTATTTTTTCGATAAAACCGGCTATATTTTTTGCAAAGTTGTATCAGTGTTTGTAGTTTAAGCTGGTAAAAAGCAGGAGGCATTGTGAGTGATATTTGTGCGCTAAAACGGTGCCTAAAAATGATCCCTTGAAGAAGGAGAAAGTCAATATATCTCGGAAACGGTATGAGCCCGCCGCGTTTATCTTGCGGATTCTTGTTCAGGAGACAAAAACACGCAATAAAAGTCAAACCGCTATTTTCAGGGAGCATGAGCATTATTTTAAATAATTCAACTGTATCACTTAAATACCACTATCTTAAATGGAGAAGGTTTGATGTTTGTCCCTACCACAAGTACTGCCTCTCGTGACAAACTTACGACACTATTCTCAGGAAAGAGGCTCATTGAACGAACAGCTGTTCCAACTAGTTGAACGTTTAGGACTGGCGACCACAACTGACGTTTTTAGAACATACACGTCAGTCCGGCTTAAACTGCAGGCCCAGGCCGGTCGATTTCCTGCGAGTCTATGGTGAAGTCTCGATTGTCTGATAAACTGAGCATGAATGGGTATAGTCCATCCAATATCAATTGCAGAAGCTGTTTCTATAGGGAGCAAATAAAAACTCACTTCGCTAACACGAGCGTATATGCGAAGAAACGGAACGAAAAATAATCTGTACTACTTGTATACAGTCTCCGTCGGCACAAAGAGCCCGCTGGTCAACGTGGATTCGAGTGACTGCTGTCTGTTCTACAACCGATTCGTCTGGGCCAATCAAGTCGGATATCAATGCTGGCAGGTGTGTCTTTACGATGGGAGGTCATAAATCACGCGTTATATTTGTGTTTTAATAGCTCTGAAAGATTAAAAACCAGTAGCGTCTGTGGTCTTGGTGTGTGCCAATCGAAATAGGTTTTAGGATATTAAAATATCTAAATAAAATTAGTTATCTCCGCCACTGCTGCTCACAGGATTTCGCCGCAAGACTTTTGTATGCTTCTGCAATTGATATTGAGAAAACTCTACCTTCAAACTATATAAATAAATATTAGTTATTATTTTTCGAAGTGATATTGGGATTTAAACCCAAATAAGTACTGTCTATATCTTTGTGTGCTGGTTATACTGCTTTTTTTTTATTTGAGTCAATTCACATAGAAATATTGGGATTAATTTAGGAAGATTTGAATCCTTCTTCCACTTTTGATTGTAGAGTTAAGGATTTTATGAAAATAGAAATGTTGGTTTTGATTCTAGTGAAAGTATGCTCCTTTTTTCGACTCATGATTCGTTAGCTTGATTTGTGGCAATTTCGGAATCAATAAATACATTCTGAATTGTACCTTTCCGACTGGCCACGTCACTTTTTTCTTAGAAAATGCATAGATATATATATGGATAGATATATTCAGGTGATTGGCTTTTCCAATAATATACATTTTATCCATAGGATGTCACCTAAGCAATGCTTGTGTTGTGAACATCTCAAGCCGGGTACTGACTTGAATGTGCTGAGTCGTTGCGAATGACACGTCCAGATTTGAATGTGCATATGCATGCGCCTCTACTCAACACATGCACATTCAAGTCAGTACCCAGCTTCAGGAAAGGCGCTATGTTCAGTTTAACCTTGTATAATTATAAATATATTTGTAATAAGAAATAACAGTAATAATCAATATTAGTAATAAACACATCTATAAAATATAGGCATAACTAAAAAAAAAAACGGGATGATACAATTAGAATTGGATGATGGAAAGTTCAGGAAGAATAACCCCCCCTATTTTTGCTTATTCACTTCATAACATATACATTGGTATCAAAGCTTGAAATAGAAATGAGGATCAGTTGTATGCACCAGCTAGATAGAGTACCTGACAACAAATAAGAAACAATTACGTAGGAGATTCAGCTGTCTAATGATTCATACGACTAGGGTTTTCGACAAAGTTAGGGTAGTGTTTTTGCACCACATATTCGCCGGAAGCAGAGTAATTTATGCTTGAAGTTTCAGAGATTACGTGATAGAAAAAGTCGATATTACGTAATTACTTACATGTCCTGGTGACATTTTCGACGGAGGTGGAACGTTTTGATTAGTTGCAAATTCACTTGAGTTTTATATTTCATGAACAAAAAAGTCACCCGAGAGAATTAAACCTGGAAATGAGTTTGACGTACAAACAACACCAAAATGCACCATTACATATACAGGGTGTTTCTTAAGTACGAGTAGAAAATTTAGGTGCATGTTGCTGACGTCAAAATAACAATAAATGTTCCTAAAAACATATGCCCGCAAGTTATTTGTTTCTGATACGCAGGGTGTCAAAGTTGAATTCTTACTTTAATTTTTTGTGAATACATATCAAAATAATTGTGATATTCGAGTAAAGTTCGGTATCTGGGAGTATTTTTTAATAACAAAATTAAATTTGATGTTATTTTGTCTCTTTCGTGGGGACGGCGCCACCTACATGTCTTTTCAGTCATCTGAAATGTCATTACTTTTTTGTACGTACCTGTATCAAGTCGAAAAATCGATTTTTCTATCATTTTTGTGTAAAAAATATACTCTTGATAGAGGTCGCTGCGAGCAACTGTTTTCGAATTATTGGGATTTGAAATAATCGATGCATTTGAATTATTTCCGTGGGGATCGTAAGTCGCCTCTGGGTAATAAATATCGGAAAAGATACGCCAATGCATTTGTCTTCTTTCATTCAATGGTCTTCTATATTCAACACTTGAATGTAGTCAAAAAATGATTCTTATTTTTTGTTACATAGTTTTTTTGGACTCTTTTCCGATTTAAATAAATAAAATCCAGGTGAGTACTTGTCATGTTATTTCAATCCGTTCATGTGACAGTGAAGTTGTTTTTTGTATTTGTGTTTCAATTTTTTTCAAATGGCAGCATACACGAATAGCGAAATGGCTAATATGATTTACGTATACGGTCTTGTCGATGGCAGTTGCTACGAGGTTAGACGTATTTATAATGAAAGATTCCCCAATCATTGAGCGTCGAATCACCAGACATTCAGAAAGCTTTTTCAGCGGCTTATGGAGTCTGGATCCTTAGGATAAGCTCCAGTGGCAGGCAGACGGTTGACTACTAGGACACCAGACGTTGAAGAAGCTGTTCTTCAGGCAATCGAAGAAGATCCACAGACAAGCACGAAAAAAATTGCGCAAAATCTGAACGTACATCACAAATTAGTTTGGTTGATTCTCAAACAGAATCAGTTGTAACATACAGCGTATCTTAGCATTGTTGCCCCGAGATTTTCTTCCCCGTGTAACATTTTGCCAATGGATACTGCAGAAAATTGCACAAAATCCTCAATTTATTGCAGAGATATTATTCACTGACGAGGTACATTTTTCAAAGAACGCTATAATGAACTTTCATAATAACCATGTGTGGTGTGACGAAAACCCTCACGCAATAGTTCAGTCCAGGTTTCAACACCAGTTTTCATTGAATGTGTGGATTGTTATTGTTCGGGATTATTTGATTGGTCCCCACTTTTTTCCAGGGACTTCTAATGAAAATTCTTATCATGATTTCTTTGAAAATATTTTGCCTGAATTACTTGAAGACATTTCACTTTTACTGAGACAAACAATATGGTTTATGCATGATGGAGCGCCAGCGCATTTTACTTTAATAGTTCGAGGCGCTGAAGTTCCAAATCAATTCTGGCCTCCAAGGTCCCCGGATTTAAATCCAATCGATTTTTTTGTGGGGTCACTTGAAGGCCTTAGTTTATACGGTGCCAATAGAAACCAAAGAACAACTTCGCCAACGAATCATTGCTGGATGTGACGCTATCCGAAATAACCAGGTATAATGGAACGTGTACGTGGGTCCATGAGACGACGAGCCTACGCATGCATAATGGTGCAAGGTGGCCATTTTGAACAATTACTACCCTCAACTAACTGTTTTAGTATTAATTTCGTCTTAATTACTGTTATTTTTATTAGTATTAAACCCGATTCCTATTTTAAAATAAAATTAAAGAAAAATAATTTCTTCAACTAAATTAATTTTGAATTTGAAAATCTTGTCATTTAAAATCACTTGCATCGATTATTTCAAATCCCAATAACTTGGAAACAGTTGCTCGCAGCGACCTCTACCGAGAATATATTTTTTACACAATAATGATAGAAAAATCGATTTTTCCACTAGACAACGTGATACAGGTACTTACAAAAAAGTTATGACTTTTCAAATAACTGAAAAGACATGTAGGTGGCGCCACCCCCACGAAAGAGACAAACTAACATCAAATTTGATTTTGTCATTGAAAAATACTCCCAGATACCAAACTTTACTCGAATATCACAATTATTTTGAAATGTATTCACAAAAAATAAAAATAAGAATTTAACTTTGACACCCTGCATCTCAGAAACGGACATATGTTTAGAGCACTTTCTTTCTTATATTGACATCAGCAACACGCTCCTAATTTTTTTTTTGGTAGATTGTTTTTCATAAATGAAAAATGGTCTACACTTGATACCGGATACGCATCCAATTTTTTTAAATAATACTATGTTTTCCGACTTATCAACTTTTATTAATGGAACAGTTGATAGGCATAATAGTAGATATTGGTCCCGTCATAATCCTCGGTGCATGCGTGAATTCAACACCCAATATTCAAAGCTCAATGTCTGGATTGGAATACTATGCACCAAAATAACGCACCGAAAAACTAAGAAATATCTTCAGATACATATCTTGATATTAATTTTTAGTAAGATCGTCTTTACGCTTTATCAAATAATTTCAAAATCTCAATTTCGATTTTTTTATAACTACGATTTTTCCCGAACTTGAAGCCAATGCCAACGTTTACGGATAATGATCGATTTTTCATAAAGTTCCCAAACATTTATTAGCCGAGCCTCTTTCTCCACACCAACTTTCTCCGGATGGAAAGCTAATGGGCACCAAGATTAAACTTACAACTCGGAAAATATCTATTTGAGATCGAGAAACCGAGACTGTCACTCCACGAAGGAAATTCTAATTTTAGAACCACCTGAAAATCTGTTCATCTCGGAATGGTATTTATGTTCATTTGCAATTCCTGATAACAGGAGTCCCTTCAAACTTTTCGAAACTACCTGAATTTGATTTTAGTTGGAAAACTATCTGCATCAGTTAATAGAGAATTTCTATTGTCTATTGCAACTGATGAAGTATGGACAGAATTCAAATGACGCTTGCAGTTTCATTGAATGGGAGAGCTCTTAATGTAAGATTTTTTTTTTTAATAAGGAATAATTTAATGGAGATTAGACTATATACGTTTTTCTCCATTCTCCATAATGAAAATAAGTGTGGTTTATAATCAACCGTTGATAAAAATAACATGATCATAGAATAATAACAAGCGGTCTCTCGAAACTCTTTTTGAAATTGTTAGCGAATAACATGATTTTTTTAAAAGACCTGTTGAACACATATAATTGATATATTTTAAGAAATTATATGGTATAGAAGTTGTCTTCAATCCTTAATAAAAATATCAAAATTGTTTGATATATGAATACAAGGTGAACAAAAATCATGTATAGATCACTTTTTTGTCAGATACAAGGGAAACATCCCAATCACCCCAATCATACTTGAGATAGATATAACATAACCCTATCCAATTTTTCTTGACATGTTTTTTGGGTAACGTTCCACAGTCTGAAAATTGAAACATAATCAGGAAAATCTATACAAGTGTAGAAAGGGCAAACTAATTAGTTATATTCGACATAAATTGTTCAGTTTTTCTCTTCTCGCCTATAATCTTAGAAAAAACCTAGTGAAGAATATCAGTCACAGGTATGAAACAAGAAGAAAACAAACTAGTCTACAGGAAACGAAATGTATTAAAACCATTGGGAAAAGAAGCTTCACCTACCATGTACCTCGAATACATAATATTCTACCGAAAGAACTAAAAAATATCACCTATACTCAAAAATATAAAATAAAAAAATGGCTGAAAAAAATACCCAGGAAAAAAATAAATAGTATCATTAATCCAAGCATTTGAATACAAAAAAAAATTGCTGTGAACTTATATACTCATTAACTATATGGAATATTCTTTTATTTCTATCTTGTAATTCAGCGCCTGTGGCAGCAAATAGCCAGAGAAATAGCTGTTAAGAACGAACCTCTTTTTTGATTGTAATTATATATTGAATTAGGGCTCCCTTAATCGCGCACAAGTGGATGATCTTTGTGAGACATCTACTTCTGCGATGATACTAACTGTTTATTTATGCAAATACGATATGCAGATGCTTTCATTGTATATCAATTAATTCATGATGAATAAACATTTTTATTATTATATATATATCATTATATTATGTTACCAGAATATCTAAAACGTTAGTATTGAAATAACCAGCTAAATTTTAGCATCTGGAAGTACTCAGTATATTACCAATCGTTTTAATAATTTGCTTTCGAACAAGTAAAACTTTATTCGCCTTTACCAACCCCAAAAATAAATTCTATATCCCTCCCCAGAGTCAATTCGACCATAATAAACTCCAAGTACCTGTCCCAATCATCATAAAATTCAGATAATGGAATTTTGACCTAAATTCACATTGTTCTCTAATTCAGACTGCGATCTATAATATGTGTGGGTTGATAAAAATGTAATATTAAACCATATTGTCGTGATTCACTGATTTATGCATAATAGTCTACTTTACGAATTGAAAAACGTGTTAATTCTTGTAATAGCTCCTAAAAATGTATTAAAATGTTTTATAAGCAGATAAAAAATTGCAAAAGTTATAAACAAATGAAGGCATTTAGTTTTTCGGAAACTCCCGGAACTCTATCTCTATTCCGAATAATTTTATACTAAAAATCACGTCAAAAAAATTTTTTTTTTTAAATAGTTAAAAATCCCAAAAATGTTATTAATTTTTTTAAAATATTTGTTACCATATTACTCGTTTTGTATTGATGGAAGGCATTAATTAACGTTAAAAAAATTCACTCCAGTTGTTTATAAATTGTTTATAAACAAATTGACTACTTTCATATTTTTTTTTTACAATCTGGTCTTGAAAATATGATTAAAAAAAATCTTGAAAACAATTTTTAATTGTTTATAACCGTTTTTTTATATTTCTACTGTTTGAATAATTAATGAAGGAATGAATGTTTTTAAAAAAATCATAATTGACAAGCCTCAGGAAGTAATAAAAAAAATAATTGTTTATTAACTTAACAATTAGTTATAAACAAATTCTGACAATCATAATATTTTGTTTGAAATATTCAATTTAAAAAATGTTTACGTGATTTTTAGGTCAGTTATTTAAACAATTTTCATTGCCTTCAATCAACACGGAGGTTAGTTAATGACCAATCGCCTAACTTGTTGAAAAATTGAGTCAGATCAATTTTTCCAAAAAGACCTTATTCCTCCAAGTATTGAGAATACACCATAATTTGGGTAAATTTTTTAATTGATATTTAATACAAAAAAAAATATTTGTGACGCACCCGCTTTAAAGGCCGCGCGCGCATCCTGAAATAGCCACGCGGAGGCCTATTTTCAGCGTTAATTTAAAATTATTAGCAATAGAGATAGAGTTTCGCGAGTTGGAACTTTTTTATTGGAAATTTTCTCTTCTTCAACAATATTTCGATAATCTCTCATAGTTTCAGAGTTATTCGCGAAAAACTAAATGCCTTTTCTTCTCATCTTCATTTGTTTATACTTTTTGCAATTTTTCATCTGGTAATAAAACATTTTAATACATTTTTCTAGACGTCATTCCAAATGCAATGAACTAACGCTCATATTTCTATGAGCTATTACAACAATTAACACGTTTTTGAACTTGTGAAGTAGACTATAATATTAAAATAGGTAATTGGTCGCTGTTTGCCGATGCGAAGTAAATGGTGTGAACAAGAATTATTTCACGTTGTACCTCGCTTGGTTTTACTGTGTGTTGCGTAATATTTGAAAAAAAAGGACTCGATTTTCCAAAAATAAAAACAATATATCACCAGATATCAACACTACTGTGGAAAGAAAGGCGAGGTATCAGTTGAGTGTGCGTGAAGAACATTCTCTGTTACTGTTGAAGTAGCATAGAAAAAATACCGAATTGAAATATATCGTATATACACCTTATCATACACATAGTTAATTTTAGACAAAGTAATATATTTGGGGTAAATTATGCATAAATTAAGAATATAGTACGAGGAACGAATTCTCCTTTGAATAAACCTGCTGCCGCCCTATCTTCCATTCAATGATGTTATTTATATATATATATATATATATATATATATAATAACCTAATTAATTTAGACTTGTATATTGATGTGCACACGCCTGTCCGATATGTTAATTTCTATGTGAATATGAAGGGATTTCAAACTTAATAATGTTGTGATGAACATAAGTTGCATTTTGACATGTTTTTTGGGTAACCTTCCACAGTCTGAAAATGAAAATATAATCAGAAAAATCTAACAAGTGTAGAAAGGGAAAACTAATTAGTTCACCCCGATAAGTTACTGCGTTCACCAAATTATATTTCCTATAGAAAAATGATTCGATTCGTCAGTAACTTTTCGTTCCCTGAATATGCCTATAAAAAAATAAAAAAAATTCAAAAGGTACTTCTCTATATAATTTTTGATTGACGTTTCGGGGACTATATCTGCCCCCGTTCTCAAAATCTTCTGAATCTCCTTTAATTGTTAGAATAATTTGGATTTTTTCTTGCAGAGTCTTTTTCGCTTTTTCAACTGTCAGTTGGATGCATATTCAGCGATGAATTGGTGCATGCCAGACCAGTAGTAACGACTCGCTATTTGTTGATCATTTCTCGCCACACCATAATGTCCTGCAAGTTCTGAATCATGATATTCAGCAAGGACAAGTCTTCTACCAGTCTTGGGAAGGACGAGTTGGGCATCTTCTTCATCTAAATCTGGGACATATCTGTACATAACATATCCTCGTTCTAGCCATCTCTTGATATGCGACTCGTGCGCATCCTGATTCTCGAATATCTCGATATTTTTTCTTCATCAGCTAAGTGTTCCTCTCTAAGATTACGGGACATGTTTCTGGTTGGCGGCCCAAACAACTGCGAGGGCTTTCCTTCCCGACTGATTCAGAGATCTGCTAGCATATTGGCCGCTCATCAAGTATCTCTCTCTGAAGTAAGCATGCTTCGGGAGCATAGGAACTGGCATCTGTCCGGAGAGTGTTCGGGTTGGATGGATCGGATTATCGTAGAATCGGAGTAGTAATCAAGCGTTCCTTGAGTGTCAAGAATGATTTTGTCTGCCTAGGAGGAACCCTGGACATAACCCATCAGCATTTCTTCAATCAATTGAATATTATAGAAGAGCTAATCTGTGAAAAACGAAAAATCTGTATATATATCTCTCAGGTCAGAACGTCCCCCATTTGTCAGTAATAGTTTCCATGGGATTTCTTGAATTACAAGTTGAGCTTTTTACAAAACTAATAATTATTATTTTTCGAAGTGAATTAATATAGAGATTGAAACCCAATTAAATACTGTCTGGCCCCTTAATGCCCAACCACACCTTCACGTGGTATGGGGTGGACGGTCGCGACTTGACTAACGAGGCTCTGGCAAACAGACTCAAATCCAAGATGTGAGTGCCGTGGCAACTGAGCTTCCGAAAAACAGGGTGAAATCTCGGAGTAACCAGCTTTAGCCCTGTGCAGGGGGCACCAACCACTTCCCCCTCACTCACTCGTGGAAACAAATGACCATTGAGCTGAAATACCGAAGGTGAATGAGGAAACTCTTGGCCTTCTTGGTTTCTTTCAAGACACTGGAGAGGATGCAGTTCCGAGCGTTCTACAGGATCGAAAGAGAACTCTTCAGAGTACTGAACAAATGATAAGGGCCATCCAGATAAACCTCCAACACTGCAAGGTAGCCACGGCAGTACTTGCAGTTGCTAGGAGGGACTTCGAAGTGGCCCTTAATCGGGAACCATGGTTACGGTATGGTGAAACAAAAGGTCTGGGAAGGACAAGTGGAGAGCTATTGTGTAGCAGATCAACTGAGATCTCCTGGTCCTGTATTCTTGTCAGGTGAGATCAAATGGGCCAAAAGGCTCAAGTGTCATCGGAGAACGGGGTGGAGGTTTCAGTGGGTAAATTTGAGTCAGGAAGTCCCACACTACCGCAAGGTGTTCATAAAGGATTTCCTCCACCTTAAAAAAAAATACTGTCTGAATCTATATGTGCTTTTGTTCAATAGATACGTGGACTTTTGTATTTCAGAAGTATTGTAGATAGGATGATTTTTTTACATTCTTATGGAATTTTAGGGTTGACCGAAAGAAAACCAGTTTGGTTATAGGTAGATAACAGAAAAAATAGGTATTTTTAGAGAGATTTCAAACCTACAACTTTTGATCGTAGAGTTTAGGGTTTACACAAAAATATAAGTTCTGTTTGTATTTCCAATGTTTTTCAACTCAATTGACGATAATTTCAGAATCAACAAACACATTGTGTCATCTACCTTTTCGTGTGGCCTCGTTATCGGGTTTTCCAAATAAATTTTGTTTTTATTTCATCAAACGAAATGGTGTCCGTGATTCATTGGGGAACATTCATCTCCCCGTGGTCTATATTTATGGAATAACACTCCTAAAACCATACCTCATGTACATTACATCCTATTTACCTCTCAGTTCAAGTCCGAGTTACATGATATTCTGTAAAATTAATTGCCAATCCTTGGAGAGCGAACATTTATCAAATCTCTTGTATGTTTTGTTCCCCTGTGACCTAGTTGGGTTGTTAATATTGAAATGAAATTAGAAATTGTTCTCCTGAGTAGTTTGTGTGTTTTGGGCTGTGGCTTAACATTCGATTCGGTCGACGGCGGGTTTTGATTGTTTGGCTTCTGAATACCATGAAATTAGGGAAAAGTTAATAGGTATACGCTTAAAAAATGAGAATTATTTCATGTTGTTGAAATTAAGGCAGTAATTTTCTTACGGTTATCAAATTACAAGATTGGAATTGCTTATATAAATATTTTGTGTTTTCCAGAATCATGAATACAAAAAGTGCTCATCTAACTAATCAGTGAACATGTTCATAACGGGTAAGATCGAAGCCTTACTAATTCATTATAAATAATATGGAAAGCAAAAGCGATAAAGACTTGAACAATATACCAGAGGATATTCGTGATAGTAAATAGAATTATAGTTAGTCAATAAGCTACCACAAAAGTCGAAGATGTACCTGAAAAGATACGAGCATGTCTTAACACGGCGTTACAAAAAAAACATAATTAGCTATTTTGATACAAAATCAAGGAAAATGAAATAATTTACCATATGGTTCAGTCATTGAAAACTAAAGTTCAGATTATTGGTGCATAACGATAATATTACGAAAATAAGTAGAATACGCCCCTGCATTCAGACGAAATGTGAAGACTCACTGGTTAAGGTGACTGTGGGCTTTCCCATCGAATAGATCATACTTGTTGTAGAATCTGAAAGCCAATGGCGGGGATTTAGAAGGTCGCGTGACTCGCGAGACAACAAGTAATCATTCATATCACCGAGTTCAAAATGAATTTTCAGTGCAGTGCATTATTTCATTGTCAGAGTGCATTATTGTGTTGTGTTTTCGAAATGAAATAAACGGACATTGAATTGATCGAGTATTTTTTATTAAAACTAACCCAGTTTCGTAACAGTTGGCGTCAGTAGTGAGGATTTTGGTGACTATTTGAGAACAATTCATGGTGAATACAAGAAATACACCCGACGACGATATGGGTGCTAGATGGAAATGATCAAGCAGCAGTTTGCCGAGGAGAAGGAACAGACACAGAAAAAAAAATTATTGAGGGCGAAGTGGAACGTCGACAGGAGGAGGAGGAGCGATGACGGGGAAAAAACAAGAAGGGGAAGAACGTCGAAAGAAGGAAAAACAAAAAGATAAGGAACGACGGTAAAGAGAAAAAGAGAGGAAGAGGATGCAAGAACATTTCCAAAAATTAAAAAAAAGGAATTTATCGAGTAGATTATTCTGAAACTGAGGGACAAATCGCTGAACTGAAGCAAGAAGTTGATGCGGTACGTGAAGAAGCAGAGAACAAGTGTGGGTGGTGCAAGAAAAATCAGTGCAACATTTGAAATAGAAAAGACAGTTGTTTCGTTGAAAATCCAAGACCACCGTGACATGGTTGCCAAATCGAACAATTCCGTGATACTTCCGACTTTTGATGGACAGTCGCCATGGTCTCAAGATTGTAAAACAGTTTGAAGCTGCGGCAACGGCCAATGGATGGGTCGATGGAGAAAAGGCTACGGCACTTATGGTGGCTGAATGTTAGAGACCATCCCAGAAGACCAGCATCGCAAGTATGGTAACATGATTGCGGCTCTGAAAATGAGGTATGGCGACCAACATCGAGAACAACTGTTGTGTACATAAATTGGGTGAAAGTTTTGCAAGAGTTTGTTTGAAGCAGACGTGCAGAGTTTTATCCAGCTTGTTTATCCAGATGCCCCGGGGAATTTCAAAGAACAGTTGGCGATACAGATATTCATTGACGGATTGAGAGATATCGAAATAGAAACACACTTCAAGAAATAGATTGACGAACAACTTCAGGAAAAGAAACAAAGCGACAGCAGAGAACAGGTGCTAAGCAGAATACTGGATGATTTGGAATCCAAGAATAATGGCGCGAACAATCAGGAAAGAAGAAACTACTTCAGTGGTCGTAGGAGCGGACATTTCGAAGAAGATTGCAGTTACCCCTCCGTTTGTCATTACCTTGGAGGATATCCCCACGTTGCTACCCACCATCCAGTGAATTCTCGAACAGATACCAAGAAACTGGATGTGGCCGATAAAGCGGAAGGTATGCGGGATAGTCAAAGTGAAACTCCCAGGGTCATCCATGTCAGCAGAGTCAGATAAATTACTGATAATTCGTCCACCAAAGAAATTACTAGTATTATGCTAAGAACTACTAATTGGTAATGCAAATGTCTTGTTTAGAAAATCGCATCCGAGAAAAGTCGGAGAACAGTCCCGCGAAGGAGTTGCCGGCTTCAGACAAACGAGACTGTTACCTGAGGATGACTGGACTACCGTACACATGAGAAAAGACCAGGAAACCGATCCAAATATTGGCGACTTCCTACATTGGAAAGAGGACGGATCTAGCAGACTCTTCTGTAGAGATATTTCGGACAGAGATCACATCTTCAAAGCAGTGAGGGCACAATGGGATTCCTGCTTGAGGAATATGGACTACTCAAAAGGGTATGGGAGTCAGCTTATGGGTGGTCATCAAATTCCCAATTGGTTTTGCCCAGGAAGAGGATAAGTGAAGAAGAAAATTCATGAAGGAAAATCTTGCTGTCAATAAGACTTCGGGCGAAATGGGCAGATTCCACTGGATTCAATGTCGAGACGATGTAGAAAGTTGGTGCAGGAGATGTCCAGAGTGCAGCGCCACAGGTCCCAATTAACATTTCAAATGCATATTGTGAGAAAACATATAAACGAAAAAAAAAATGACGATTGAAAATAGTATTGGATTATCTTCTCAACGATGTACCACTTTATCACCCATGCTATTGAAAAAAATGAAGTTGTTATGCAATCACAATGTCTCTCATTCCAAAAGTAGTATCGGTGATATCATTCGAAACAGTTTTTGTCCCATCGTCGAACGTTGAACCGTTGAAAAGTTAACATGTGGGGAACTATAAAAAGTCGCACTTTATATATATTAATTCAAGCGTTAGAGAACTCGGGTACCAGAGGGATGGCGCTAAATTCATTTGACCGCTATTTGAGTTCAAGAAAGCAAGTTGTTAGAGTGGGGGATAAGAATAAGTCAAGAACTAGACACTGAATATGGAGTACTACAAGGAACGGTCTTGGGACCAACACTATTCAATCTATACCTTAATGACTCATTCAGCTTGAAAATAAGTGGAGAAATAATAGGTTTTGTATACGACACTGCTGTTTTATATGAAGCAGATACTTGGTAAAATCTAACGAAGAAAGTAGAGAAAGTCCTCAAGGTAATAAAAGACTGGTTTGATCACAAACGCCTTACCATAAATTTCAAAAAAATAAAATTTCTGCCTTTCAGCTGTAATACTGCCGTCATGACAAATATGCAACAAATCAATATAAACATAAACGGTAAGACACATGGTATCCAATCAGTGGAAGGAATAAAATACCTAGGGGTATATCTAGATCGGCATCTGAGGTGGGATCAACTACGTGATAAAAAAATTACAAAATATAATATTTACCCTCAAACACATGAAAGTGTACCTTGATAAGAAAACTTGATAACCTTGTATTTTGCCGTTGTAGAGAGTCATTTCATATACGGAATACAGGCATTGGGCACAGCTGCGCGATCATTCATCAATCCTTGTAGATATTCTACTGAAGATCTGTACAGTACATCACAGATTATGGATATTCGTCAGCTTTTCTTCTACACTTGTATTACATATCATTTCAGTAAAGATAAAGCATTTCACCCCTGTCATCAGTATTTGACTCGAGGGCGTCAACTACTTACACGACCATTATTGAAAAAAATCACTGTCACAGAGGAGCTACTCCTAAATTGGCACTAAAATGTATAACACCATCCCTGAAAGCATAAAACCTATTACTAACAAAAAAACATTTGAAATGTACCTGAAAAAGTTCTTACTACAGTCTCCCAGAACATTTTTTATCACCATGATAGAATCTAATGGTTGATCAAAAAAAATAAAATAATCAGATAACTGTACCCTGTTCTTTATACATTAAATTGAATTTTTATTTTATTTTATTCTATTGTATTTCGTAGTAAACAAACAGAAATATTAGACCCAATACAACTTTTCTTCCACTATAGCAGCATAAGGTTACACATATTACATAGAATAGATCATAAACATCATACAAGGAGCAGAGAGCACAAATTCAAAACACCATTCATGAATAAAAGTATTGGGCAAAAAAGTTACAGATATCAGAGTCTGAAGCTATACAACAATCTACCGGATATCATGAAAAACATCAAAAACATAAATGCGTTCAAAAAACAACTGAAAAAATAGATTATCTCTATACCCCGTGCTGAGATACATACTCTATTTTATACATAAGTGCACTTACGCTCTTCTCGCTTTATGCATGCATGTGATATATGCATATATATATATATATATATATATAATATATATATATATATATATATATATATATATATATATATATATATATATAATATATATATATATATATATATATATATTTATTACCATCATTACTCCTATTTATTAGGACATCATAAATTATTAAAACCGAATTAAAATATTGTATATTTATTGTCTGTTAGTTTCAGGATTATCTAAATGTTATTTATCTAAATCTAAATTTTATTTATAATAACTACAACTTTTTTTCAATTGTATTTTCTTAAAATTATTGTATTTTCAATTTGTTTATTATAGCTATGTTTGTCACACACAAGCGATGCTTTCGTGACGTATTACGTTTACTTCCTACCTTTTTTTACTTACTTGTACTACTTTATTCACATGTTACTGAAATAAACGTTTTTATTATATTATTATTATTTAACTATGGGTCTTTGTGTTTTATTGTATTTTTATTACTGTTTTTTATGATATATCATGTATTTATATTTTAGTATTTAACTGGATATCATCATTCATTCTTTTTTTATTGGAACTATTAAAACCGAATTGAAATATTGTATATTTATTGTCTGTTAGTTTCAGGATTATCTAAATGTTATTAATCTAAATGTTATTTATCTAAATCTAAATGTTATTTATAATAACTACAACTTTTTTTCAATTGTATTTTTTTTAAATTATTGTATTTTCAATTTGTTTATTATAGCTATGTTTGTCACACACAAGCGATGCTTTCGTGACGTATTACGTTTACTTCCTACCTTTTTTTACTTACTTGTACTACTTTATTCACATGTTACTGAAATAAACGTTTTTATTATATTATTATTATTATTATTTAACTATGGGTCTTTGTGTTTTATTGTATTTTTATTACTGTTTTTTTGATATATCATGTATTTATATTTTAGTATTTAACTGGATATCATCATTCATTCTTTTTTTATTGGAACTTATGAATCTTATCTGTTTGTTTATATTTATTTGTATTTATATGTATTTTTTTATATATTTACCTGTATTTTTTATTTATTTGTACTTTTTTATGGGAAACAAGTGCTTGCACTTATCCCTTACAGTACTTTATATATATATATATATATATATATATATATATATATATATATATATATATATATATATATAACTTGAAACTACTATGTACAATGTTCATATAAAAGGGTGTCCGATATCATCCAGCTTGCCTTCCTTAGTAGAGGGCGAAAGGGATGCCTCTGCTGATGGTGGCAGATTGTCCAGCATATACCAGAATTAGGTTTTTGTGTATGTATTTTGCTGCCCTGCTGCGTTATTCATGAGAGTGTTTTGAAAAATATCATTTATTAGAATTCAGTTGTTGAAATTTACCGGAAAAAGGTAATAAAAATCCTGGTTTCAAAAAACAATCGACTGTATATTTGGGTTTGGTTAATGTATACAAAATCGTTTATTAATAACGCCTTTTAATGAATATCAATAAACGAATTGTGTATAAGCAACCAAATATAATACTTGAATATTCAAATCGAAATCGTGTTATAGACATCTTTCACTGTGAAACTCAATAATTTTTTCAAATCTATGTTATAACATTTTGAATAAATTAACACTATAAAAAACTCCGACTTTGAAAAAAAACGTTTTTTTCATATGATTCAAAATTAGAAAAACAGAAATCATTTTTTACCTCTGATTTACAATTTTGGAAAAAAGTACGATTTTTGAAGGTTTAGCGATTTTAGAACGGCTAAATCTGGATATATAGTTTCATTATAATTCTCCATAATCCATTCTTATCTTGATTTGTTGAAAATATAAACAGGATGTTCATAAAATCAGATGTGGAATCATCTGCGACTGAAAGATAAACCTTAGTCACTATCTTCCATCGTCAAGATAACCTCTTGTGGGGTATTCATGTTGAAAAGGGAAACATTCTCAATTGAAGACCTACTGAATGCGATGTCTCTCCTGCGTCAATGTTACGAATGATTTCTGGTGAATACTCTCTTTTGGAAAACATTCTTCTTTGCCTCATTCATCTTTATGAGTTCTTAATCAAGACTGGAATAGAAAATCAAATAACTATCTGAATGAAAATGCAAATTTTCAATTTCAGATTTTTTCTTTTGAGTTAGGGCCTTTTCAGAATATCTATCAGATGTAGTTCAATGTCCAGCGTGGCTTTAGCCGGGGAAGTAGTTGTTTTCTGTTAGACATTCACAAAAAATAACTTCATTTTAATCGTGGATTTTTCAATTCACAGAAAAATCTTTCTATCAATATTCAATTGAGAATGTTTCCCTTTTCAACCATTCTTATCTCTTGTGATCTGTGATTTTTCAAGGTGATTTGGGTTACTCCCGAAAGTATTCAGATGAATAGACTGCAATAGATATATTTTAGCTGTCAATCTTAGAAAGTAAATTCCCCAAATATTTTCAAAGCAGTCCTCTTCGAATTGAATGAGAATCGAAAAATCCATCCTATGATACGAATAACTTTTGAATAACTGGAAAAATAATACAGATCCTCTGTAGAGATGTTCAGTTGCCATAGTGTTCGTTTGAATAGTCAGTTTCCTTTCTTCCTCAAGTTCTTGTTGTGAACAAATGATTTCGTTATGACGGCAATATCATACCACTAACTACTTCCCAATACATGTTTTACAGTGCATTTCCTAGATGCAACATCGCAAAATCATTTTATTCAGTCATGATCTATACAACGAGTTAATCGTTACTGGGAGTCCTGCACATACCATGAATCAAGTTATTCTCATAACTTCTGCACAGTGGTTTTATTTTCGTTAGTGGTGAAGAAGTTTCTCTCGGAATATTGGTGGATAGAGGGATGAAAATGGATGCCCCGAATCGAAATATATGTTCCTCGATATAAATGACCGATAAAACTTTCTCGATAAGAACTTTCAATATCTAGAAACCAAAGTTTAGCTATTATGGGAAGTTTCTCAGTTAGTTGAAATGAAAGGATCCGTGTGAACATGTTACGAATTCAGAATACTCTTGCTTCGAATGATACATGTGACATAAGGTGATATGTTAGGTTAGGGTACAACATTTATCTAATACTGAAAGAACAGCTATCGTATCAACTTTGGAATTCATTATAGAATGCTCGAAAGTTATTTTTCATTTATATCTTTTTGAACACTCATTTCTGACATTTCATATGGTTACCAAATCGAGTACCGTACGCCACTGCCGGATACAATACGACACGGAATGTTCACCTAACGTGATGTCAAAATTCCAAGAGATCCTTCTGGAACACATCTATCAACTTCGAGAAAGACCGACGAACGACCGTTACGAATATTCTCGTCCTTATTGACCTATATAAGAGTCAGCTTAACCGACGAAGACACAGTGTTATTATCGTGAAGAAAATGGCGCGATATGTCAGTAGTGTATTGAGACTGATTTATTCAATTGACACACTGCATTTTTGTGTTGTTGTTGTGAAGTGTAAATAAACGGGCAATAATTAGTCTAGTATTTCAATAAGACGAACCCCAGATACGTAACAATATGAATGTTATAAATAAGCCTATGTTCGTATTGCGGCCTTCAAGTAATCTCTCAAAGAGTTGGCATAATTAACTTTGAATCCGGTAAAAAATATGGAATCAAGTTTCAGGATTTGAAATAGACTTGGCGTACTTGATCTGTAGGTTGAATGTTTGTACCAAATTGGATTCAGGTATCCGTTAGTAACAAATTTGAATTCAATGAAACGAAATATGTTGGTCTTTCGGTTTTAGCGGTTTTCATTTTCAAATAGTAACAATTTCGACATTTTTTTAGATTTCGTAGAAAATATTCAATTATATTACTGAATTATTCCTTTGCCCTCCAGGATCAATAGATATACGGTATTTCTGAAGAACACAATGCAGAAGTTAATTGATTATCTGGAAAAAACCTGAAGTCTATTCCCGCATTGGAAATTATGGGAACAAATTAGGAAATGCATGCAAAAAGCATACGGCACTTTAAAATCAATGTATGCTTTTTGATCATGATGAAAAATCTGTAAAGATGCTATGTGATCTCATCTTGTCGGTTTTTTTATTGTGACGTAGTATTCTAAGTAGTACGGATACAAAAAAATCATAAGATCTATTGTCGTTTCGTCCTCGGCTTGAAGAGATTTGACCATATCACCTACCATATAATAGCAATGGACTGGCTATTTATGAAAAACCGTCCCGTATATATATATATATATATTATTATATATATATATATTTGATTATAGATAATAAATACCTATCATAAAAAAAGAAACTCCGGCTATGTTGTCTTACTCTTTTTCAATAATATTTTCACCTTATCCCAACTCAGTCGGTACGTCTATGAAGAATGAGTCATCTCTATCATCAGCAGCAGGTTCAGTAGTGCCAACTTGGCGCAATGCTTGATGTCAAATATGCCGTTCTGTGGGGAGAAATGTGGTAAGGTGCTCAATAGATCAAACACAGATTGCAGAAAAATCGTCAAATAATTGTTTTTACTGAAATCAATCCTTAAAACTGACCTACTCTGCGAAATCTAACTTATCTACTAAGGACAGTAATATGAAATGGTAAAAATTGTTGATGTGTGATAAATACTAGTTAAATGAACGTTTGAAGGTTATGAAGAGTCTGTGAGCATTGAGAAGTCATTAAATGTTCAAAGGAAACGGACACAAGTGATCAGATAACCAATATGAGTTTCTTGACCTGATATGTAGCACTTTATTTGGTTCAGCTCATGAAATACCTTGTTATTCTTCCTTTGTGGTGTTCTCCTGCCTCTTGGAAGTGTTCGTGCTTACTGGAAAATACAACTTCACTGCAAAAGCCCCCTTTTTCGTTCCTGGCAATGGCATGGACTGGACTTTGTTATTTTAATAAGGTGAGTGATTTTTTCCTTGTTTTTATATTCCCATTCGTATCTGATTTATTTGTAAAACGTTTCAAGATAGTTCTGCTTGTTTTCTCTTGTGTTTTTCTTGCAATAATTTTCTCCAAATTTGTAACTTTGCTTCGTTTTCTAACACAATTTTTCATCTCCCCAAACTTGTTACCGTTCCTCTTGGCAACCCACACATTTTGTTTATTTTCACAAATTTTAAAATTTCTTGCCACTTTCTGCCTGATTTAGTTATTCTAACTTATTCTAATGATTTTATTTACAATGTACTATTCTAGACCTTATATTATATCTACAGACTTGGGTAAAATTCATATTTGACATTTGTCTGTGTTCATAATTTTTATATTTCATTGTTTGCCTCGCATAGTTTTTGACATCTCGCTGTTGGGTTTCCTCCTGATATGATTTACCATACAGGATGTTCCAACTTCTATATCATTGCATCTTCTTGAGATACAATATTTTTTTTATGAATTTAAATTTCCATATTATTTTTATTGTGTATTCAAAATGAACGTATTGCTGTCACATACTTATGACAATAGAGATACTACAGGACTGAGTTTTTTATACATATGCGTTGATAAAGCATGTTATAAGATTCTAGAATAGTAAAAAGCATAGAAAAATTGTAAAACAAACATATCATGAACCACGACAACTTAAATACCTAATAATAATAATAATTATCATTTTAATTATTTTATAAACATTTCCTAACAACAATATATATATATATATATATATATGTATATATATATCGATATACAGGGTGTAATCTAACTTCTTAACCCGTATATGACAGGTGTATAATGCCATTTTTTAACGAATTATAGTGGTTATCAATTCGAAAAAAAAAATGGATCAAATTCGTCCAAATTTTGGGAACAAAAAAAGCGAAATTTTGATAGGTAATACATTTTTGTGTGTGTAAGAAGATAGATTACTATGGACTCTAGAAAGTATGTTGCAGCTGTTTTTTTCGATCTGTCGAAAGCGTTTGACTCAATTGATTTCACCAACGTATACGACAAACTTTACGCAATAGGCTCCAGAGAAATTCTCTTTCATGGATAATATCATATCTTACATTCAAGAAAATCATTTTTAGCGCGCCAGAGACTAACTTGCAAGATTGATTACAGACAGACACACACACAGACACCGGAACAGGTGAACCTAAATAAACGCTCGTAAAAATGAAATGAATTTGCAAATGAATGCTCATTTGCATGGATATCCAACGAGGAACGCAGATCTGCTAAGAATATAAACGCATAAAACTAAACGTTTCGAAATGACGCCAATCTATATGGGATCTACATTTTTCAATTGGCTGCGCGCTGAGCTGAAGGGAATCTCAAACATGAAGTAAAGGCTCTATATTCACTGAGGGTTTTTATTCAGGGGATGAGTTTCTCAAATATATTGAAACATTCTTGAAACTCAACACGTAACTTTTGTACCTAATAAACCTATATGTGTGAATGATTTATACTATTTTATACTTGGTATATGTTTATATATATATATATATATATATATATATATATATAAATATATATATATTCTTTTATGTTCTCGGAATAGGGGCCTTAGTCAGTCTATATATTTTTTATTTCATTCGACGTTTTGACATTGTTTGTGTTGAACATTCAACAACGTTCATTCAATCATGAAACATGAAATGAAATGAAAGAATAATAGTTGAATTATATTTTACCTGAAGATGACACAAACAATGTCGAAACGTCGAATGAAAAAAAAATATATAGACTACTAAGGCCCTTATTCCGAAAAATAAAGAATATAAACATATGTGGTCAAGAAATTAAGAAAAAAATATATATATATATATATATATATATTAATATTTTTCCTTTTTGTTGTTGACATAACCAATATCATTGTAATAACAGCTCATAAATATTATATTCTATGTATTAAAAAATGATGTGATGGACAAAAATGGTGGCTACCCCTTAATTCAGGGCATCAACAATGGGTGGAAACAACTGTTTAAATTGAAACAACAATTCAAAAGTTCTCAGATGCAGGCCTAAGTTACCTTACAATGGAGACGAAACTACTGTATCTCAACAGCATCACTATGCAGATTAGTTTTCATATATTGAAATATATATCTTTAATATTATCTGATTGAACTCTATATAATAGATAATGAATAAAATAATTCAAAAACTATGTACAGATTGTAACAGTATGAAAAACATGGTTATACCAAATATTGCTAATGATACCAATCACGATGGATAATGCATTCTTCTTTTTAAAATAAAAAAAACTATTAACATTCCCATGAACATTTTAGAAACAACAAAATGATAGTGGTGTCGTGAACCTAAATCATTTTTTCCATATAACATGTTGGATTTTTTTTTTTCGATTTCCGTTATCTTCTTGAGCATCCGTCACTGTGCTTTTGTGACCCAATCTGATGTTCGAGTCGAAATATTTCATCCTCTGATCCAACACGCCTCATAAAACGCCCCAAGTTCTAATTGAAAGCAACTTTTTCGGGCAGAATGAATGACGGAAATGACGCATTTCGATATTGAGTAGACAAGCTGGAACTACAGAACTGAAATAGAATTGGGGAACGGTTCTCCTGTGGGCTCAAAACGTGTGTAATATAAAAAGTAGCGTATTGGCATGATTTAGTCGGGAAAGTGAATTGAACTGAAGGAGTTTGCCCGAACCAATTCTGTCAAAAATGATTCTAATGAAGGAAAATAATTTTATATTCATCTATCAGATATCCTGAAAATGTATCAGCTTGGCTGATGTGTTTTGACTATGCTTCTCAATATAACTGTCTGAGGATTCTTATAAAATTATAAATTATAGATTTGCTCTCAATATTCCAAGTTGGCCCTAACTTCTTATATTTTCTTCTCTGTTGAAAAAAAATATAATCAGTAGAAAATGAAGCATTACCCATCCGGTTAACGAATTGAAAAACATGTTATCGTTTTTTGAAATAGAATAAGGAATTGTAACAGTAGACACATAGGTTATGATTTTGGTGTTCTCTGTATAAGCAGACTAAATAGTCGTAATGGGTTCTATAGAAATGCTAATTGCCAAAAGGAATATATTTTATTTTCAGAATTTCTTATTGATTCAGTAAGAAATGGATGAGTTTTTTTATTAATACCATTTGAATGATTGATAATACAAATCTCAGCTGTATTAAAATTCAAGAAAGTCGTAGTTACATAAGCAAATACTCTTATTCGTCGTCGTCGTCTTATTCGTCCTTCAAAAATCACTGTTATCTTAATATATATTTTGAAAAAAATATCCCAACGAACTTAGGATTGAATCCTAGGCGAATTCACCAAAATATATAATGAATCAAGTCGATTAGTACTGTTGTTATAATGGTGAAGGAGACAATTAAAAATATATTCCAATACTTCACCGTGATTCAAGATATTCCATGAAGATGATTTCTCTTTTGTTTTCATCTAAATATACTCCTACAGTATTTTTCATAGGAAATTAATCGAATTCCCTACTTGTATGTATTTTTCATTTGGTGACTTGAGATTTTTTACGAATTGAAAACATGAACTAGAATATGTAATTTAACAGTAGGCGCCTAGGTTGTGATTTTGGTGTACTCTAAATGATATAAAGAATAAGCAGACTTGATAGTTGTAATGGATTCTATAGTAATGCTAATTGCCAAAAGCAATATATTTTATTTTCAGAATTTCTTATTGATTCAGTAAGAAATGGTTCAGTTTTTTTATTAATACCATTTGAATGAATCATAATACAAATCTCAGCTGTGTTGAAAGTAAGCCGAAGTTACAAAAGCAAAAACTTTTATTCGTCGTTCATGATCTCTCCTTAAAAAATTACTGTTTATTGTATCCCAACAAACCTAGGATGAAGCGTAGGCGAATTCCCCAAAATATATAATGAATCAAGTAGGTTAGTACTGTTGTTATAATGGTGAAGGAGTCAATTACAGAATACTTCACTAGGATTCAAGATATTCCATGAAGATGAATTCACTTTTGTTTTCGTCAAATTACGCTCCTACAGTATTTTTCATGGGAAATTAATCAAATTCCCTACTTGTATGTATTTTTCATTTGGTGACTTGAGATTTTTCATATGTACTGAAATTAAAAATTATCTCATCGAAAACATAAATGTGAAAAAGTGGCTAAGTTCGGAACAAAGTAGGTTCCAGCGATAAAAAAACTGAGTAGGAGTTAAGTACTATTACAGTTCCTCCAAATTCAACTACAGAAATATATAATATTATGTAAATTATTGTAAAAATATTCTGCTTACCTACTATTTATTTTCTAACTTGGCAAGTATATATTTTTATAAATGACTCTTGTGTGCAAACTTGCCAAGAACAGGATATAATAGAAAGCATGCAATATATTTTTTCAATATAAGCAATGAGCCATGTTTCTGAAACAGCAACTACTGTAGGACTGTGACTAATTATGTAATTCTTTAAATTAACAAAACCACTCTTTAAATTAACAAAACCACTCTTTAAATTAACAAAACCATATACAAAAAAAATTTAGTTTTTTTTTCGGAATTGTAGTTTATGTTGTGAGTTTTATTCCGGTGGGAAAGAAGCTGGACGTTTGAGATGATGATCCGGGGTCGTAGTGGTTCTCAGGAAACGTCATCTATGAAAAAAACTCGTTCTGGAAGTACAACTGATTATCTTTTAATTTTGCTTCAGAATGTGTTCGCCGGGCAGATATCATTCGAAGCTAAGTCTGAAGTGGCTGAAATTCCAGTGCCATTCAATTTTATGGCGTTTTTAACAATAATCTGCATGAAATAGACAAACTCAATGATAATGGAACTTTGTAGAACTGAATTTGTTTTTTTTTAAATCTATAACAATCCGTATCATGATCTAATTTATTAAATATTTTATTCAGTATGTTGAACGTCACGGGATAATAGCTTAGTGTTGAGAGAGTGTTCTTCCTCTTCTAGAAGATAATTTTGAATTTTTGGATCAAAAATTTTCTTCGTTGTGGATTAGTGAGCCCCTTGTCAAATCTGAGTAAGGTGTTTGTATTTCTATGGCTTTTTTATAAATGCAAAAAGATATATCATTCAGAGTATCGTTTGGATATATATATATATATATATATATATATATATATATATATATATATATATATATATATTCAGTGTCCGGCATAAAGTTCGCAGCATATAGAAAACTTTTTTATTATAGATTTCTCAAAAAAAAATTATTCGTGATGATAACCAAAATTGAATTTTATACGACCCTATACGAGGGAAATAGAAAAGTATGCTTTGTTTTCAAAATAATATGATCCCATCACTTTATTTCTCGCGGTAGAATTCAAATTCATGGGGAAATATTGTTCTGAATCGAATGTTGATCCAGAAATTCGAATCATAGCCACCTATGACCAATTTCATTTTTCAACTTTTTTTCCCATTTTTTCCTCATCGCCCTGTACAACATGAGGAATATTATGCTAGACGAATGGTATATTATTAGATATGATGATATCACTCTCTGAATGTTTTCTCATTTCTCCCTCCCATCGGAAAATCACATTAATTGAATTATATGTGACGGAATTTCACAAAATCTTGATGCAAATAGTAAATAAAACTGAATTGTCTCCAAGGTATGATGCCAGAATGCTAATTAATTCATTTTCACAATACAAATAACATTTCTTGAAACAAATTGTCCTATGCTTTATTCTACGTGGAGTCCTCCATTCTCAAGACACTGCATAGTACGGCGGTGCATTGCATCATGAACATTTCTTAGTATCTGGGGAGCTATTCCCCGAATACAATCCCTGATAGTATTCTCCAAATGACGTATGTTTTGAAATGGTTTTCTTGAATATACCTTCTGTTTGAGATATCCCCATAAGAAAAAATCCAAAGGAGTGAGGTTCGGTGACCGGGCGGGCCAAGCGTTATTGGAATATCTACCAATCCATCGATTTGGAAAAGTTCCGTTTAACCACCTTCTCACTTCTAGCGTAGAATGAACGGATGCACCGTCTTGTTGAAAATACATTCCAGCTCTCATGTCCAGAGGAATATCATCTGTATAATCGGAACGAAACGTCTGCAGCATCCTTAAGTATTTGGCAGAAGTCAGTGGTTGTCTGAAAAATACTGGTCCAACAATAATGTCATTAAGAATTCCGCACCAGACGTTAACTTCGAAGTGATATTGGTCTCTTCATTGTATCCTGAAATGGGGATTATTATCTGCCCACCACCTGCAATTCTGGGAGCTGACTACCCCATTTGATGTGAAGGTGGACTCGTCACTATAAAGAATTTTTTTCGAAAACTGTCTATTATATTCCATCATAGACTGAAACCAGAAACAGAAATCCAAGCGATTATTCGGATCTCTCGGTTTCAAAGTGTGTATGAATTTTTGTTTATACGGTTTGAATTTATTATTACCTAGAACTCTTCTCATTGATCGATCGGACATACCAAGATTTCCTCCTCTTTGCGATAATGACATTCTTGGATTTTGAATCGTAGACAGCATAATATTCATAACAGTTTCTTCATTTTCAGTTATCGGTCTATGTGACACTTAGTATTTTTTGAAACCGATCCAGATTCCTTGAATGTTTTCAAAATTCTTGTAATTGTCGAATTATGAACGTTTTTACCTGGATGTCTTTCACTAAAAATATTGGCAGTGTCTCTACAAGTTTGGTAATTGTCACCGTGTATCATTACAATCTCCACTCTCTCCTGAATACTTAGTCGAGCAGCCATGATTGAATTGAAAAACTACTGAAATTACTCTACAGGTTTGTGAGTTATTTTTGATGCGTCATAAATGGTTTGTTTACAATTAGAAATGAATTTGTTTTCAAAGCCAACTGTGATCGGCAAATGTTCTGTATCTCAATCATTCACAGTAAAATTCAAAGAACAAAACTATGGAAGCTGGGTATTGCTATCGAAGTCGAATGTAACAACTAACAATATTTCGAAATTCATAAATGATACGTGAATAAATTTTTCGAGTGGATCAAAACCTTAATTTTGTACGTTGAATGTCGCAAAAAAATTCAATTAAATATTGTAGATGCTTTCCGATGTCTTGCTTGAAAAAAAAAAACTATAAAAAAAAATCGTCATATTTTACAATTCCTGATTGTCTTAAAAGATGTTATTTGTATTGTGAAAATAAATTCATTTTCATTCTGGCATCATACCTTGGAGACAATTCAGATTTATTTACTATTTGCAGCAAGATTTTGTGAAATTCCGTCACATAATTCAATGTGATTTCCGATGGGAGGGAGAAATGAGAAAACATTCAGAGAGTGATATCATCATATCTAACAATATGCCATTCGTCTAGCATAATATTCCTTATGTTGTACAGGGCGCTGAGGAAAAAATGGGAAAAAAGTTGAAATATGAAATTGTTCATAGGTGGCTATGACTCGAATTTATGGATCAACATTCGATTTTGAACAATATTTCCCCATGAATTTGAATTCTACCGTGAGAAATGAAGTGATGGGATCATATTATTTCGAAAACAAAACATGCTTTTCTATCTCCCTCGTAAAGGGTCGTATAACATTCAATTTTGGTGTTTGCATTTCAGGTTTGGGATGATGCAGAGGTTTTTATCACGAATGTTTTTTTTTTTTGAGAAATCAATAATAAAAAAGTTTTCCATATGCTGCGAACTTTATGCCGGACACTGTATATACATCATTATCAATACGTCATCTTTTCTAGAGGGCATATAGGTGCGATAGTATCATTGAACTTTTCGAACGAATTCGACTTCTCTCATTACATGCCATTTTCGGTTAGGCTAATTAACTGGCTTACTCATATATAAAAAAATTAGCAACGTTCGGTAATTTACGCTCTGCCGCACAGACTGAACTATAAATTGAAATTTGAAATGGAATTATTGGACTTCATGAAGATGGAACTCTAGGGGGAAAATTTAATCCGGCGGAATTTATTAAAGTTGTATCTTCGAATTGAAAAATTATATACTCTGACGCATAGATGAATCTTATACGTTTGAAGCTGATAACTAGGCACATATAAACTTTGTCAAAGTGTATTTTTTCATGAAATTTAGTCCTTCACAATATGAGAAATTAATTTGATAACATATTCATGTTATTTGTCAGTTCTCGGTTAGTATTTTTACTTTTTATTTTTGTAGCCCAAGTGCTGATTGAGATGTTGAAAGAAATTCAGGAGGGTGACATTTATGATTCATCAAGTTTAATTGTGACTAGTTAAGAAGATTCTCTTCTAGGTGCCTAATCTCTTCATGAAAAAAAATAACCAATAAAGCCGTGTACTAAAACGTATAAAATAAGTTATCGCTGACAATGATTTGATTATTTTTTGTTGACTTATTTTGTTTCAAAAAGCTTGTCGAGCGAATTGTTCATAAAAGCAGGTACCACTTAATTTGATTGGGAGTGATTGGTTGGTAAGTAAGAACTTGTCAAAGTATTTAATTTTAACAAAGAACATAAAAGTAGGTACCAATTAATTTCATTGGACAATGATTGGTTGCTAGGTAACAACTTGTCGAAGTATTAATTTTATTACAAGTCGCGCGACAAGTTTTTTGAAACCAAATAGTTTACCTTAATCATTTCTAATAGAGCATCGTTATTACAAGGTATCTTACCTGTAAGTTTTCAGCTGAAAGAAATCATTATCCTCGACCCCAAAAACCTCCACACACCAATTTTGAATAGAATATGACCATAATCAGAAAACTCGTCCTCCATCTTGAATTTATAAATTAAAAAAAGAAATCAATATCTTCGACCGCGAACCGCCGCATACCAATTTTGAATCGAATTAGATCGTAATCACAAAACTCGTCCTCCATCTTGGGGCCGCCATTTTAAAAATTCATTATCTCCGACCCCGAAAACCCTCACATACCAATTTTGAATCAAGTCGGACCATAATTACAAATCTTGTCCGCCATCTTGGAGATGCCATTTTTTTTTCTATAACATTCCATAATACATTGTCACCGGAATTATGAATAGCTGACAAATTACAAATTATTCGGACGACTAGAAGTCGGTCAAAATGCACTTGCAAGATTTGACCCAAACTAATAAACAAACGAACGAACTAACTAACAAGTGAAACTAAATTAAAAGCTTTTAAAAATACGCGGGAAAAATATTTCAACACCACATCTGTTCATTCACATATCCAAAAAGTCTAAAGTGAAAACATCATGAATACAATTTTTGTTTTTTTTTCGAAAATAAATCCGTAACGTTTCAGAAATATGAACATTGGACCTCGAAAAAATAGCAAAATATGATCTGAAGGCATAAAATAAATCATAAAATATGGTTTATTTCCAGATATACTACAATACAATAATAATACGGAATGAAACCTTTTGACAAAAAATTAAACCGACGAAAAAATCAACTACTGAAAAGCAAAAAATAAAATAAACCTTTTTAGTCTTAATGATAATTGAGCTCCTAAACTGATGTAACTGATTCTGTGTCGGCACCATACAAACAATCAAGAAGATCATTATATTACTTTGAAAAAGTAATCAAAACGCCGCTGTGCATCTCGCCGCCATCATTTTACGCTTTACCTAATTCAATTGCTAGTTTGTTTGGCGCCGACTCAAAATTAGTTGCTCACATTACTTTGCAGCATTCCAAACCTTCAGTGATGACCATTAAATATGTTTTTATTTATTTCTGACTGCAAAAAATATATTAAATATCCCTGTGTCATAACGAATTTAAAAGAGGGACTCTAATAGACCTAACATGTTCCCTGCATATCAATCAGTCTCATAAAAACCAATCCACAAAAGCCAGGAAGTAGAAATGCGGTGTCATTTTAGCAAATAAAATTGACTCTTATGTATCCAGTGGAAAATGTTACATGAAACAATTAAAAACAAAAACTTTTTAACAAAAAATGAAACGACGAAAAACGAAGAGCAACAAATAAAATAAACCTTTTCAGTATTAATAATACCCAGCTCCTAATCTAATGGGGTTACTAATTTTGAGTCGTCGGCGTTTTATAAATGAAAAAAAAATGTAATTATCGTTTGTTTGGCGCCGACTCAAAATTATATGCTTGATTTTAATCATTTTATTTTTTGTTTTCCAGTTGATTTTTTCGTCGGTTTAATTTTTTATCAAAAAGTTTTTATTTTTGAATTCTTTGTGGCTGAAATCTACTAATTACTACTTACTTAATTTTTGATTGCTTCCAAAATACTTACTAACCTAGCTTACTTCAACTAGTAACTGTTAAATAATATGATAATCTACTTTATTTATTGTTATATATTATAAATTATTTTTGAAAGTTCTGGTTAGTTGATTTCATCACTTTGTATATAATTCCATCCTTCATTGAATGAATGTGGTTTTTTGTGGAGGAACAACGTTTCTTGACATGATTTTTGGGTAACCTTCCACAGTCTGAAAATGAAAATATAATCAGGAAAATCTAGACAAGTGTAGAAAGGGCAAACTGATTAGTTCACCCCGATAAGTTATTGCGTTCACCAAATTATATTTCCTATGGAAAAATGATTCAATTTGTCAATAACTTGCCGTTTTCTGGATAGAATGTAATTATTGTGACGGATAGGATGATATGTCAATGTCAACTACATATGTGTGCCAATGTTCACAAGTGAAAAATCAATCATCCCCTATTTTTCTACCCATATGGGTGGATTATTCCATTCCAAATTGAAATATGATCAACTATAAGGTATACCGCCCTATTCAATAACAAAATAACCATCCAAATCGGAAAACCCACTACAAAGTTATGCCTGATAGAATCGGTTAACGGACCAAAATTCAGAGGGTGAATGATCAATATCCTCCATTTTGCTACCCTTAGGGATATATTTTTTTTGTTCAAATTCAAATGGGATGTATGCGTGATCATACATAAAAAAATTTTCGCGTCGACTAGAGAACCTCTCTCTTTTTGATTCCGTCGGTTAAAAAGTAAAAATTCCACTGAAAAATGTATTCCTTCAGAATACTTTTTCTATACAGTGATAGTTATACTGAGCTGATAACTTTTCAGTTTCGTTTCGAAGATATAAATCGAAATGTATTCTTCGGGATTTTAAAATCATGAAATAAGAAACTTTTGAAGTTTCTCGATTTTTTGTAAAATGTATCATTTTCAATTCGGTTATTGCAACCATGGTATTATTCTGGAATACATCCTCCTTTTTAAAAAAGTACACATACAATTGGAAATATGAGTTATGTTAAAGTTACATCTTTCAATTATTTTTTGCATGATGTCCAATTGCTCACTCCCAACATTGGGGAATTATATGGTTTTATGCCAAAAACGTATGACTCCGAATTCGTCAACCCTCATGCGATAACGAAGTCGACTTTCAACTTGTGCAAATGAGAGCTGCAACAATCAATCCAGGTTATTTTTTTCCTACTGTTCATGAATTGAAACAATTGTAGAGTTTGAAAACATACATTATAATCCCAATTGAGATTGCATTTCATCCTGAGAAATTTACAAAAGCAGCATGCATTCAAATTCTAGACGAACGGAATGAAATATTTTTGCAATTTTTCTGTGGATTATCAAATCTCAGACAATGTGGAATAGAATGTTGGCCGAGAACCAGTTGTTTACTATAATCATAGTGCTCTCACATTCTACTTCGATAAATCTTCGGATATAATGAAAGAGGTGCATACATTGCAGAAGAGAAGTAGATATTGGTTGACATATATTATGAACATCCTATTGGTTCCTGTCGCACAAGTATGATTTTATTCATTCAAAAAGTGTACATTTTATACCATATCGTTAAAGTTTATGCAGGGAATGCAGTTATTTACAGCGTCGAATACCCTGCTGAGATCACAAAAATCACAACAGGACTTTCGCCACTCTCAGTGTAAATTACAATTTTCTGGTAATAAAAATAAAGTGCCATAGCAGTCAACTTCTCATTCACGAAGCCATGTTGGTGATATTATTTTCATTTTCTCAAGAAATTGAGGATTTTTATTAAACGTATTGAACTTTTTTTTTAGTTTTCACTAATCATTGATTGCTAATACATGAAACTTCCGCTAAATGATAAATAGGTGATAAATAAGAAACACTATCGAAAATGGGGTGGGTTACTGGCAGTGACTAATGGATTGGTAAGCAGAGGACTGTCGTGTGGAGTTACTGAAGTGATCTAATTGATTGATCTGATGGATAATGATGAGATATATCGAAATTTTCGCTACAACGGCAGTGCTGCCAAAATGCAAAAACCAAATTAATTTTATAATGAAAAAATAGTTAGGAACAGGGTAAAAAATAGTTTTCAATTGTTATTTCATTGAAGCCCGCCAAAAGGAATAATAGTGTATTATGGAACGACCCGAGCTATGATGAGTGTCGTGATAAATACGAGTGTCTTAAATGTAAGTTGAATACATTATTTTTCCTATGACCAGTCAGGACAAGGACAAATATGCACTTTATTCTCAAATTTCATTGTTTCATTTACAATTAAAGAAATATAATGCAAACATCATCAAAAACAAAACACAGATATGTCAGAGTAGCAAGTTTTAATGAAAAAAAAATTAATAATCATTATATATATATATATATATATATATATATATATATATATATATACAGGGTGTAATCTGACCTCTAACGAGTGTATAACATTTTATAACGAATTGTTAAAAATCCGAAAAAAAAATTAAAACATGTTTTGTTCTTTTTAAAATTCGACAAAATTTTGGGAAGCGCCGCTTGCCTAACTTCAGCTGCCTTGATCAGAGCTGTAAATTAACGCAATTGCCGATGCAATAAATATTTACATTTAAATAATGTGGAATGTTGAATTGTTTATGTGGTAAATGTTGCTTGCGATAGATATTCAATTTCAAAGTGATGCAAACAAACTAACCTCGTTATATTCAAACAGTATCATACATACTGTGCAACTGGGGAGCCTTGGATCGCAAGAAGACAGTCAATTTTCGGGCAACCAATTGTTGAACTGAAATTGTACAGCACACACCCAGTAAAGGACTCGTACAAACTCATGCAAGGCAAGAAATTACTGGAATGGGTGCTGTAAATGTGAACAATGGGCAAGATACAAGGGATAAGGTCAATACAGCTTTGACGCATTTATCGAATCACAATATTATAACAAAAACACACAAAAGACACAGTATTGAATTGTTTTCAAAATAGTATCGGCCATCATTGTGACCTAGTGTGATTGTGAATTACATGTGAACACTATTGCCAACTGGTGTTTCCAAGATTCTCTGGTTCTAACAACTGAACACCGAACTGTATCGTGTGAATTTTGAAGAGTGGAAGATAAGATAAATTATTAGTCGTATACATGAACGAAGTAGTATATTTCAAGTATGGTTGGTTTCTGGACTAGCTAATCACGAGTCAGAAAAATACTGTGCATATCGTTTTCGTACTAGAGATATTAACATACTATCAATAATTTATTCATAGAATGGCAATTTTTTTAAATATATCGCCATATTAAGGCTTCAAATTGATTTGCAGAGATCTACAATTTCTTTTTCTAGAATTGCATGATTCATTAGTGGTGTAAGCTTTGGCTTTAAAATGCAGTCGAAGAGTTTTACATACCTACTACAGGTTTGTGTTTCGTGATTTTTTCATATTATTGAATTTGAAATAAGAAACATGGAATTATTTAATATTCATATACAATTATATAGGATCCATAAATCATCGGCGATAAATTAGATAACTTCTTCAATCCTGATAATCTAATCAGAAGTTTGAATCCTTGTATCAGTAGCACATAGTTTTATAATTCATCGCCGATGATATACTGGATGCTTGTTTCCTTGATCTCATGTTCCTTATTTCAGATTCAATAATACGAGCGAATCAAAAAACGTAAACATGTAGCCTCAATATCGCGATATAATTCTGAAAATGTGCTATTCTATGAAAACATTATTGATATTATGTTAATATCTCTAGTACGAAAACGCCCGAAGCGTTTACTCATTTTAGATATGCAAGTTATTCTCCTGACTCGAGGAACCAACCAGAATTGAAATTTACTACTTCATTCATAAATGCGACGAGTGATTTATCTTGTCGTCCACTCTTCAAAATACGCACGGCGTTCAGTAAGAACCAGAAAATCTTGGAAACAATGTTCACATGTTATTCTGACTCACACTATGTCCCAATGATGACCGAAATAATTCAACACTGTGTATTTTGTGTGTGTTTTTGTGATAATTGTTATTCGATAAGTGCCTCAAAGCTGTATTGACCTCATCTACTAGTTCTGACTTTATCAACCAGTTTGGGTATAACGAAGTTCGTTTGTTTTCATCATTTAGAAATTGAATATCTATCTATTGGATATCTATCGCAAGCAATGTTCTCTTTTTGAACTTTTATCACACAATCAGTTCAACATTCCACATTATTCAAATGTTAATGTTTACTGCATCGGCAATTGCGTTAACTTATAGTTCTGATTAAGACAGCTGAGGTTAGGCGAGTGGAGCTTCCCAGAATTTCGTAAAATTTTACAAAAAACAAAACATGATTTCAATTTTCTTTTTCCGATTTTCAACCACTGTAATCCGTTATTAAATGTAATTATACCGTCGTCATTCACTGGTGTGCAAGACGTTAGAATATATAGCTATATTGTGAATGGTACAATTATCAAAATGCGGTACTTTTGGCCGTTTTGTTTCGGTGAATGGCGATGTTAGGTAGATTTCAATAGAAATACTACCTATTAGTCTTCATCACAAGAAGACTTGAAAAATTTTGTTATATCTTGGTCCCAGGAATTCAAAAATACCATCAGTTCGAAAGTTTATATATCTATATACATGTTTATAAACATATATATATATATATATATATATATATATATATATATATATAAAAAAAGAAAGTTTTTTTTATTAATAACACATAAAGTTCGCAACATATGGAAGTTTTTTTTATTAATAGATATAATGAAAATTTGACTTTACAGTTAGTTTGTGCTTGAAAAATGAGTAAAAAACAGCCTCTTTCCTTTTATCATGCGCTACTCTAAACCTGTCAAATTTGTCATTTTTTTCGAAAATCCTCAAAAAATCAGGCTTTTTTTCGAAATTTCGAAAAATGCCAAATAAAAAAGGTGCTGAGTTTCCAATTTCATACCTTTGCTCCAAATTTCGACTCTCTACTGTCACTTCGACTTTTTTCCAATTTTTTTAATTTTTCCAATTTTTCGCTCTACCGATTCGAACGAAACATGATTCAAATTTCATAATTTTGATGAATACGAGACTTTAATGTCATATCTTGCCCAGAAAATACCCACATTGGCTTGTTACCAGAAAAAAAAATGCACCTCCAGAAATTCGTCTTTGTTGTTGCAAAGTTCATCTAGTTTTTTCATTTCATTGTGAAACTGATTCGGATTTTCAATGTATGGACGTTAATATGTCAGTAATCGAATAAACGAATTTCTCTTCATTCTTATTACACTCGTATTTTTGTTTAACGGATTTGTATTTCGTTAGGTGCAGATGAGTTTGAAATATTTTGATGTAGTTTACACCCGACAGTCGTTGGATGTAAACTGTTAGATGTAATTTTCGAGCAAATAATAATTTTTCGCAACGTTTTTGTAATTAATTTCATAAATCTCATATTCTTTATTTGCACCATTAGATGTGTAAGAAACATTTATCCAAAATAACTATAACCAAATTCACAACAAAACATCGTAACATTCATTGATTTATCTCAATAATCTTATGAAGAACCCGAATTCATCATTCAGTATGCCGTCCTTCCCGTTCTATACAAATTATAGTCCTTTCATTCACAGACTTTGTGGCATTTTCAATGAATAGGGGATTTATGTTAGCACAACACTCCCGAATGGTATTCTCTAAATCTTCCCGATCTCGTCCTATTACTTTGCCCCTAAACATCTGACTGAGACACTGTTTCACTTCTACCGTTTGGTGGATCGGTGCCCCGTCAAGCTGATACCACAAATTTCGTCTAACAGATTATCCAAAACTTCAGACAACTGATTCATAATGAAATTTCTGTACATGTCTGCGTTCAAATTTTTTCTAAAAAAATATGGTCCAATTATTTGGTTATGTAATAAACCACACCACACATTTGTCTTGAATTAATATTGGTCAAGGCATTCTATTACAAAATTTGGATTATCGTTGGACCACCAGCGACAATTTTGGGAATTAACTGTTCCGTTCGACGTGAAAGTTGCCTCGTCTGTCCATAAAATCCTGTAGGGAAATTTGATACCATTGTCTCTCTCATCTTGGAACCAAAATGAAAATCATACTCGAATATCGAAATCTTTCTTTAAGAGTGTGTATGAACTTTGGCTTATAGGGATGGAAATTATTTTTATGCAAAATTCTTCTCAAAGTTCCTCTGCCAACCCCTGTATTTTCACTAATACTCCTAATATTAGTTTTTCCGTTTTCAACAACGCTCAAACAAAAATTGAGTTATTCTTCATTATACCAAACTGGATAAAAATCTATTAAAAAAAGAAATACGAGTGTAATAAGAATGAAGAGATATTCATTTATCGATTACTGACATATTAACGTCCATACATTGAAATCCGAATCAGTTTCACAATGAAATAAAAACTTAATGAATTTTGCAACAACGAAACGAATTTCTGGAGGTGCATTTTTTTTTCTGGTAACAAGCCAATGTGGGTATTTTCTGGGCAAGATATGACATTGAAGTCTGGTATTCATCAAAATTATGAAATTTGAATCATGTTTCGTTCGAATCGGTAGAGCGAAAAAAATTGGGGAGAAAGTCAAAGTGGCAATAGAGAGTCCAAATTTGGAGCAAAGGTATAAAATTGAAAACTGAGCAACTTTTTTTTGGCATTTTTCGAAATTTTCAAAAAAGAAATGATTTTTTGAGGATTTTCGAAAAAAAAAACAAATTTGACAGGTTTAGAGTAGCACATGACAAAAGCACAATTTTTCAAGCACAAACTAACTGTGAAGTCAAATTTCCATTATATCTATATATAAAAAAAAACTTCCATATGTTGCGAACTTTATGTGTGACACTATATATATATATATATATATATATATATATAACTTTATGTGTGACACTATATATATATATATGTATATATAACTCGTATGAGTTCTAAGATGGGCCAAATAGGTCCAGTAGTTTCAAAATAGCGGATGTTGAAAGATTGAAAAAAATCTCAATCTCTCAAAACACAACACACAAAAAAATCTTTGTTAATTACAATTCATGAGAATTAATATTTTTTATTTACCCTGTATGCTCTTTTCAATTGAGGTTCATTCGCTCGTGTCAGTCAGATACTATTTGAGTATCCTCTCCGCCGATCCTCGATATCAAGGTTGAACTATATAAATTAATATTAGTTATGTTCGTTAGCTTGATGTCAATTTCAGATTCAATAAATACATTCTGAAATCTTCCTTTCCGACTGTCTGCTCCATGGGATCTTTTTTATGCTGATGTTTATCAAACTGTTGGTTTGACTGCACCTAATCGAGTTCAAAATTTGATTGGCTACGTTGAATTGATTCGTCAATGAAGTTTTCGGCCACTGTCGTAGATTTCCATCCAACATGAGATTTTAATGAAGTTATGTCACCATTAGTGTCAACCAATATCGTGGCAGAATGCGACGAAAGCAGTACCCGGTATGTGAACTAGAATCCAGAAGATTGAACTAAGTAGAAATTTATTTTCCCATCCTCTCAAATTTGTTTATTTTTACGTTTTGTACGGGGAATTTTCCATTCACATAATTCACAAAAAAAAGTTTATTAATTTTTTGGGACGAAGATTTTGTGGTACTTTCCTGTAATTGTGAAATTTCGTTTCGTTTTTATATCTTTGATTGTAACTGAAATGTTGATTCAGAATGATTAACATCTTTGATTTCTAGCTTGTGTAGGTCGTGCTTTCGACAAGCTCCTTCAATAGCAAAAGTACATTTCACCTATGAAGAAACGCAGTTCTTAATGTACATTTATTACATTGAAAACTAATGGTTGCTTATTTTGGATAATAAATATTAGACATTTACTAATCTATTTCATTTGTAAAAGACGTGTTAGATCTTCAGATTTTCGTTTCAAAAATGCCTGCAATTTGGGATATTTGTATATGTCCACTTTATATTCAATAGATAACGTAGATATAAAAATTGAATAATGACTCTAAACATTTTCAGATAACTCATAAAAATAGACAACAAATACATTTTCTGGAAAGCTATTAGCCTTATATTTGTCTCTCAAATCCATAAACTGGAAGCAATAATGTTTGTATGCCTTTTCACATTTCGCAGGTAATGAATTGTTTGTGATTCCTGCAGCATGTTCTAGAATTTCTGGTGCAGTTATATTCCCGGCCCGTGATATCTCTGTTTTCAACATAATGCAGCAGATACTTCCAACTTTGTTTACATTAAGCCGCGTACAAACCGAGATTCCAACGCCGAGTAACCAAACTCCAGTATTTGTCCGTTGGGGTTTGGCGTTGGAAGGGATTGGAATGCGTACGTCCACACCAAAATTTAGATTTGAGTTCGACAGTGTTTGGGAGGGTTCGGTGCGACTAGAGCTAGTAGAAATGTCGAGCGACGAGAAAAATTTGGTATTAGCACGTGCGGGGTTTTTAATATTACATTCTGTAATTATAACGAAAAAGAAGAAACGACAGCCTAGGCGGCGGTGGATGACAACACCATTTTAAAACAGACTTTTGTACAGTGGAAGTGGCTTATTAGAGGATACGAAGTTTATAATCTATTTGCGATATTTTTCCATACAACCATTCATTCTTTGAGAGTTTATTAGTTGGGCCCATGGGGATTTTGTCTATAGCACTCAAACATAACTCTTCAGTCCACTCCATATTTTTTTAATGCCAAATCAAAATAATTTCACTAAACACAACGATACGCCCACCAAGTACGCGGCTAAACTGAAATGATAAAATGCCGAAAACTACTCCACAAGTAAGCAATAAATCCCGTCCAGACCAAATCAAACATTCTTTTCGAGGAGCGAACCCAACCGAGCTCCAACCTGTGAGCACATGTGCATTGGTTCGTGTTGGAATCTCGGTCTGTACGCGGCTTTACACTACTCTTTTTTACAATCATGAAGATCTCATATTAAATAATACATCAATCGAAGTATAGGTTTAGACATATCATTTGAAACAGAGTTCATTGTTGCCTAGTGGATAAAAAAAGTATTCTCCGAAAATCAATCAGAAATATTGACATTTTTGATAACATCTTTGAAAAAAAAAGTCAATATTTCCTTACCCTTAGTAGTTGCCAGGCAACGGAAAATAACTGTTGGAAAATATGTATTTTTGTACTGTAAGGAAATATTTTCTTGAACTTATTTGTAAACTAAAAACATAATTGAGAACAAGTTTTTTCGAAAACGTAGAAATGGAACAGTCACCATTACTCATTATTTTACACTTTACTTTTGCTTTCAGGAACGTTCGAAAACGCGGTAAACACTATGGGAATACGCCAAAAAATTACATTTTTCGGCAACCGTCCGGGATGTACCCACTTCCCGGACGCTTTTTCTTTGAGAAAGTAGCATTTTCTGGCCTAGTCCGGGAAGTACGTACTTCCTGGACTAGGCCGGGAAGAATCACGTCGTTGTTGTCATTGTAAATATGAAAATCTTGGTAGGTAAGGTTTTGATAAATGTAGTTGATCATTACCATAGCAACGAAATAACTGCTGACAGTTCATATGAAATTAGTTGTCAAAAGTTTGCATGTTTTTTGATCGCAATTCGCAATACAATATGGAAAGCAGCAGCGATATTGACTTTGAAAATGTGCCTTGGAAAATTTCCAATATAGCAGCTGCTGCTACAGCACAATTATTGCCTGAAAAATCAAAATCCAGGTACGAAAACGTTTATGATTTGTTCACGAAATGGATGGATATGAAGCAATGCAAAACTATTACAGAGGATGTAATTTTAGTTTATTTGGCGCAAAAATCTGAAACTGTAAAATCCTCTACACTGTGGAGCATGTACTCTATGTTGAAAAGTACCATTTTAGTGAAGAAAAATGTAAACATAGCCACTTTCCCAAAGGTTATCGCATTTCTTAAAAGGTAGAATATTGGGCCAAGAAATCAGAAGTCTTCAGCAGTGAGCAGATCAACAAATTCATTAGGGAAGCGGATAATGAAACATATCTAATGCTGAAGGTAATTTTAAGAAAATATTACGATTGTAGGATATAAAAGTATCAACTTAATTTTCAGGTAGCAACAATTATTGGGCTAGCCGGTGCGTGTAGACGAGAAGAACTAACAAAAATGTTAATTGATCTAATAAACGGCAAGGAAGACATGTTGCTTGTGAAAGTACCGGATTTCAAAACACATATTGAGAGAACTTTTGTTGTAATTGGGCAAGAAAACCTGCTGTTGTATATGCAATATTTATCTTTACGGCCATCTCATACTCCACAACAGATTATTCGTGAATTACAAAAAAGGAAAATGTTCGATTCAGCCTGTTGGTATCCACAGTTTTGGGAGTTTCGGAATAAAAATCGCAGAATTTTTACATTTACCCAATCCTAAAAATTACACAGGCCATAGCATTCGTCGAACTTCGGCGACGTTATTTGCTGATAATGGTGGAAACATCACAAATTTGAAGAGACACGGTGGCTGGAAGTCTACCAATGTGGCTGAAGGATATATAGATAATTCACTTACAAACAAAATTAAAATTGCCAATATTATTCAAAAATCATCAGATGAAAACAATCAATGTGAAACGGAAACTTTGCCTTCTTGTTCTGGCTTCAACAAAAGGAATTTAAATATACCAAGCATTTCAAACAAATTGAATCCCTTCAATATTAGCAATTTTAATTTAAATATTAATATAAATAAGAATAAGAATGTTTTTGTTAATATGTAGTATTTTCTGTTCTGTTCTGTTTAATTCAAATAGAATTAAAATGTATAATAAAGAAATAAAGAAATATGTCGTCTCATTGATTCGTTATTCTACACGGTTGCCGAAAAAATATTGTACGCAACACGCCCGAAAATAGTTTTTTTGGACGCACAGACTTCCAAGACTCGCCTACGGCTCGTCCTAGAATTTTGTCTATTCGTTAAAAAAAAACCTATTTTCCGGACTTGTTACGTAAATTACTATATTGTTCTACTGTAAGGGAATATTTTCTTGAAGTTATTTGTAAACTGAAAACATGATTGAGAACGTAGAAATGGTACAGTCACCATATCATTTTACACTTTACTTTTGCTTTTAGGAACGTTTGCAAACGCCGTAAACACTATGGGAATACGCCAAAAAATAAACTTTTCATGCGTTTAGTTTGTCAATTCAATGTTACTCTGTTTCCATAGTTACAAAACAAATATTTCATGGCATCCTTTATTTAAGAATTAAATTAATAATGCTTATTTGAAAATTTGAATTAATTGTAATAATTCATGTCCTTTGAATAATTTTCGATTTTTGGAAACATAGTATGTATACCTCGTAGGAAAAGCCACATATCTGGACTCCAAGGGATGATAATGGAGGGGATGAAAATAGAACTCTCAAATTATTAACGAATTGTAATGTCCATCAACACATCCTTCCAAATCGTTCATTTGTATAGTGAAATGAATAAACCTAGGAGCTGATTTGGTAGACAACCACAACAAATACTGGTGGAATTCACATATTTGGAATCAAAAATAAATAGGATCTCTTACCTCAAAAGAAATGATACAGATATTTTTGTCTGTGATAGCCGCCCTCTTATAGAGTGACATATAAATTTGGATTCTGGCATGGTGATGAAACATATTTTTCAATAATTAATATCCAATATCAATAATTTGAAAATTAGGGTTTTTTTTTATAGTTGCACCAATATATAGTGCACCAATATGGGGAAAAATTGTAGTAATTCAGAATATGGAAATTGTTTGACATGACATTTTTACCAATAGGTCGAAGGTAGAAATAGATAAAATTGTCTCAATAGTAACCTTTTCTACCTATATATCACCTATTCAACTAAAAGGAATCGAAAAATTGGGGCTCAGTATAAGTACATGTTACTGTACTATTCGTATTTGCTAATAGGAACAAAACCTTCGGAAAATAACTAAAATACTGATCTCACAGAATACAGAGATGAATGTGTGTTAAGGAACTCCTAGTTGAAATTGTACTTGCGTTACTCGTTTAAAATAAGTGGTACCCCAAAATATTTTATTTACAGAAAAATTATCAAATTAAATTTCAGTATGTTCTATCAACTTTCCCCACGACACACTTTAAAAATTAGTTTTGAAGGTTACGGAAACGGTTCAAGCCAACAAATGTGGAGTCGGTTCCATCGTGGACTATGAGCCGATAAAATGTCCCTTTCCGTATGAAAATAGTACTTCTAAGCTATGTAATTGAGAAAAATTCCTTGAACGCTCGTGGACCTTGAAGTCATTCTGCTGGCAAGCGTTTGGTAAAACTTAACTCAATAAATAGTTAATAACTCTGTTGGGTTGTCAGAATATATGTGAAGTAGAAAATAAATAATTTTACTACATGCTCTTGTCCTATGGAATTATTGAATTTTAAAGGGCATTTTTGAGTCTTTATAATAATTTTCAGAATTGCTTATTCCAAAGATATTGCCGAAAGTATGCGTCTAAAATATATTTCTATTAGAAACTACCGAAGCTGAAATTCTCCTAGTAACTCCTTAAGTTCGCAGAAAAACTATATCGATGATTTCAGAGATTCTCTTCAGTGAATATTTACTTTGTTATTCGTAGAATCGTTGGGATGCCGAGACAAAAATGTTTTTCTCACTTGTCTGAGAGGAAATATACAAACTCTTCACAAGAAACCTTGCGAACAATCAATTCGTTGCATGGTTGGTTCGGGAGTCAACTCGTATTGAAACGTTTCGTAATCTAACATTCATAATTAAATTTTGCACAGTTCTAAAAAAAAGCATTTATTATATAGCTTGCCTCCGTACACATTCAAGAAAGAAGCTGGTGAAGATAATGACAATTAATGTGAATAATTTCCAGATTATTCTCGTTTCAGGACGTTATCGTTGATTAAGTGTCAGATAGCGTCAAGTTTCCTTACTTCATTGTTTAATAAAGTACCTGGAAAGTTTGTATCCAGATCAAAGTTGTCTTCATTTCAATCTCGATTGTATGTAATTTATCTTCTGGAATTTTATTACTGTCTTTGTGAATGATTCTATTCAGTTTCGGTCATATCCTTTAGATTTTGCTGTGACTCACGATGAATAAATTTCATATTACTTTCCAACCTACAAAATGATACAAAATATATCTGAAAATTATCTGCTTGAACTCAGAAACCTTTAAGCTTGAATATTCTATCATGACAGATTACAACACTGTTGAACCTGTTTTTCTCGATACCATACAGAATATCTCAGCAATGATTCCAACCTCGAATCGAAACTGTTATTCTACGGTTATTGGTTATTTTTTACTATCATTGAAATGTTTCCTTTTTCAACATGAATACCCCAAAGTTGCAAATGATTCCACATCTGATTTTATGAAGACCCTGTTCATATTTTCAAACAAATCAATCATTGAAATGGCTTTTCTGAAGGAAGAGGTTGATAATGATTTAATTATTGACCAAGGTAAAAAACAAAATGCTGTTCAACTGAATTACAATCAATCACTGGGAATTCTTAATATACTTTAATATAAAAAAAAACTTTTAGTTCTTCTGGTGATAAATTTGCACTTTGTGACGCTTTCCTGTGTCCTGAAGGGGTACAACCTTCAATATCCATTTTACCCAATTCGACTGAATTCATTTGTTTCTGCTTGATATACAGGGTGTAATCTACCCTCTAGCACATCCGCTAACGGCTGATAGTCCATAAAAAAATAAATAGATTTTCCCTTTGAAATTTTTACGGAAGGCCATCAATAGCCAGAAAAAAAAATTTGCTGTTTCGCGTTTCACAAAATTTGGACTAATTTTACAAATCGTCAATTCGTTATGAAATGGCATTATACACTCGTCATTCACGGGTGTGCAAGAGGGTAGATTGCACCCTGTATATATATACCTACTTCTGGTCACAGCTTCATGATTTCAGGAACGAACTGATAAAACAAAAATCATAATAAATATTTGAATACTTTGAATGAATTAAAGAATGAATAGTTATTTATATTTAGTAGTAAAACATTTATATATGATTTAGGAGACTATTTATAGCCCAAGCGCAAAGTTTGGGATACTATAGGGATGATAAATTCTTTGATAAATTTATAATATTACAAATCCTAGTTAGCCATATATAATGTACGAACATTGTGGTTATAATACCAAATGTTCAGCCGTTTGTTTTCTGATAGTGGATAAAGATACTATTTTACACCTTGAAAACAAAACCCACTTTCCTGCTAAAAAACTATCTATTCAGAATATTCTTTGAATACTGTCAGGGGCCCAGGGTGTACCGGGAATTTGATTGCTTGAACCAGACCTAATATATTACTGACAAATAATCCTTTTGTGTTTTCCACATTATGCTCTGATGTGAAAATGATGAGCAATTCATTGTATTGTCACTCGGTTTTACAGACCAGCTCCAGATTCAGTTTGGAGATCATTTATCATGTCAGTTGTGTGATGGCGCCCGCAGAATGATTTGTATATCACGGGAATCGCGGAAATTTAGTATGACGCATTACTACCACGAAGATTGGGAAGTGGTAGGCAACCGTACTTGATATTCATTGCACATCCTGCGTGCATTTCGAATTGTTGAAGGGAATAGAGGTCTAGATGGAATCATCAAGCAATTTTTTTATGTCAAAATGCTGAGTTCCCGTATTTTTATAACCATCGAGAAAGTCCCATATGTCCTCTTTATAATTTTGACGCAATAAATGATGGTTCGCATTGTGGAACAACGAGCATAAAATACTTCTAATCAAGTACAAGTAAATTAATGATTTATTAATATTCGGTTGGGTGTTGAAAAGCGATTCTCAAATCCTTAATATTGGCCATAACATTAATTTTATTTTTGAACGACTTTCGTTTTAGCTCCTTATTTTTAATAATATGGTGATTTTGTTTCGTAGGTAGTTTTTTGGAATGGAATGAGACGTGATATGTAAGCAAGGCCAAAAGGCATCAAATGATGTTATCTCTGAATAAAATAAAATTAACCCACATTATGTTCTTTATTGCATTTTGAAACATTACGTAACCATTACTCGAAACACATATTCTATTGAGAAATCAGGTTATTGTCTGTTGAAAATTTTGCTGATAGTCCCGAGAATTTCAGTACGTCAATACGTCGATCGAAAATTGTATTCAAAAGAGGTTTCAACTTAAGAGTTTGAAATTCATTACAATATGTCATTCAAGAAATATTTTCGTTAATCATCTCCCAAAACACTTCAGATGTATTGAGCCCCCTAATGTGCATAATTTTTAGAAATGGCTATTCAGTAGAAATCAAGATGGAAAATTAATATGAATTATTGGATCCTTCCGAGATTGTTGAATTTTTTCAATGGTATAGCCTATGGAAATTGAAGTTTAATAACTTTTTCTTTGCAATAAATACTCTATAATGTCGACTATGGCTATCGGACCAAAGTATCTCAAATAAATACACTGTGGGGCATTGAGATTGTTCGGGATAATTCGAAATAGTATTTGGGGTATCTTTACTTTAGAGGGTGGGGAGGGATTCGCATTACCAATTCATTTCTTCAATTACGAATTCGATTGGACTTCCACATTACTTTGAGTGGAGAACTTTTTTCTATGAAAAAATTGACGAACATATTCCAGAAATTTCAGAAATCAACATTCAATATTCAATTGAGAATGTTTTCCTTTTCAACATGATTACCCCACAAGAGGTTTTTTTGAACGATGGAAGATAGTGACTAAAGTTTATCTTTCAGTCGCAGATGATTCCACATCTGATTTTATGAACATCCTGTTCATATTTTCAACAAATCAGGGTTTATTTTTGTTTTCCAGGAAGAGTTTCCGATAGGATGAGAAGATTCCGTTGCATCAAAGCGCTATGACCTGATATTCCTTTTTAACTTAACTTTTAAAATTAATTTATTTTAGGGAAAAAAAGGAATATGTCTATTTTCATTTCGAGGGGTACATCTTGTAATTTTGTTTTCAATAGAACCTTCAGATCAAGTGATACCTAATTGAATAGCAGATTCAATTATATCAATTTTGTTTTTTCAGTAGGTTCATCAATTTTCAAGATATTCGAGTTTTCAATAGTACTGCATTATTTTTTAACGACTTATCCAAAGATTTCAAAATGTAAACATAAAAAAAATCGATTTATTCCCAGAGTGCTGATAAAGATTGTATGCAGCACATATGCAAATGGCTTCAGCTTCAAATTACTCAGCTGGCGCCTCGGCTGTAAATATTCCGATTCGTCTGCTGAAGCTTCATTTTGCGTACTTGTTACATAAACCACTATTATTGAACTCATTTGTTTTTTTATTTTTCAATGTCGATAAATTTTAATCACAAGAAGTACTCATTAATAAACGGTGGATGATGGTAAAATAATATTAAAACATGATTCGCCTACTGTTATAATGCATGAATAATGACGTTTAGGAAATAGTATTAGTATAATATTATTTCTCGATTGTTACTGACGACATTTATCGATCTGAATTCCCTGATTCGATATTGATTATACATTAACCCATGTTTGACAGTTCAATGAGTGGAATAAGAAGCTTTCAACGCGATTGAAATTTTCATCACACCAAAGATTGGCTTCGCTTGGATGCGTTTGATCGCCGATTTTCCCCTCTATATAATATTGTTGAAGACATTTCGTTCCAGACGGATTCGCTGCGTCAAATTGCAAGGCACTTGCAAAACAAACGAACGGTGATGTCGACGTAGATGAAAGCTCCACACGGATGTAATGGAGTTTAAAACATATGGAAATGAAATGAGCTTTTCCGTACCGACCGACCGTGTTAGGGTTTTATGCGATTGCCGCTGCAAAGGGTAACGGCAAATGAATGTTTCTGAAGAAAAAAATATGTGGATGTGTGCGGACTGAATAATGGGATTCCTGATGCCTACTTTTTCATTTTTATTAAAGGTATTAACGTTTTTATTACGGAGTTATATGATGCTGTGGAGGTTATTTGTTCGGTGATAACGAATACTTTTTGAAAAGACGAGGTCACTAATTTCTGGAAAAAATACCACAATGTCCAGAACGATTAGAAAAAGTGGCTAGTTTTAAAAAAAAAAATTTTCCGAAATAGTTTTTTTTTAAATGTTCCTTTTTGAACACTGCGGAAACTGCGCCAGGATGTGACGTAACAAGTTCAGAACTATCGCCGATCGTCCAGAATCTCAGCGTTGCCATATTTCTTTACAATGTGTGCAAGCCGAATAAATAATGATACAGCACTCGGTATACATTATTCAAGAATATCTAAATAAGGGACAGTCTTAATTTCAATATAACACATGCTGACACAAGTGATGTTTTATTCATAGGATGAAACAGAATAACATTTTCCCAGAAGTTTCGCAAAATAGTGACTCTGGCAACTCGCCGATCGCCAAGTGTGCCAAGATTTACAGCGTTGCCGAGTGTTATTCATAATATTTCATGACAACATGAGCGGACCGAAAAAATATTGACATGGACTCGGTATACATACATATTATTCAAGAATAAGTAAATCCAGAACAGCTATCAAATACAAAGTCGTCATTTCAATATAACACATGCTGACAAAAGTTCTGTTTTATTCATAGCATGAAACAGAATAACATTTCCCCAGAGGTTCCGCAAAATAGTGACACTGGCAACTCAAGAAAATGCCAAATCAGTGGACTTATGACATCAAAGAAGCGGCAATGACGCTGTGTTTGAATGTCTCACTAAATTGGAGGGTTTTAGAGCGGTGTTTATTCGAATATTACAATATATCTTCCAGGAAAAACTATGCATACATAATATTTTATCACTATATTTCAACTTCAAGCACATATGAAGCAAATTTACCAGTTTGTGATCTCGCCTATTGATAATGTTTCCCTTTTCAACATGAATACCCCACAAGAGGTTATCTTGAACGATGGAAGACAGTGACTAAAGTTTATCTTTCAGTTGCAGATCTGATTTTATGAACATTATGTTTATATTTTCAAACAAATGAACTGTGGCTCCAAAAATGAGCCATAATGAATCTGTAACTGCTGGCCAGAGCAAGCAGGCAGGCTCGTATCCATGAAAAAAAGTTCAATGGTGTATTAAACACCAATGTTGGGAAGGATTCTATTATAGCTCAAGCGCCAAGTTTAAATTCAAGACGCGTGTTTCTGTCAATGTCTATGAAAATGTTATTATTTAAATTGGTATATTGTTTATATTCGATTGGTGAGAAAGTATACTCTATGTCTCTAATTTCTGACGGATCCAGGACATCGGAAACCGAAGATTATTCCATCAAATGATCATACTAAAATCAAATAACTGTACAAGATGTTCCCTATTTAATCACAAAAATAGGCAACTCATCACGTGGAAAAATAATTTCCTTCTGATGAAATGGAGCTAGTATATCTTCAATTATTTTGAATTATTATTGAAAAAGATGAATCAAATTGGGATGGTATATAATATGCAAATGCTATGGAATAAAAAAATAAAATATGTTCGTCCACAGACATAAAATCGAGTACCTTCATTAAAACAATACCAATTAAAACTACAGTGAAATAAAAAATACGAATATATATATACATATATATATATATATATATATATATATATATATATATATATATATATATATATATATACGTTGACAAACTTCGGTTTGGAAGATTTCAGGACGAAAAGTTCATATAAACATATGTCCCAAACGTCTTGGTTTTCGAAGTACAGCGTGATCAAAATACATTTTTTTCAAAGTTTTTTTGGAGTTAACTTCGACATTTTCGACAATAATCAATTGAAATTAGGCAATAACCCATTCAACAGTGCGCACGATACAAAATAATTCATTTCTCAAATAACTCACAGGGTCCTCCTTTTTTCAGAGTCAAGCCTTGATCAACCCTTTTTTTTCCGCCGCCACTGACAGATTATGAAAAGGAATATCCAATGTTGTTTCATTTAACATCTTTTTATTCTCCTGAAATTTTTCATTAACTTTTAACGGTTTAGGAGCTATAATGAAAAAATGAATGCAAACATTTTTCCAGTACCGCATAACATAATGGATTTTTTCTGCTCGTGTAGAGAAAATGTAATGGACCACCCATACATTTTTCATCAGAACTCAGGCTGAATATGTATTGCACAAAGTTCCGTCTGCAGATTGAGTTACTTCTACAATATGGGCCAACATAATTTTACACCTATCTTCAAACTTATTAGAAACAGAAGAAAATATTATATCGACCAATGCTCTTCTGTTCAAGATTGCTGTTCCAAAACCTGTAAATAGAAGAAATCTATGGGTGTAACAATGTTGTTTATGGAATTTTGATGTCGTTTTTACTCAAAAATATGGAAGTAGATATTTCTGGCTAGTTCCTATGACTTTACAGTATATGACTTCCCATTATATTTGAAAAAGCATTGTATAGTTTCATTCAGTTCCTAAAATCCACATAAACACCGGATACAATAATATAATGCAATTTATGTGGATAATTATGGGTTCAACGTGCAACTTTCTCAATGGTTTCTAGAAAAGGGGCAAAAATGGGCGCATTTTTTTTCAGCATCTGACAAAGACTATAAGAATACACACTGCTGCAATTATTTTTTGCTTTGAAATGTCACGTAATAAACGAAACCTTCAACAATATATAGTTTATAACCAAATTTCAAACAATATTATAACTATTTCTATTTGAATTCCGCAACTTGCCATAATATTGTTCAAATTTGTTTCAATATATTGTATAACGATTACTTACTATCACAAACTCGAGGGGGTCACGGACTTTTGGTCCTCAGTCTACATTATGGAAATCATGAAACCATATCATATCAAGCAGAAACGAAATGAGTGTATCGAGTTAATGCTTTATTGCGACTGACATTATTCGGTTGTACAGCTTGTGGTTTTATCAACCTTGGTCAATAATTAAATCTTTATCAACTATTTCCCTTTTTATTTTTGAACCAATCAAATGGCCGGAAATTTCTCAAAGACAACCCATTAATTAAATCAGTTTTATAGGGATAAATGCCTTCTCGCTGTTTTATACTGATAAATGCACAGTAGCTCCGTTAATGGATTTTTTTTTCAAAATGATTCCAGACACAAAAAATATTTTATACCTAATGCTTCTGTTCTGAGTATTCACAAAAGGGCTATCTCATAAATTTTGTACGGAATTTGTCAGCGGACCGTGTTTATTTCTGCAATGCACAATTTCCTAGAACAGGCCACTATTTAGAATTCAAATGTTTCACGGCCGGAAAAGGGGACCGGCGAAAGATTTCATAATCTAGAGGGACATAAATCGAGGTAATGTTTTTTTATTCAGTTTTCACAAAGAGAATATTTATTTAATTTATTCGAAAATTCATGTAAATGGAATATGATTATTATGAAGGATTTTCTGCATCGGCGACTATAGGACCTGAGAAAAATGTTCACTTGAAAAATATTACGTTAAAAGCAGGGGTGATGCAGGAGTTTTTCCTGCAATCATCTAGCAAAATAGGCCACTGAGAATTATAATGTACTCCCACATGAATGACAATACTCCACATATTATTCTTAGCGTAAACAACAGCATTCGAGACTTAATTTTGTTTATGTCTGAATTTTATACCTTAGCCGGTAAAAACTATTCCCATTATGGCATAGGTTATATTTCAAAAAGTATCGGTTATAGGAAAATTAAATTGTACACGAGAGTTACATTCCAGGTCAAGGTAGGTATTGAAATGGATTTTCCAAATTTCGAATCACAAGGGGTTAAAACTACCGCCTGTGTATTTGAATAATATTTTCTTGCAAAGTTTCAACTTGAAACTAGAAACAAAGTATTATCCCAAATTGTTTGACAAAATTGGTTGGTTTAAATTTTCTTAAAATTCCTTCTGCTCTAATATGGATTATTTTCTATTAAATTACGTTAGAGAACGAAAAATGTTGGCTGGCGCCATATTTATCAAAATTGTATTCCGTAAATTTCTTGAATTGAATAAAAAAAGCGTATGAAAGTATGACCTGGAAATCCACTCCGGCAAAGCTGCAGGCATATAGTTTCATACATATTTGGTAAATCAATATATACTATGTATATACAGAGGAGTATTTTTTTTTCAAAATTCTTTGATATTTTTTGTCTGCAAATTCACAATCATTAATTTTTGTTTTTATTTGCCGATTTAGGATATACAGTGCTCGTCTAAAGTCCGTTCCCCCCCTACTAATTTTTGAATCACCCGGTATATCGCAACGAAATTTGGAGGGCTTAAATAGGAGATAAGAACCTACTTTTTCATGAAAAAAATCGTAGCTAAAAGTTTTGAAATGGCGGCTGACCGCCATCTTCAATAATTTTTTTAAATAGAACACCCCGTATATTATTTCATTTTCGAAATCTGCTCATAATTCTCAACAGTTTTCTCCAATACACTTTACTCCTAAATTCAATTGTTTTCGAAATATTAACGTTTGAAAAGTGACATTCCGGTTTAAAATGAAGTATGGATTTTGGTCACTTCCGGTAAAACATTTTGCTAACTAAATGTTGTTATTAATTTGTAGTTAAATCTCTCAATGAATTCTACCAATAAGAGGCGTAAAGAGGGTTTATTAAGGATAAACAGTACCGCTTACCGGAAAATCTCGAAGCCTACGAATGTGTTCTATAAATTCACAATCAAAAGAAATTAGTTAGCTGAAAAAATTATAATTTATTTTTGAATAACACTTTCATCTAACCCCAACAATTATTACATCAAGCGTTCAATGTGGCCCCCTCCTAAATCTTGACAATAAAGTGCCCTATTATAAATAGCTTCTCTCACGTTGATGAAAGTCTGTTCATCTATTTCTTCACATGTATCTATTATTCTGCGTTCCAACTCTTCCATTGTTTGGCATTCAGTGGCGTATTTTTTACTTGAGATACCCCCAAAGGAAAAAATCTAGAGGTGTAAGATCCGGAGATCTTGGTGGCCATTCTGTACTTCCCCTGCGACCTATCCATCGCCCAGGCGAGTTTGTATCGAGGAACTCTCTAGCGATGCGATCAAAATGGGGAGGTGCCCCATCCTGCTGAAATATGATTTCACAATTTTCCAACTCTTCCTAATTGTTTAATACAATTTGTCTTATTCGAGGTTCAATTTCAGTTTCTAAAAGGTTTCTGTAAAGAACTCCTGTAAGATTGCCTCTGATTAAAATCGGCCCAACAACGCGATTGCCCAAAATCCCCGCGCAAACATTCACCTTTTTAGGAAACTGGATATGTCCCTGTCTAAAAATATGCGGATTAGTATCGCCCCAGTATCGTTCGTTCATTCTGTTTGTTGACTTTTCCATTAAGAAAAAACGTGCATTCGTCTGCGAAACATACACGTTTTAGGAAGCCCCGTTCTCCTTCAATTGTTCTTGTCAACCACTCACAAAATCATTCTCCGTGAGAGCATGCAGGATTTTCATTTTATAGGGATGAAACTTTCTTTTTTTAGGACTCTTTGGACACTTTTTGAACTTACTCCACAGGATTCAGCAACTGCAGACGTCGACTGAGTCGGATTGATTACCATAACAGCAACAATTTCTACCTTTTTTTCTTCTGAAAGAGGCGGTCTTCCTGATCTTGGAGCATCTTTCAGCGAACCAGTTGCTTGGAGCTTATTTAAAAATTTGCGCAAATATGACCTCGAAATAGGATTCTCGGGAAATCTATCATCAAACATACGGGCTGCTAGGTGATAATTTCTGCAAGCTTCTCCAAATATCAAAACTGCTTCAAAATTTATCGTCTAAACAACGAGCCATTATCACACTTTCCATAAAAGGATTTAGGCGCTCAACGGCCCATTTGACCGTTAGCGCAGTTCAGTTTGACAGTAAACAAGATAGAAAAATCGAATTAAACGGTTTTCTTCACATAAAGGATTCAATATAAAATTGAACCAGAAAATGGTAGATCTCAGGTGAAAAACAACTACTTTCCTGGCAAATACCACGCAGAACATTGAATGATATTCACCTGAAAATCCATGCATACTTCCATGTTATATCAATGGACATTGAATGCAAATGTTTCTTTCTGATAAGCTCGATTATGTTTAATTTATGTCGTGTTCACCTAACAATCCGCATACCGGTTTCAGGCTTCTTGGCCCTCATCAGTACGGAGTAGTCAACCAGCCAAAGGTCCAAAGAACTCTGGCTGAAGTGAGACACAACGTAAACAAACCATCATCGATCTTGTAACACCTATAGGTACGCCGGAAAAGATAAACTTTAACTGGCGGTACCTAGTGACAGAAAGAAACACTCCGAAAATCTCCCACCTCGATAGGTTTCTAAATAAAAGATTCCTTCTCAGTAGGAGTGGCAAGCCCGTCTAGCATATAGTGATAGATAAGTGACATGTGAAGTGGAATGAATAGAAAAATCGAATTAAACGGTGTTCTTCACATAAAGGATTCAATATAAAATTGAACCAGAAATGGTAGATCTCAGGTGAAAACACTACTTCCGGCAAATACCACGCAGAACATTGAATGATATTCACCTGAAATCCATGCATACTTCCATATAATATCAATGGACATTGAATGAAATGTTTTTTCTGATAAGCTCGATTATGTTTAATTTATGTCGTGTTCACTTAACAATCCGCATACCGGTTTCAGGCTTCTTGGCCCTCATCAGTACGGAGTAGTCAACCAGCCAAAGGTCCAAAGAACTCTGGCTGAAGTGAGACACAACGTAAACAAACCATCATCGATCTTGTAACACCTATAGGTACGCCGGAAAAGATAAACTTTAACTGGCGGTACCTAGTGACAGAAAGAAACACTCCGAAAATCTCCCACCTCGATAGGTTTCTAAATAAAAGATTCCTTCTCAGTAGGAGTGGCAAGCCCGTCTAGCATATAGTGATAGATAAGTGCCATGTGTGATGAGGGCCAAGAAGCCTGAAACCGGTATGCGGATTGTTAGGTGAACACGACATAAATTAAACATAATCGAGCTTATCAGAAAGAAACATTTGCATTCAATGTCCATTGATATTATATGGAAGTATGCATGGATTTTCAGGTGAATATCATTCAATGTTTTGCGTGGTATTTGCCAGGAAAGTAGTTGTTTTTCACCTGAGATCTACCATTTTCTGGTTCAATTTTATATTGAATCCTTTATGTGAAGAAAAACCGTTTAATTCGATTTTTCTATTCATTCCACTTCACATGGCACTTATCTATCAGTAAACAAGATGTTACCACGACAACGATTTTTCCAATGCAAACTTGTTCGAAAGCAACATTGGTGTTTTCGGTTGGGTTTGAAATGATCAAAATGTCACTTTTCAAACGTTAATATTTCGAAAACAATTGAATTTAGGAGTATAGTGTAATAGAGAAAAGTGTTGAGAATTATGAGCAAATTTCTAAAATAGAATAATATATGGAATGTTCCATTTGAAAAATTTATTGAAGATGGCACTCAGCCGCCATTTCAGAACTTTTAGCTGTTATTTTTTCATGAAAAAGTAGGTTTTTATCTCTTATTTGATCCCTCCAGATTTCGTTGCGATATACCAGGTGGTTCAAAAATTAGTAGGGGGGGAACGGACTTTAGACGAGCACTGTATACCTCATAAGGAGAAAACTCCGAAACAGAGATACTGTTCCTGGGTAATAGTAATATTTTCGTGGAATAGATTTCCGGACCATCGACCATCCCATCCCGTACGCCGCTCCCATGAAACACACTATTAATTAAGGACTGATTAACCCTCTCAAGATCCAATTACGTCTCTACGTGCACTAGCGGGATTCCTGTACGGCAAATTGAATTATCGACTCTTCCTCGCCCATTTTGAAATATATCCAGTTAATTGCCCCGTTGAAATGCTCCTGAGACCTATCCATAATGAAATGTAAACCCGCGAAAACCGTGACAATCTTCCACTGTTCACTCTGCTTCTTCTCAATTATATCATCATTACGTTTTTACTGTTTTCAACAATCCGGTTCTTCGAGTTTTTATTTATTGTTCATAAAATTAGCAACTGCTGAAGAAAAAGTTTGTTTTTGAATGTGGTTAGAAAACATAACTCGACTAATTTGCCTTCAACATAAAAATAACTTAATTTTTTAAGGATGTGTATAGGAGGATTATCGCGCTTTATCGCTGCAAATGCAAAATTTTGGTGTGGGAGAGAGGCGTGAAATTATAGAGTTGCACAGAAAAATTATGTTGTGATATTTTCGCAAAAGTCGCATCAGTCTGGAAAGATGCTGATACAGGAAAACATAGCCCTAATTTATTTACCACTACAACTACAAACAACGAGTATTTTCAAGTAAAAATTGTTCTTGTGTCAAGCTCATGCAAATATTCATCTTTCGCCCAGAATTATAGAGCATATAAACATGAAAATCGAAAAAAAAAAATTGTGTGTGCATGCGCCTCTCCCATCTTTACAGGAATTTGCACTCAACCAATGGATATTTGGTAGATTGTTTCTGTCAACGAATTTTCCAAACCCCCTGTTCCATTTTTAACCGACGAAACCAAAAAGGAGGAGGTTCTCTATTCGACCCGTATATTTTATGTTTTTCCATCATATTTTTTTATGTATGATCACGCATAACTTTTAACTGAGGCGTCCGATTCCGATAATTCTTTTTCCAGTGGATAGGGTGTACTTCGAATTTGGTCCCATTTGAATTCAAAAGATGAAATCCACCCCTAAGAGTAGCGAAATGAAGGATATTGATCACTCACCCTCTGCACCGTTAACCGATTCTATCAGGCATAACTTTGTACTGGGTTCTTCGATTTGGATGATTCTTTTTTCAATAGATAGGGTATACCTTATATTTGGATTTCAAAAGGAATTAGCCACCCTTACGGGTAGGAAAATAGGGGATAATTGATTTTTCACTAGTGAACATTAGCACACACATACGTAGTTGACAATGACAGATCGCTACTAACATTTTTCTTGTTCCGTCAAAATCAGTATATTTTATGAGAGGATGGAATGATATACAAAGTAATGAAATAAACTAACCAGAACAATGAAATTAATTTATATTACAACAAATAGTAAAAGTATATAATCATATTATTTAACTGGTAATAGTTGAAGTAAGGTGGGTAAGTAAGTATTTTGGAAGTAATAAAAAAACAAGTAGGTAGTAATTGGTAAATTTTAGCCACAAAAAATTGAAAAATAAAAACTTTTTAACAAAACATTAAACTGACAAAATACGGAACTGAAAATTAAAAAATTAAAACTTTTTAACAAAAAATTAAACCGACGAAAAAATCAACTGAAAGCAAAAAATAAAATAAACCTTCTTAGTCTAAATGATAATTGAGCTCCTAAACGAATGCAAGTAACTGATTTTGAGTCGGCAAACAAACAAACAAACTAGCAATTGAATTAGGTGAAGCGTAAAATGATGGCAGCGAGATGCACGGCTGCGTTTTGATGACTTCTTCCATAAATAATGATCTTCGATAATTGTTTGTTTGGCGCCGACTCAAAATCAGTTACTTACATTAGTTTAGGAGCTCAATTATCATTTAGACTAAGAAGGTTTATTTTATTTTTTGTTTTTCAGTTGATTTTTTCGTCGGTTTAATTTTTTGTTAAAAAGTTTTTTATGACTTCAAAATTGAGGATAATATTAATAAATATATTTTTCAATCTTCTGCAAGTATTTTTCTCATAATTTTTATAGAAGTGGTCTGGAATATTATTAAATATGCCATAACCAATTTTTCCGGGAAAAATGCCATGGAAGAACCTTAAAATAGGTTAAGGTATTTTCTAAAATATCTATTAACATTTCTCAAAAATATCTAATATAGATGTTATTTATATGATATTTCACTACCAATGTCGTTAGAAAACAAACTGTGAACACGGTCGTTAGGAAACAAACTCTAAACACTGAAATTACCAGAGTAATTCTATTTTTATGAGCAGTTTTTCAATTCTATAACTGTTCCGCGGGAAACTTCTGTTAAAAAAATAGTTTGATCAATTGCTTCAAACTCCTTCATTCACGCCCAGAGACCTTAGAAAACGTTAAGTACTAGGGTTTGAAAGTCCTCAAATAAATGTTTTTATTAGAAACATGATGTTCATTACTTGGTACTGGCATAGGTTCAGTTAGTTCATTATCGCCTTCTTGGATGTCAATCTGCCATGGACGCTACGTATTCACTCTTCACACTGTCAAAGCTGAAAGCAAACTAACCTTTTGTTTGTTATTTCAAAATGCCCCTCTTGAAAAAATCAGTTATGATATAGACAAATTAATCAAGTCATTATTACTATGTGATGCGGCACGTGAAATTTTACCCAGAACCGATGAATGTAAAGCACTTTTACCTTTTCTAATCTTGTCCGACTCTCTATATGTGATATGTAAATATATTTTTTCAATTCTCAAGATTTAGAAATTCCAAATAATATTTGACATTACATAAAACATAAAATTTACATATTTTTTTCAACGTTGTCCATGATCATAACCCAATGAGGAATAACTGTCGCTAACATTTAACATTTACTAACATTAAAAAATTCTACTTTTAACTATACATATCAATGAAAGTAAGTCATGATGGTCAGTAGAATCCTGGTCTACAAATCTTAAGGGTTAGTGAGAATTTTCGGAAGATTTTATTTCAAATAATTTGTCCGCACTCTATTTTTTCGGAGCGAAGTCATTTTCTCTGATATTTCGCTTGACAAACATTATCACTCTTCTCATCTCATCCTTGGGGTTTTCCTACATCCTCTTTCTTGACCTCTTTTGAAGAAATTCATGTTTCCAGAAATACGAGCTGCCATTTATAAAAACTTCTCCTCGCTGATTCTCTTTGGAGATTTTTAATTGGACCTCTGCGATTGTCATCAGTTATAAATTGTAATCCCAAATGTAGAAGAATACGCAAGGAGCCATAACTACAATTTAAAATCAGTAAAATTGGGAAAATAAGTTTATTTTGACTATTTCAAAACACATTAAATACTCAACTAATAATATGAAAGACACCCAGATGTAACAGGGGACTACCATTTTCTTTTGACTGCGATGGCGCAGCAGATTTGAGATGGAACTGAAGGGAGAAAACTTCCAATATCCATTTGGAAGCCACAAATGTGGATGATGATGGTCAAGTTTTTAAAATTGCAATAGAAAAAATTTGTTAATTATTTCAAGCCAAAACAATGCAAGTCATATGAACGGTATTTTCTTAGAAAATTAAACAAGAGAAAAATGAAAAATTTCATAAATTTATTTTAAGATTGAGAGTTCAAACAAGTAAATGTAAGTTTCCTAAGGCAGGCAGGCATTAAAGCTATTTGCGAATTATTTAACGAAGAAATCAGAGATTTTTTGTCAAAATTTTACAAAAAATCTAGAAAACGTCGGTTTTGTGTCAGGAATTGGATATTGCGAAGAAATAAATTGAGCGTTTCAGGAACCCCGCTCAAAGAGCTGGCTTTGGAAGTTAAGGATGCATACAAAAATCATTTCAGAATGTACGAAGAACAATTTGAAGGACTTATTTCTAAAACTAATTTTATTCAACTCGACTGCCTACAGTTCACACGCTTCAAACGCGTTTCAACTTGTCTCAAAATCGCCTATGACGCATTAGTTGATCGATAAGTTTTGAATGGGTCAAAATTTTTTGGTTCGACAAAAATTCATCAACAAAAATCGAAATACAAGGTTTACAAGTATATTTTTGTGTTTCACACAATATTTTTTCTATTTTTGATATGTGATACTTTTTAATTCAAGTTAAAAATATTAAAAATATATATTTGAAAAAACTGAAGAACGCGCTTTTAACACACTGAATATTAAAAAATAATTTTAATATTCAACGACTATGCCAAAAAGCATGGGGTGCTTTTTGGTTACGTATCTTTGAGAAACATAATTCTTTTAGAGTGAGATCCTAGAGCCGGCAAACCTACCTCATTTTAAAAAAGCTGAAATTTTAAGTATGAATAGTGTGATGTATAGTTGAGATTGTATGCGTTCTTGCTAGCTTAAAAGCGTAGTCCTTTCTACAGGTATCAGGTACAAAAGTACATAAAAAACTTTCTTACTTACGTTAAAGTATGGTAATGCATTTGGCAATGAATATCGTCCAGTTAGCCGAGCGGTCTAAGGCGCGAGATCTGAGCTCTGGATCCCAAAAGTTTGCGAGGGTTCAAATCCCCCACACCTGATGATTTTCTTTTATTTTTCACTTTGAAATTGAGAAATGATTTATTTTTGGGATAAATATTCAAATGAAAAAAGAACAAATCATTTCTCAATTTCGATAAGAAAAATGAAAAAAAATCGTCAGGCGCAGGGATTCGAACCCTTGCCAGTTTTTGATATCTGAGCCCAGATCTTGCATCTTGAACCGCTTGGCCAACTGGACGTTATTAATTGTCGAACGCATTATCATACTTCAACGTAGGTGAGAAAGTTTTTCATGTATTTTTATACCTGCTACCCATAAAAGGGCCCCTCTTTCAAGCTAGCAAGTATGCATACGTTCTTGACTATATATCACACTACTCATATTGAAAATTTCAGCTTTGCTAAAATGACGTAGGTTTGCCGGCTCTGGGATCTTGGAGTATTTTAATTGATTTCGACAAAGCACCCCACGCTTTTTGGCATAGTCATTGGAAATTGAAATTATTTTTCACTTTTTGTGCGTTAAAAGCATGTTCGTATCCTATAGGAGAGGCTTTCATGGAAAACTACGTTGTTAGCTGGGGTCAATATAACCAATTGTTTAAATTATGTTATTAATATTTATAATTAGTTTTTACCATACATATTATGTATTGAATTCGAATAAAATTTAATCTTTATAATATGTACAGAGAATATAATAACAATGAAGAAGTACTTAAAGTAGTTTAGCCTCAAATATTATTCCTGTATTTTTTGCAACTGGTGGTGAAATCAACTTCTCATCACCAGTTGCGAAAAATTTTACTTTTCGCAACTGGTGATGAAAAGTAAAACATTTGATAACGACAACGAGTTGAAGAGTGTCACTTTAAATGTCAAAATTAGAAAATATAGTTTTTTTATCTTTTCAAATTATTCGATTATATTTATATTATCACTTGAAAATAGCTATGGCACAGGAAGCAAAAATAATAAGTAGAAAAGTCTGGTTCAATTATCAATGTCCAATGTTGTTAGTCGGTTAGGTTTTCCAATATACAACGTGTTTTCTCAATGTTTCTTTTCATATTTGCGTAGCGAGCGAAAAAGTTACTTTCAACTACTGCTTCAGATAGAGTTCGATGCACACAATTCTCACTCTGCTTGTATTTTTTCATCACGTGAATCATATAAACTCATGCCGAAAACCTTCTACTTCATAATGGATGAACAGGATCAACTTTGCGCGAAATTGTTACAAGTAATTCTCCCGGTAATTTTCAAAGTATATTATGAAGACACGCCTTTCATGTTTATATTGTCTCGCCTCGAGAAATTCTAATGAGAGGTGTGATACCGGGGGTATAACACATATTACAATGGAAGCATCGTCTATGCATTTGCGAAGCTTTTAAAGGGAAACATATCTTTATAAATATTTAGATAAAAAGCTCAATATCCTTCATAATAAGTTGAAATCTAATAATAACGTTGATACATTCTTGTTTTTCGACTTATTATTTCAGAAACCTAGATTCGTTATTTAAAAACGTGACACAAAATGAGTTGTGTAGGTGAAACTGTAATGATTTGTTTGTGTTTCATCATGGGGATTGCTGATACCAAAAATTTTCTGAAAGCAGACAGCTCATTCGTTTCTCAGTGGCGAAAAAACGGTCAGACTACGTTCACTATTCCTTAGTGAGGAACATGAGTTCACTTTTATTTAAACGATTCCCGTTGCCAGTTGTTATACAGGGTGTTATTTTGGTTTTTCGTAAATAATTTTTTTAAATAATGTCGATATTTGGACGAAAATGGCTATTTGGGGATTTTTTTATATGAAAAATTCAAATTTGATCTTAGTTTGGCCCTGGGGAGTCACAACTTTGTCGTTTATGTATGTATCACATTTTCTAGCAGAAAAAACGATTCCTCTATTATTTTTACGTGAGAAAGGCATGCTTTTCAAAAGTCGTTTTCGAGATATTATGATTTGAATTAATCGATGCATCCAATCTTCTTCTCATTGATTCGCGAACTCTTTGAAAATAAAAGTATCAAGTAGGCTAGTAAGTTTTTTGTGCTGTCTTGTCAAAAATGATATCTTGACGCATAGTTAAATAGTTTTATTTATTATTATTGTTTTCAAGAATTCACGCTCAGTAAAGGGAAACATGAAGTTTTGAGAAAGCTAGTCATCTGTCGCCCCAAACTAAGATCAAATTTGAATTTCTTATATTAAAAAATCCCCAAATACCAATTTTCGTCCAGATATCGACATTATTTTAAAAATTATTTACGATAAACCAAAATAGAAATAAATTTTTAACACCCTGTATATAAAAAATGAAGGCTTTGCAGACCATGCTTATATGAACTTTTCACCTAATAAATAACTGAGGAATCGTCCTGTAAAATATCGGACACTTATCACATAACACCCTGTATATGCACATTCAATATGAACTGATGCACTGATCGAAGTAAACAAATATGTTTATTTGAGATTCTTCTTGTGTTCTTTCGCCATCCAGAAACAAATAAGCTATATGTCTTGTTTCTATGTCCCGTACAATATCGGCAGTCACATGTGCTCTGTCTCTTATTTTCGCGGATTTGACACGGAATTGCAGAAAGCAATAGACCGTTATTCATGGAAGGATATTTCTTAAATAAATGAGAATCTAACTTATTAGGACATGATAATACACAAAGCAAAACTGTGGAGTATGACACATATTCGTATGATAAGGAATAGTATATATTCAATAAAGAACACCGTGAGTTCGATTCTCGGCCAGGGCAGACATTTTTCTATTTAATTTGAGAGAATCAAATGTTAAATTTCGTAGCCGGGCCGAGGATAGTCCTCGACGATTCGCTGTTGCGTTCAAATTAACAGTGATGCTCCTAGGTGGCGTATGGAGTTAGTAACAAGGCCTACCCAGAACACTGTGTGAATGATACATTTTATGTTTGTAATTGTCCCGCTGTCATAGACTTGCAAGCAAAAATTAATAAGGTATGCAGTATTGCTGCATCCCCTCGAAAACACCTCCCCTGTCTACGCCGGTTGAAGGCCGGATGGGAACGGATTTTCCGAAGGGGGAGATTGTCCATATTGCTCCATATTGGAAGCAGAGGACAATAAAATGAGGAGAGAGAGAGAGAATAAAGAACACTTGGAGTTTATATAATCATACTTCGAAAGAAAGGCAATTACAGCTTAAGAAATTGGCAGTAAAATATAGGATAGCGAACCTACAATGAGCACAAAATAAAAGAATTGGCGACGAGGAATAAACAGTGAATGAATTGTTAACTACTGCTTATTGTAGTGTGATAGTCATAATGAGGTTGTGTGTGGCTGAATTTCGAATAACCACAGTGAGTATCGATCTCAACAATATATCACACTCGATATCAATTATATCATCTAGTAGTACCTACCTATGTGGAAAATAAATTGTGAATTGATATATTATCAAAGACTAAAAAAATACCTAAGCAAGTGCCTTTGTCTGAATGTATTTAAGACATATTCTGTTATGAGTTTTTGATTGATTGATTGTGTTTCGAACAATTTCTTCTGATCAGGAGTACCATTCGGCAATAATAACCATAATAAATTTATTTTTCATTTAATAATTTCAGTAAACTTTCAAATATGTTAATAATTTTCAAGAATCTTTCATGTACATTCAATAATCTTGAGTTTTTGCAGAAATTAGAAAAAAAACACTCTATGTAAAAGAAACCAAATTTATTATTTATAATTAAATTTGCCCTGTATGAGTGGTAAAGGGTAAAAATGGAAGAGTATAAATTAAAATACATCACTTCTGATACGGAGATAGATATTTAATTTTACAGGGCTTTTTGGTTTTCTAAATGAAACTGGAAAATAGTAACTTCGTTACAATATGATAAACATTCCAGACATCATTCATGAACCTTTATGCAGCACAGATAGCTATTGAAATTATTGTGCACATACATATAGGGTTAAAAATGTCCAAGATGTAAACGTACTTGTTTTGGGAACTTTGATCCCCCACGATGCGTTCAGGGGGAGAGTCTACTATGTTAGAGAAAAACAGACAGAAAGGAATTCGAATCGAAATCATTCGAGGCACCAGTAGCCTTTCAAACTACATATTTTTTCCGCGATTATATACAGTTAAATGTAACAAATCATCAGGCAACAAGTTTTTAGAAGTTAATCAGATCTCACCTCTTGTGCTCGCCCATATTCAGTAAATTTGTATTTAATAAATTAAATCCGTATGAATCGCTAGTCATTCAGAATGAATTAACTGTGAAACGTGCTAAATCATCAATGAAAACAATAAAATAGCATTGAATTAATATAAATTCAATATAATACACGTACGGATCGGTAATAGTAAACGAATATTTTCTTCCACGATATTCAAAATAATGAAAGTCTTACATGAAATACTAGTGCGGTTGATAAGACTATAAATTATGCTTAACACTTTGTGCCAGAAGAACAGACAGACAGATTCCAGCATGGTAGCAGCACGAGCAATAGTAAGGATGTATTGATTCTTTTTGTAATTGAAACCCTAAGTGTCTATATGATTGCATGAAAATGGATGGATTTATTTTATTTGACAAATTATATTGAGTGTTTTTGGAACGAAGTTCCTTTACGCGGCTTGCGGTAGGTGTTGACTGGTAGAAATCGTCACGTAAGAAAAAAGCGTTATGCATCCTCCATGCGACTTTCTCTCTCTCTGTCTCTTTGTATTATATACGAGTCTGTATGACAAGCAACCAGCTCTTGCTCATTGGATTCCGGCTGTGTACGAAACCATCCGAACTGCTGTTCTGCTTGCGGGAAATTTAAAATGATACATGATATCTATGCGAATACAAGTCGAATATTCTCGTTGAGTGGTAATTCGTGGAAGATATTTTTGTAATTTTTATATTCCTATATAACGTTTGTTTAGATGATTATATACTTTTTTGGACATACTTTGTTATGGTTTTTGACTGCAGAAGTTGGATTAATGGTTTACATTGAATAGCTGGCACGTCAATTTGATATAATATAACGAATAGTAATATCAGGAATAAAATACATTTTACTGTGGTGGATGAGTTTGAAAAAAGGATATATAGGTATATAGTCCAAGATCCCCGGGGCGACAAACCTACGTCATTTCACCAAAGCTACGTTAAAGTATGCTGATATTCTGACACTTAATATACTGAGACAGCCGAGCGGTCTAAGGCGCCAGGTATAAGAGATTCCTGGACCTCGAAAGAAATCGTGGGTTCGAATCCCTCCACCTGGAGGTTTTTTCATTTTTTCCCTTCAAAATTGAAACAAGTCATTTCTCAATTTCAAGGGGAAAAACCGTCAGTGGTGGGATTTGAACTCACGTTCCGTTTCGAGCTCCGGAGCTTAAATGTGTTGAAGCTTGCTATATTAAGTGTCAAAATATTATCATAGTTTAACATAGGTGAGTAATGTATTTATGTATGTACCTTTATATTCTTGCTACCTGTAACAGGGCCCCGCTTTTGAGATAGCAAGTACGCATACATTCTTAACTACATTTCAGCTTTTCTAAAATGACGTAGGTTTGCCGGCTCTGGAATCTTACTCTTATAGTAATGGAATAATGACAATTGAATGTGATGAAATAAAAAACGTCTACCGTCAAAGGGAAAAATGTTGAGAAAATATATAACGTGTGTCTAGATCAATATATTCTTTTTTGGACATAATGTCTTATATTTGATATAATATAACGAATAGTATTATCAGGAATAAAATATCTTTTACTGTGGCGGAGTTTTCAAAAAGGATATATACCAGTCAATATCTACCGCAAGTCGCGTAAAGAAACTTCGTTCCTGACGGGGATCCAGTTACGTTCCTGGCCCAGCCACCCAGTTCCTGAGTCCGGCCCTGCCGCCTAGACTTCCTGGCGACTAGAGATTGCCGATCAAGCTCCTACTGAGGCTTATCTTCATGCAGAATAAGCTCATACCGAAGCTTATCTTGTAAACCGAATATTGACGAAAGAACTATAATAGTTTTATTCTTTGTTTATGTTATAAATTATCTGAGACATGTATTTTGAGCATTCCATTTTTGTCACTTGTAACCTGCATTTTCAATTTTCATTAAAAGCATCGAGTAAGGTAAATCTTTAATTGTGCAAAAAGGTGAACGTTGAAAAAGAGTTATTCAACACAAAATTGGTTTCAAACAACGAGTAGTGCTTTCCAAACGAAGGGCTGCGAAGGCACTATCGTAACTATCCCCCGACCGCACACGTTTTTTTTAACTTTGCTATTGATGTAGACTTATCCATGCGGTAATATTTGAAGAGATCAGAATAGTACATAAATTTAAAGATTTTCGCATAAATTATAACCGTATACAGGGTGGAAACTAAATTAGCCGCTCCATTTGGTTTTCAAGTTATATTTTCCAAGGGAAATATAACCCTCTGTATAGTTCACTCTATAACTAAATCTTACAACTTAAGGACGAAAGAGTGGGCACGACAACGGATCACCCGATGTTATCATTTCAGCAAGGTTTCCATGAGAATAGCCCTATTTTGAATTTGAAATCTCCTCGACTAATAACAAATTGGCAGATTTTTTTACATATGTACCACTATTCACTTACCGCCTAAGATGTCTGTTCGCCAAGATAACTCCCATCAGAGCTATGTTAGCGGCCATGCCCATGGTCGCCAACGCGAATATCAGCGCTGCTTCGGCCGTTCCTCCCGGATGACACTGAAAAACTTTGGTGGCGTTTAGACTAGCATTCGCCGCACTGCTACCGAAGCGCAGGTTGGCGCCTATCATAGCCACCGCAGAACCTGGAATAAAAAAAACGATATTGATCATAATAACCTGAATTGTTTCAAAAATATTGTGGCTGATATAGAACTTATATTTCGGATAATAAATGATGCGGTATGCCGCTTTTCAGCACAACTTCTAGCTCCTTGTAAAAGACGTAGCATTCCTGAAAAGACGAGTTGAATAACAACCTAGAAATGAACGTTAATATTCATACCGTGTCATGAACAAACTTTTTCATACTAGTTTATTATGATACAAGTGTATAAGTGAGCCTTTAAAGCCCGCGCAACGAGTTTGAGGGCACGACGCGGAGCGGAGTGCCCTCAACATTGCAAGTGCTTTAAAGGCACTTAAGACTTGGTTTCCTCCAATCGGGTAGCCGTGGCCAGGTCGTTGAGACATCTTAAATGTTCCTGTTTTCCTAGCTGCTGCCGAGCCTATATTACTGACTACCGATCGACGTTCGTTCAGCCGCCGGTCGTTCGACCGATCCGGGAGCAGACGAACTACCATTTCGTCGCGAATTTGACCGTGAAACAGGTGGTTTTGCAAGTATCTTTCACTGTATTTTTTGCACACCAGAGTAGAAATACGTTTATAGTTATGGCAGGTATGTAATAGTTTTTATGGACGACCGGGCGTAAAGTAGCACTTTAGCGCCCGGATTTGCGGGCGTAAAGTAGCACTTTATTAACAATAATATAACGAAAACAATTAACATAAATTAATTTAAAAAATGAATTATAACTTAATATTGACAATACAATTAGAACAGTTATTTATGGAAATATTTGGATTTGTTGTTTTCTGTTGTTGCAGATACTTACTGATTCCAACTGATTCCTCATTACTAGAAGTCTGAAGAGAATGCATGTTATTATCTGGTGTTTCAGAGTAGTGAGCAATATTTTCAGATTGTCTGCAATGGCTAGTAGAAGGCTCATCATTTTCTACAATTTTCTTAGCAATCTTCAGCTTATTTGCAACTGAATTTTCAATATAACCTTCTGCAACAGTCGTCGACTTCCACCCAGCATGTCTTTTAATGTTGATTATATCCTCGCCTGCATCTGCTAACATAGTTGCTGAGGAACGTCTGAAGCAGTGACCAGTATATTCTTTCGCATTAGAAATACCTAGGTAAGTGGCTATTCTGAATGGTATTTGACCGAATGTATTTTTTCCGATAACCTGTCTTGTACGCTTGCCATTTTTATAATATAAAAAACCGCTTTTGATCATTCTGATCTCGCAAGGAAGAATATTTTCTGTAAATATCCGAATAACTTGGCGATTTCTGTTCTTTATCGATTACAGTAAATACTCGATCTATCTTCGTTTTGGTTTCTCGAATAGTTATGAGTAAGAATGTCTCGAAATCCTGAATGTCGTCCACTGTGATATTTGCCAATTCTTCGCGGCGACATGCTCCACAAATACCAAAAATTAGTGCTACCTACAATAAATTCTCAGATTAACATACTGAACACTGAGAAAACATGAAATTAGAACTTACTTTCATCATAAGATACAAATCGTCTGGTGCTTCCCTCAAAAATAACTCGATTTCTTCTCTGCTTAGAATCTTCGATTTCTTTGGTTTATAACCATCAAATTTTCGTTTCAAAAAAGCTATCAATCTAGCGTATCTACTGATATCTATATTATCATGTACATTTAAAGTAGCTTTCAGCATGGAATAATATGACCACATGGTAGAGGGCTTACAATATTTAGATTTTTCCAGAAAATAGGCAAGAAGTACAGTCTCTGTGTATTTCTTATTTTTTACATTTTTTCCGTTGCACCACCTCACGAATTCTTCATACACCTTGTCGTATATTTTCTTGGTTTACTTGGCAATAAACTCAATTTCGCATCCTCAGCTGCTTTACTTATTTCTGCTGGAGTACAATTCACACTTTCTTCGTCGCTTGAATCCATTTCAAAATCAGTAATAAATTATCTGTGATCACAAAAATTGACAGCAAATATGGCTACTAGCCTATATAATCTTATTTCGAAAAATTGACTGAGTTGCCATGGTAACATTCATTACATCACTTCTTGATTTATTCTGTTTCCGATATGATATGAATATACATCCTCACGGCAGCCTTGATGTATTTTCATCATGTTCTAGATATAAAGAGGTATCTATCTACATGACATCAAATATACCGGTCGTGCATAAAATTTTGTATGTATTTCGGGCGTAATTTGCTTTTATGGACCTAGGCGTGTTAATAGCCCTCGCTATCGCTCGGGCTATTACTTACACGCTGCGGTCCATAAAAGCCTATTTTACGCCCTTGATACATAAATAACTATTACTTGTCAATTAGAACAACACTATTGACATTTTAATTCTTTATAAGAAACGGAAGATATGGATGCAATAGATAATTAATAACTGGTGCATCACATATCCAAGGGCCCAGTACTGTATGATCCGAAAAACGTGTCATATGAGTTACATACGGAGAAGGAAATGATATGGATGGATATTGCGTTTTAATACAGTTGGTAAATTTCTTATATTGTAACAAACACAAGTACACAGAGCGAACAAACGAAAATAGAAACATCATTAAATTCTTCCATCCTGCCAAGTTACAGTGCCTTCGTTAGAAAAGTAAGTAGTCTGTGAACCTACTTCGTACCTGAAAACCTTCCACACGATGGAAACCCCCCTGTGTCTGCCAAAGGAATCATATTTGTGTTTTCTGTACCTTGTCTTGGATTGTTCACAATATATTCCTTGCGCAACATGTTGTCTAGACAACAACAAGCACAAATAACTTAGGTCAACAGTCGATGGTTTGACGTTAATTGGAGTTGAGAAAATTCGAAATACATGGCAAAAATACCAAAACAATTTTTAGTGACCCTTCTTGCTCGAGATAGACTGTAGTTGAAAATAGCTTTTCTGTGATTTTGTATTACTTGCTTGATAATTGAGCAATATTAGAAGAATCGACTTTTCAGATATATTCACACTAATTGGAAGGCATAAACTCGCAAACAAAAAAACTGTTTATAAATGGCCAGCTAACAGAATGGCGACTTGTGAGGCCGAGGAAAACAGGTAGGGTCGTAACGACCTGGTCGCGGCTACCCGGTCGCAGTCGTCAGCGACTGCGACTTTTGGAGGAAACCAATGCTTTATACACGTGTATCATACGCTATTGTTCATTATACCTGCATCATAACTTCAATAACAATGCTGGAAATGAATTTAAAATCAGGATAATGTGTTCCTTATCATCTAATCAGGTATGTAATGGACATCTGATGTCACGTCTTGTTGACATGGCTATAGCCATTGTTGTTTACAAGCTCATTTGACAGTTCATATGATTGATATGAAAGTTGGACTTTTTGTTACGTAGCAACCTTCAAAATACGGCGTTTTTACTCGTTTTAGTTCATAAAACAAGGATTATGATGCAGGTATAATAAAAAATATTTTTTGAATGATTAAGTAATAACCTAATTTTTGTATTTTTCTTTGAAAAAATGCCGAATGTATTCGATCGATAGGAAAACACCATTTTGCAACATTTTCAAAGCAAAAACTGTTCGTAAACTCTAAATTTGCGGAAACGGAATAATAAAAAATATACCATATGATGCGGACTCTAACGTAACAATGACAATGTACAGTGCTGGTTTTTTTAGTCCTCCTCCCTGTTATTTTTTCAATGTAGAACAATGGGACAAAAACCATTTTGAATGATATCACCGATAGTACTTTTTGAAAGACATTGTGATTGCTCGATAGATGGCGCGGAGGGGTACATCAACTTGAAAATTTCAAAAAGCATGGGGGTTCAAGTGGCACATCGTTGAAAAAATAACTCAATTCTTTTTTCAACCATTTAGTCAATTAGTTTTTTCACATTATGCATTTGAAATGACAAGTATAACAAAATTTAAAATGCATATTGTGAAAAAAAAATTGACAAAATTTAAAAAAAATTAGATGGTTGAAAATAAAATTGAATTACCTTTTCAACGATGTGCCACTTGAACCCCCTACTATTTGAAATTTTTAGGTTGATGTGCCATCTATCGAGCAATCACGATGTCTTCTATTTCAAATAGTGGAATCGGTGATATCATTCAAAATAGTTTTGGTCTCGTTGTTCTATGTCGAACCTTCCAAAAGTTAACAGGGAGGGGGATTATAAAAAGACGCACTCGCAATTGTGATTTCGTAGAACAACCATACTTAAAAGAAAAATTTAATTACCTTTCCAACGATGTGCAAGTCGAACTCTTTGCCTTTCGAAATTTTCAAGCGCCCTCTGTCGAGTAATTGTAATGTATCTTCTCTCAAAAAGTAGGATCGGTAATACCATTCAAAATATTTGTTGTCCCATTGTTTCATATGAAACCGTTCAAAAGTTATCGAGATAAGGGTACCATTCAGATCCGCACTTATGCTTGACAATTCAAATGCATATTGTGAAAAAACGTTTTAACGAAATACGAAAAAAAATAGGATGGTTGAAAAGAAAATTGTATTGTCTGCTCAACGATATACCACTGACCCCCCCATGCTTTTTGAAATTTTCAAGTTGATATGCCCCCCGAGCCATATATCGAGCAATCACAATGTCTTTAATTTAAAAACTAGTATCGGTGATATCATTCAAATCGATTTTTGTCCCATTGTTCTACGTCGAACCGTTCAAAAGTTAACAGGGGATGAGGACTATAAAAAGCCGTACAGTATATGCTTCTGAGTTAGGCAAAAAATATATGAGCAATTTTATTTCTTCAAAAATATGAACAGCATGTTTATAATAGTTATTTAATCAACTAGTGTAATAATGGTGGCAAATAATGTTCGAGATCATTAACCGCCATTTTAATATACGAGTTGATTACAAAAAATTTCATTCAACCTCGTTCCTAGGGTCAACGTGAAATTTTCGATATCCTTTTTCTTCAACTTAGAGGAAACTTACAATATTTGGATTTTAAAATACACAAATTTGACAGCGCGAAGGTAATATGATTTGGCATTTCAATAATATTCGAATTCGTGTTAAGTTGCCTATACCACAATTATACATTAATGTACCAAAACGACCATTTACAGGTTATTAATGGTCGATTTCGGTGTATGTTTGATTGCATATATCACAATTATGCATTTGAAGATTAATTGAAGGTTAATAGGGGTCATTATCGATCGATTTCGTGTAGATTGAACAGACACGTTAATACGAGGTCGCCGGAAAAATTATATATTGGATTATCTGCGAGTGTATATTTTAATCGCAAACCCTCGGATATATTACCATAAGCCTATCCAAATCAAATTCGTTGCCGTATTTATTTCAGTGGAGGTTTTCCTCAACACAATACCCTTTATAGTATGTATCCCTCTAAATTCCGAAGTTGCTGTTTCATCAAAGTAGAACCTTCACCTTCATGCTTCATTTAGCGCTGCCATTTGTTTGATGGAACATTATGTGGCCATTCTTTATAAAAGAAATAGCATTTGCATCACATGACACTTTGACAGCGGTAAGTAGAGACACGCTCTTTTATTATATCAAGATATATTTGTTTTTCATCAAATTGTCACACATCACGAATGGATTAAGTTTTTCAGTCGTCTGTATGCAAAACAACTTTTTTGTGTATTTTCAGTGAAGCCCGTCTTGTCGACTGCTCCATAACCCATTCTGTAGAACGACAAAAACAAGCTCATTTTTTATCCAGATAAATAAGTATTCCATCGATCGGTATTCAATCTGGGGCAACTGATAGCCACTTAACCAGTTTAGTTGAGGAGCCAACTGTTTATTCTTGATAATTTCACGAGAATAAACTCAGCATCGCACTGTGCGGATTAATATTTTGAAACGTGCCAGAAAATTAAACAACCCAAATGGAGTGGAAAGTAATTAAAGTGTTTTCACTTTGATAACTGATTCATCATTCACTTCACAATGAAAGAGAAAATTGTAAAGCTATTCTTCAGATATTCTCATCAATTTTAATAATTCAGAGTCGTAAGTGAAGTTGCCATCAAAATAAAAAATGTGGCAGACTTTAGGTAGTATGTCAAACGTTTCGAAACTATATATTATAATATTTAATATTTCTGTAAATGTTACTCAGTACTGAACATGGGAAGAATATCTCCAGTGCGTACAAGCTTTTTATAAAGTTACGAGAATAAGTGCAGTACGCCCTTGCGTTGTTTATAACGCTTTAGACAGTGGGGAATCGCCGACAAAAGGGAGAGTAACGGCGAGAGAGAGAGAGAGAGACAAGATGAGAAGGAACAGAAACAGAAAGAAATGAGGAACGTCGACAGTGAGAAAAACAAGTGGAGGAGGAACGTCGAGAAAAAGAGGAGGAACATCGATAAAAAGTGAAGGAACGTCGATAAAAAAAAGGAGGAACGTCGACAAAAACAGGAGGAACGGTTACAAGAACCTTTTCAGAAAATTCTGGGAGAATAAAACAAAGGACGAGAACAACAGAAAGTATTTCTCGATTATCCAGAAAACCGAGGGGCAGATCATAGGCCTGAATGAAGATGTTGATGAAATCGGAGTCGAAATCAACACGATGGATGGTATCGACGGTAAGATAACAGAAGTTAGTATGGTACGAGAAGAAGCAAAAAAATAAGTGTGGGTGGCGCATAATAGAACTATGCAACATTTAAAAGAACTAGAAAAGAAAGTTGCTTCACTGAAGATCTAAGACCACCGTGACAAGGTTGCCATAATTCCGTAAAACCGCTGAAATGAACATTTACCATGGTCCTCAGATCGTAGGCGGTTTGAAGCTGCGGAAACAGCCAATGATGGGACGATGAAGTAAGGCTATTGACCTTATAGTGGTTTTGTCAATGTTACAGACCCAGAAGACCAGAATCGCGAGTATGGAGTTATTGCTTCTCTTAGGATTGAGATAAGGTAAATGTCGACACAATAGCGTTTTCATGAGAATGACTAATACTTTTCGAACTCAAAGGGAATTTTTATGTGGTTGCAATATCAAGTTTCTGAATCGTGGTAGCTTCAATTTCAATAAACAGGCAAAAAAACTAATAATAAAATAGTAAAATAATTTAAATTAAATAAATGAAAACACTAAGCATATGTCCCAATTTTCGACACCTGAAAAATGTGAATAACCAATCGCCACAGCATAAACATTTTCACAAAAAATAAAAAACCAATTAAAATAAAAAATCTTGAATAAAGTTGAAAAAATAACATCTTTGGTACAAAATCAATTTCGAGGATCTATTTACTTCATTTCAGGTACTGGAACTGCATTCTGGACATTTTTGAAATGTGGAGGTTACTGAAAATTAAATATAACCAATTACCGTCACATTAATGTTCCGGCAATCGACATTCGTGAAAGAATGGATAATAAAATCATCAAACTGAATCATAATCGATTGTCGATTGATGTTAAGAGAAATTTTCAATATTTTTCGAATTTTCAGTCAGTACAGTCAGTACAGTAATTCAATGTAAATTATTACTTGAGTAACAAGTAAAAATCATGTATACTAATTACCAAAAGATTAGATATACGTTCTCTTCGATTTAAATAAGAAAACAGCAAAAATATTTAACATTGAGAATCATGGATCAACCATAGCAACAGTTCACTTTAATAATTTTTTAACATCTTTATAGTGCGGGTATTTAAATCAAAAATGGCTTTTAGAATTATATCACAATTAAACTAAATACAAATAAAGTAATTTCTTGTAAATAAATGGGATTGAATCCTAAAAGCTTCTTTGTGTGTGTGAATTAATGATGATAATTCATATGATACAGTTCTTGTTTTTAATGTTGTTTATTGTTGTTTATTACATTATTTTATACTTCTATATGCTATTTCAAATATAATGATAATTCACATAAGACAATTATTTTTGATTTCCATATTAACGATTGAACGGACAGAAAACTATTAAAAAATTGGGTTAATTCCAAATATTTCATTTGATATTTTCATACAAATACCTATTTGTAATTCAGATGTATTTGAGTGATGATTATGAATTAATGATGATAATTGAAATCGATACTATGATTGTATTTTACCTACATTCTATTAGTATTTTCTTTCTTGATGGACTATGAGATGAGACGGAGTACATAGATTGTTCTTACCTGCGAAAATCATATATTGAGAGGTTTAATTGGGAAGACCGTGTAAATAACTATAGTTTAGCATTGACTAGAGTGAATCAAAATAAAATAAGGAAATTTCTTTATAGTTGGACATCAATAATGTGTACATGAAGAAACCATAATATTCAGGTTTTCTAAGGTGTTCTTTTGAAAAGTTATACAAGGGGTTTGACTATTGACAAGTTATGGAGATTTTTATTCTACAATTGTATACGTCATAATATTCGGTGTTATAAATGTGGTGTGTTTATTCTGAACACCCTCTATATAGCCGGGTATAACATTTAGCATTTGGTGTGGGGTTTTTTCTATTCTATCCCTAGAGTCGAATATAACATTTGGCTAGTCAGTTGTGATGTTTTTAATTCTACAAATGTCCCAGGTCATAACAATTGATTCTTAGGTGTGGAGTTTCTTTTGAACCTCCTATTTGGGTCATAACAATAGCAAGGTCATTGGTGAGCAACATGTTTGTTCTCAAGACCACGGAAGGAATTTCGAGTCGAAGTTATTCAAAGATATTTCCAAGGTAGTGGAAAAATATCAAGAGGATTGGGACAGACATCTTCCACCATTCCTGGTGGCATACAGAGCAGCCGTTCACGATTCAACTGAGCTTACTTAGGCTAGCATATGTTTAGAGAGGACCTTGGTTTGCACTGATACTTGGTGTTCGGATCACCAAGCACCCAAGAGGTAGAAGTTCATGACTTTGCAAATAAACTGAAAAAGTCCTGCTGAGAATCCACGAAACAGCTCGAAAAAAATTGATAATGGCAAATGACAAGATGGAAGCTTGTTATGATTTGGAAGCTAATTCAGGAGGATCCAAAGAAGATGAGCAAGTTCGGTTGTACAACACACGTAGGAAGAAAGGCGCATCTCCCAAACTGACACCATTTTGGGAAGGACCGTACCAGGTAAATAAGAGGTTCAGGGAATCCAGGGCATTCCTAGGACTGAGATGAAGGTTGTTCACCTCGAAAGATCGAAGCCCTATCATGGTGAATCAATGGCTTTTCGGGCAATCAGATCGATCAAAATCAGAAGGGGGCAGTATTACGAAAATAAGTAGAGTGTGCCTCTGGGTTCGCATCAGACAACCGTTGGGAATTTTCATGATAAACATCGAATGATCTCGATATTTCCACGAACCGCTCGAAGATTCTGAAAACCAAGAACGAGGATATATAAGGTCGGGCGCACGATAAGTCATTCATTATTCATATTCGAAGTGCAGTGCGCGATTCATTTCAGTAGTAAACTGTGATTGAGTATTTTATTATCAAAGTGAATTATTGGTCATTTATTCGAAAAAGAATTAATAAAAACATCCCCAGTTTCGTAAGAACAATGTAGTTTGAATTGATAACCTATCCAACAACGAAATGCGTTTTTTGCAGTTTGCTCGAACGGGCTCTCATATTGTTAATATAATATGTTTATTTGCAGATATTTTTTCAATAACATTTTTCCAGAATATTTTGTACTGGGTGGGTTGGGTGAATTATGGTTCACCAAATAATTACAATTGTGGGGGGGCACATACCTACTTTTCTTTTTATACGGTTTAATATAAATAATGCGAACAATTTCAAGTGAATTCGAAATAAACATATCTATGTGTCTTTCAAAATCTGCTTGAAACACAAGTTATCTAATTTTTTTGTCAACATGAAATCATGTTACTGAACTAACAATGCATTTCATTTTAGTCCAAATAATTGTATTACGATAAATGACCCTCAAATATTTTCTGTCAGATTATGATGTCGTTTGCCCTACGTACATTCTAAAAGTAAATTATCTATAGTTGTACGAAATTTTGTCCAAAATATCTTTCGGTCGGGGTCGAAACAATATTTACATCGTTGTGTTATGTGGAAACGATATCAATTCTAAGATATATGTGCCTAAAAAGTAAAAAGTACAGAACTACGTTGTTTAAATACAGGTAATTCACAATACCCACCATTCTCATTTCAATCGTTTTTTATTAAACATATTGCAATCATATTCCATCAATACAGATTTTTTACAAGACCTATATTAATAGTACAATTGCTGTTATTCTGTATGTTAATTCCAAACGATGATTTTGGTAATACTAAATCAAATGGCTTTTCTTGTATAATGTTACAAGTATTATTGTTCTCGACTTCGACATTTCCACCGTTTCCAATTTCCACTTTTTTTTCCACGGACTGCTCTTCATGCCCAGTATATTTTGCAGTATTAGGTAGTCCAAGAAATGATGCAATGAGACTCGGAATTTTCTCAAAAGAATTTATTCCGACTACTTGAACTGTACATTTTCCATTCCTATACTGAAGAAAAATATAGGGTTTTCTGCTATCTTAGGAAGCAGTGACATGTACTTACGGCAAATTTCACCTGGATTAAATTTATGTTCATTGTTATTTGGAACTACAAATGTTCTTTGTATTTTCGTTTTTGAATCAGGAATTTTAACAATTATATACGAATCCTTGTCCTCAATATCATTTATTGTCATTTAAGAAAGATCGTCCCGGCGACAGGCGCCTGACAATCCCATAATCATATCTACTTTCATCAAAAAAAAAATTTATCCGCAGCATCAAGCTAAAATTTAGTTACCTCTTCCGTGAATACGTTTGATTTTTTTTGGCTTATAGCCGGCATTTTTTCTTTCAAGAAATGCCTTCACTTTGGGATAATCACCTATATGTATGTTTTTGTTAACAGTTACAGTTGATTTTAACAGAGAAAACTTCGACCACAGGGTTGACGACTTCATAATTTTAGATTTTTCTCCCAAAAAGCAAGAATGACGGGTTTTGATATCTTAGATATTTTTTTCTGAGAACACCAAGTATCAAATGCATCATATTCTTTTTTTTTATTGGTGCCCCTTTTTACCCATTTAAAGCACGCCTCAGCGTGTTTAAATCGAACTTTAAAAAACGCGCGTTTTTTAAAGGTAACCATGACAACATCAACAAATCGAGAAACGTGAAGTCTAAATGACAAATTTTTGATTATTGATCTGACAGGAGTACCTTGTAACGTCAAAATATTACTCACAATTCGTTCATTTATATGTGCTCCTCCATCCATTTGATGAACTTTTCATATTCTTTTTTATATATATCACTGGATTTTTGCGGTATTAACCGCGAATCTGCCTCACTATTAAAAAAATCGATATTAGAATAATTCATTTTTGAGCTCTGGTGACAACAAATATTGATCTTTGGTAACAAATTGCAAATGAATGTTTTTCTCATTTCCATGACAACGAAAGATATACTGATGTCACATCACGAATTCAACCTTCTTGCATTATTAGTTCTTATTTCTATTATTTGTAGTAATAATACCAGTATATATGATTTCAAAGTGCACCAATAAAAAAAAATAACGTAAAGTATTCGCGGATAACTGGTCTTAAAAACACTTGCTCTATTTCGAGCACTCCGGCTGCGCCGTCGTGCTCGAAAAATCGCGCGTGTTTTAAAGCCCTTTTTATCCACTTATACTTTAATATACTATTTCGTTTAGTAGTCTGGACTTTACTGGTAGAAGATCTAAGCTAACTGTTTCCGCAGACTCCATCACAACGGCAGGAATATCAGATGTATCATAAAAATATCTTTCTTCATTCATAATTAAAGCGATATTTTGTAAATTTACGAAAATTATCTGATTACGGGTTTACAGTAATGGCGACATCAATAATTGAAATTGTTACTATGCACCATGACAACCTAATATTTGTTCTAATTTTTCCTGGTAGGTACGTAATGCGATTGACTGAAATAATTTTGCTTTATGTCACTGTCACTGCCAAAACAATAAAAATTGGACGTTTGCTTTCAAAACGTTAATAATAAAGGGTATTTTCATTTTTATATTGAAGAAACAAAGTATTGAAAAGAATCATGTATACAACTCGAATATAAAGCCTTTTTTTTGCACTTGCGAGGTTTCATAACTCGCCTACGGCTCGTTATGAAAATTTCTCGAGCGTGCAAAAAAGTGTCGCTTTAAATTCGTATTCCTGAATATACCTCTGTAACAATGTGAAACTTCGATGAATAAAGACCATTTTTATTATTATTATTATTATTCTTGTTGTATAAATAACTATTATCAATTCCAACTCTAATGGGGAATCGATAACTCATTTTCTGTTTCAGAAGTATAGTGATGAGAACATTACAACGGAATCATTACTTTCTCATTTCACCGATACATTTTTCCAGAATAAGAAATAACTATTCAGTGGTATTAGTACAACTTGATAACAAAACCCAGTCCTCTTGCTGCTCTACTTTAGTGGATGATATTAGCGTTCTCCGATTCTTCGTCCCCATCTTATCAGACAAAGGAGTGAGAAAAAATAACGGTAGACTGCTCGCTTACGTTGGAGAAGGATTTATTCGAACCCTTCGCTTTTTTTTCGAAGGAAAACACCCACTCGGGAAAAATTGGTAAATTGTTTGGCGAATGAGATAGGGAGGGTTAATTCAGGCAAAAGACTGATTGGCAATTTCTCATTATCCGACCATCAAGTTGAGTCGAGGGCCGTTGATTTCATCCGGATTTGCACTGATTATATTGCTCTTCATTTTAGAGATTTGTTATTCAAATTGGTTTCTTGATGGGATTTTATGAACTGAAAGGCTCGGTTGGGTTGAATTTTGATATTCATAATCTATGACTCCAAAAACCCCCAGACACCAATCACGAATAGATTCGTATAATAAAACTCATCCGTCATATTGAATTGTTAAATTTCGACCCCTAAAAAGCACTTGAATCGAATTTTGAGTAGATTCGGAGCATAAAGCGTAATATTCGTCCGCTATCTTGGAGCCGCCATTTCAAATTGTTGGATTTTGAGAGCAAAAATTATCCGACCCCAAAAGTCCTTAAACACCAATTCAAACTCAGTACAAACTGTAGTATCGTATAGCTTGGTAAATAATTAATTATTGTAAGAATATAGGAATGATCAAAAAACTATTCCTTTCATATCAGTGGTTACTTTCATCGTTTACATATATACGATGAATTAGTGGAGTGAGATAGTTCAGAATATAGACTATTCGTCGAAATGAATTAATACATTGATTTTCCATTCGTATTGTTGCCTTGTTTGGAGAATGCCTCTATGACTGTTTACTTCACATAAAACAAATGACAAGTGGAATTTCATTTAAATACCATTGCTCTGTTGCGAATAGTGACAGACGTAATCCCTTTATCGCTTTACAGAATTGAATACATACATGCTTGTTTCCCTGAGATTATTTGATTCGATCACGGTTTTTGCAGTATTTGCATTATATTTACAATAATATATTTCCAATAATGAAGTTGTCATGAAGGCATTTTAAGCCAAAAATAAAAAGTTAACGAAACCCAATTTTGAAATGTTGGAACTGAACCCTCCAATGCACGTATATTTGGAGTTCAAATTGTCCTCATAGCTCAGATAAAATGTTTGGAGAAGTTCAATATATATTTATACAGATGTGGAATAAATTTGCCGCAATATACGATTTCCAAAGTGTTTGGATGTTGGATGGTGTCTAGAATCGACCAGCACAAATATGTGCAATGGAGAATCAATTAGTCAACAGGACCGCTGTTTCCTCTTCCTGCATTCTTTGCCTCGAGCACATTTACGTGCCAGGCAGTCTCGCAGTCTACTAAAAGTACTCACTCGCATTAGTAGTAAGCCCATAACGAATGAAAATAAAAGAAGTTCTTGCAAATTCTAAAATGTTCACGTTTACAAAGGATAAAAAGATACAAATTGTAAAGTGGTATTTTGGGGGTCACTCGATTCGAGATATGAAGGTATTCAGATGGCCCAGATGACTTATCTTCGGTTCCCATACTACCTTACTGTAGGCTACTCCAACTTGCTTTACTATGAACCTAGTACTCGTTGTTGGATTATTTCCGAGAATTCCCGAAATTTCTTCCTCATTTACAACATATTCAGGTGGTAGAGGCTTTCCCGCTGTCCCCCATGCTGCTCCTTCAAACACTTCGTATCATGACCTATTTGAACTTCCACTAACTTTAACGATGTTGTATTATCTCTCAACCGAATCTTTTCAGCGTCCATCTGAGTTTCACGTTTTTAAATCTTATTAGGGGATCAACAGACTGGCTCTTCAGCAATTCTGAAATTCTGTAATATAGCCAGTCATTTGATGTTTGTACTAGAATAAATCAATTAATTTATTCTAAAAGTTATACTATCATCCAACAAACATAGATGAGACATTTTCTGTAGTTTCCATTAACTGAATATATTTTTAAAACATCTTAATACCACAATTTCCTGGTTTTCCTTTATCCGAACTAATTAGAACATCCATCCATTCATTCACTTCCTTTGAGTGAAAGCATGTGGTTTTCTTCTTCCTACAGAAAAAAAAAGGAAAATTCATTATTTTCCGTTGCTTCCACCGAATTATTCTCAAAGAAAATATCTGATACCAACCTCGATAAATAACGTTTTGGTAAATCCGACAGAGGGAGACCCGTTGGCGAAAAAGTCAAAGAAAAAACTGATTGGGGTTTCGCGTGCAGTTGTCTGAACGTATTCATATTTGAGCTTGATAAACATCAGATCAGAGTCGATTTTCCAGATTGCGGGATATATGAATGAAATATTATCGGAGGAGTACTCACTGCACGCTTTTTTTTACAAGCGCGAAACAATCGGCCCAGCATATTTCATCAACTCTTTTGCATCTCGAATTCAGTTACTCTCCGAAAATTCGTCACATCACAATTTTATATTTCTAATCGCATTAGTAAATGAAGGGAGTGGGATTCAATACATATTTTCTTACTTTTCTTGCCATTGATGGTCTCGTATATAATATTAAGTTGTAGTTTATTTTGTGGAATAGTTTTCCTTTCTGATAATCGTTTATTTATTCATCAATACTTTATATCGAATTTGAACTTCTCCAAGAGCCTATTCAAACATTTGAATGTCAACACAAATATTTATATGAACTGTGAAACGTTCAAAAACAAAACCTCTCCTAATCAAGTGCAGATAGATTAAATAATGATTCATAGTGATGATTAGCGTAAAACAAATTGAAAACTGCAGCCATTAGTTTTGGGGAATCACTCTTTATTTTGCTGCCAGGAAGCAAAGAGTTGCTTTTTTCATTGAAGTGATGGATAAGTCTCTACTCAGAAAGATAGATTGATAATCCAAACTGCAGAAATGATATTCTTGAGAAAAAGGATGTATTTCAGAAACAAGGTACCATATTTCAGATAAATAAAAAATATATAGAAATATACATAAATAAAGAAGAACAACGAAAGGTTGATGAACAATATTTTTCAATAAACCATAAGATAAGATAACAAGTGAATTAGAAACAAGTCTGGCTTACTTCTTGTGAATGTGGAAAATTCAGTATAGGTCAAACCAATCAATATTTGAAAAATAGATATACCAACATAAGTATGACTGATAAGAAGAAGCAAAAAATAAAAAAGACACTTGCTACACACCATTCTGATTCTATTTGTAATTTCAGTCTTGAATCGGTGAATTCCGGAAAATAGGACAAATTATTCCAAATTGCGATACCCAAAATTTGTCGGGAATATATACTGCATTCACAGATTTGTTTCACTTAATAACAATATTTCCATAAAATTGAAAACCTACTTCTTCAGAAACGTTGAAAAAACACTACTTTTTTTTAGTTGCAGCGTTTATATATAATGACATAAAAGTATTATTGTAAGATATTTTATCGTATCATCATACAGAAAGTTGGATTCAAATCGGTTAAATAACAATTACTGAAATAGATACTTCTGGCTCTCCTATATTTAAATGACGCCAAAATAGCCTAAGAACCTTCTCTGGGACTGTACGTTAATCATGCAAAAATTTCATTCCATTGGTTGAACAAAACATCTTGCCTATAACCACTTCTAACTCACCCTTTTCATCTACTGTCCATTATACAATATTTTCGGGGTGACTATACAGAGAGTTGCATTCGAATCGGTTGAATGATAATCGCGGACATACCTACACTCTGTACCTACAAACACAGGCTATGATTTTTTTCTGGGTTTGTGGGAACCCTTTGCAAATGAGTGCATTCAAATTGGTTGCATAGTTTTTGAGAATATCATAAATACATACACATATAGGTCGAAGGTAATTATCCGATAAATTGACTCGCGCGATTTGAGACATGCCACAGCCAATATTTATTAATTCTTACCCCCTGAACACGAATCCGAAATCAAAACTCGGCGCTCTTGAATACTTTCCGGGATACGACCCCAAAAGTCAAAATACTGTAATTTTTCATCTCTATTTTCGGCCACTGGAAAAGCTCAACATTCGTCTTTTTTGTCACACACCCTTAATCACGTGTTTTTAGCACATTTTTGAGCAAATGAGTGCATTCAAATTGGTTGCCTAGTTTTTGAGAATATCAAACATGAATACATACACACATACATATAGGTCGAAGGTAATTATCCGATGGCTTGCGCACGATTTGGGACATGCCGCGGTCAATATTTATTAATTCTTACTTCCTGAACACGAATCCGAAATCAAAACGCAGCGCTATCAAATACTTTCCGGGATGCGACCCCAAAAGTCAAAATACTGTAATTTTTCAGCTCCATTTTCGGCCACTGGAAAAACTCAACTTCCGTCTATATTTGTCACACACCCTTAATCACGTGTTTTTAGCACATTTTTGTAATAAAAATTGCCTTTCTCCAATAACCTCCTTCACAACGTGAACAGATCATATGCTTCCATCTGATAACCTCAAACACTTAGAGATTATTATTTTTGAGATGTTGTTTGAACTCATACTCTAAAAAATATATCAAAGATTCCCTTCAGTAGGTATACACGAAATTTCCCCGAACTTGTTTTTTACCATTACGTATAACGCATTTGCTGAAATATCTGCTATTGAAACCTAATTCAGTGTACTTGCATCTAGCGACTACCGAAGTGAAGCGTTATTTGAAAAAAAATTATTGGCTGGCCATCAACTTGGATAGCAAGGTTAGCCAAGTTAGGTTAAATTGTGTTCCCTGCTTCTACGTAAGACATTGACTGGATTTTTAGAGAGAAGCGAGACGCGCCGAAGGCCAACGTCTTTCGTAGAAGTGAACACAACCTAACCTAACTTGGCTAACCTTGCTATCCAAGTTGAAGGCCAGTCATTTAACTCTCTCATATATTTTGCTTGGCTTCGCTAGCGTGGTTTTTAGAACTATGTTTTTTCCTAAGGATATTATTCTAGTTAATGAATTAAAAAGCAGTGACATATCATGTCTTTTGGAGGTTCTTATCTCGGAACGTATTTGAGAGCGCCGCGTTTTGACTTCGGATTCGTTTCAGGAGGTGAGAATTCACATATATTGGTCGACGGCATGTCTCAAATCGTGCGAGCCTAGCTATCGGATAATCACCAGGTCGAATATAGAATTTCCTTTTTATCTCGTTAAAAAAAATGTAAAGGAAAGCTTGGCTGGTTTTCGTTAAATAGATCAGTTGTTGAAATCCTTGCAAACACATGTTTGTTTTCGTTGATATTTTGATTTGTCAGTGTGTATGGTGTTTATTTGATTATTGACTCTAGCTTGGAGCTATGTCGATTTTTCATCAATTTCCTAGAGTTCTAATGTACGGGAAAGCTTGTTTTTTGTGGTATGGTTTTAGATTTTTTCTATAGTCTCAGTTACAATGGTCATTTTCGGCTTTAAAAAGTAATAAACTATTTCGAATCGTCAACGATCGAAAAATAGTTTTACTTCGTGGTCCTCACTCCCGTTATTTCAAGCAATAGTAATATTCGTGGGACCATGAATCACATTGCTTGTCAAAATCTGATATGCACCGCAGTTGTTCGCAGGATGTTCAATTCAACGTAATTTATTTTGTACGAAGTTTCCACCTCCTTCTTCAGTAGGACATCTATGTTGGATCCATAGTAAAGGAACACGTAGCTATATTATAATTTCCGTTCAACAAAATTCAGGAAGCTTCTTTTAATGGGAAAAAACTCAAAGTCAACATTTTCCATTAAAATACACTCTCCGCTTCGTGTCATGGATTACTTAACAAATTTACAAGTCTCTTCTGATTTCATTTTCTTGTCATTTTGTCCATGAATGATAATTTTCTGTTGTCCCATATGGGCCCCTGTTTGTAATATATATTCTTCCAATTTCTCTATTTTTTGCATTATTCTTGCGTTCGGATTTTCTTATTCTTAAAGGTCTTGATGTTTTTCCCATGTAAGTTTTTCCATAAACACATAGTACACAAGTCTTTGAATTTTGTACTTTGTTTCTTAGTTTTGTACGGGTTAATTGCCATCTCGAGGTTTTATGGGTTTTGAATACCGTTCTCACCGAATTTGTTGCCGATTCTTTTCATCCTTTCGGAAAGACCAGAAATGCATGGAGTTATATTTTTTACTGAAGGTTGTTGTTGGATGGTATTATCCAACTGTTTGGATATGCGTTATCTTCAAGAAAATTTTTGATAAAAACAATCTCACCTCTGAAATTTCCTAGAGTTGAGGAAATCAATTTAGTTCTGATGATACCTTTTTTCATACTCATTTGGCGATTTGAATTGAAATTGAGGTATCTGTTAGTGTGTGTCTCTTTCCTGCTAACAGTAGGTTCAAAATGATCTGGATATTTTTTAATTGGTACATCTAGAAAATAAATTGGATGGTTTTTTTCTATTTCTTTGGTAAATTTTGTGGTGGGTTCCTGTTCATTGGTATAACTAAAAAACGTTTCTGATTCTTCTCTGCTATGTGGCCAAATTATGAAAATGTCATTGACATATCTCCACCAAACTTTGGGACATTTTAGGTAGGTATCTATATACTTTTCTTCAAAGTTTTCCATAAATAACTCACTACCGGGGATAGTGGGAAACCCATTGCCATCCCAAAGTTCTGTCGATATAAATCTTTTCCTAATTCAATTTGGATCTGGTAATGATGTGTCATCATTTTATCAATTTTTGTTTTATTATTTCAAGTGTTTTTTCGGTACTTAACCACATCAAAACTAAAACTCACCATAATGTTGTTTTGACTGAAATTTGTATCATGTAATTCGTTAAGGAAATGTTGTGTATTTCGGATATAGCTGTCTTTTATTCCAACCTATGATTGATAAATTTCAAAAGATATTTTGCCAAATGTTGACATGGTGATCCAATTGAACTAACAATTGACTTTAATAGAATATTTGGTTTGTGAAGGGTGTTTTTTTCATAATATGATTTTTAGTACGGGTTGACAATACTTTCCTGATCTCCCTCTCAGTTCCTGATGTGGGACCTTCCTTTATTTTGGTGTACTTAGTTGAATCATCTACAATATCTGATAGTATTTTTTATACCGCGGGACTAAAGGGACCCGTTTAGTCCCGCCAGTGGAGTTTGTTCCCAAGGGCTCTGCCCGAGGGAACAACCTCTCGAAGGATCAAGTCACTTCAGTCGCACGGTATATATACCATTTTTTGTATTTTCGGAGGAATTATCATCATCATCAGCTTGCTTTGAATTGAGAAAGTCACTGAGTTAGTATAACTTCAAATAAGACAAGTCACAAATGAACTATAGTTATGCTAGGATACTCACATTAGTCCCAAGGGTTTAAATGAACCATTTAAGTCCCTGTTTTGAGTGAACTCACTTTAGTCCCGGAAGTGAAAAATAGTTTATTATGGTATTCATCTGAATCTATGACTACAGTTCCGTTCTTTTTATCACCAGGTACCATTTTGATCGAATTATTTTTTAACCTAGTTATAGTTGTCTTTTCGGGGTATAAATGTTGATGTAAGAAGCAAAAAAATTCCTAAAGACAAGAGGCGAACTTTATATAACTCTATTTTCAGACTATCAGCTTTTCTCTAATTATTTTCCTTTTTTATGCTCCACTCGAAAAATCCGAATGAACGTATCTTCGTGTAGATATATTCCGCTGACAAATTTGTAGAGAGCAATAAAAGTAAATCTTTTGAATCGCGCAATAGAATCGCGGTGTAGTCATTTGATGGCTCCGAAGATAATTTTATCGGTGGTATTCCGAGATGAAATGAATAGGCTGAAAAAGTAATGGATCGTTTCTTCTCGTTAATTCATTCAGAGATTGTATTACATAATTTCAAGAAGCGTCTGTATCACACTATGAGAGATTCATTTTTCAAGTGCTACTGATACATAGGCATCAATTATGTCAGTGAAGAATATTATTTGAATAGTACAATTGTGGTATATGTTGTATGTAAAATCAAACCTGTTTGTCTAACGGAGCCGTAGATCTCATATTTAACTATTTAACCAATAGTACCCAACGTGTTGTTTTGGATAGCATTGAGTCAGATTCGTTGAATGTGGATCTCGGTGTTCCCCAGGGTTACATTTCAGGACCTCTTCTCTTCTCCATATATATTTCCGATTTCCATGAAATCATTGAAAATGCAAGAATACATCACTACGCCGATGATACCCAACTCTATATTTCTTTCAATAGTCTCCATTCACCGCTTTTCAAAATTATATGAATAATGATTTGAATAACTTATATGACTTTTCCACAGCTCATAACTAACGTTTGAATTCTAAGAAGTCACAGGTTATGCTTTTTGGCTCCACAAGGAAATTGGAGGAAGTTCTTTTTTATTAGTTTTGAACCATTAATAATTACATCGTTGTTCGGTAGTTATCCATCAAATTTCGCAAATTTCCTATTTCTGATTTTATTCTCTATGGAACAATATTTTCGTATCTCACTAGAAGGTATAGTAAATCATATTTTCATCTTATGGAAAGTTTTTACAGCAACCATTAAAAATAGTCGTCTTGTTCATCTCCTGAATGGTAGCATTTGGAACATGTCCTGGAACTTCCGCAAAATGTTAATACACGCCACTGGCACGCCAAACTCGGGACAGTAGTTTTTGTAAACAGCACACTTTTTCATTTTTTTTTTAAGTTTTTACACGTTGATGTGCAATTTGTGGCAAGTGAAAGCAGCAATTTATTTTATGTGCACTTAGTCACCTTCGTTAAATCACGCCAAAATAATCATAAATGGCCTTAGACATTTCCAAAATTTGTGTAGTGCTTAGTAATAATAAAAATAATCCATTCATTTTCGAATACTAAACTTCATATACCTGAGAGATATATACCTAGGATATTTTTTTAAATCTTGTATTTTTCTTCATACTGTGTATCTTTTCATTCCCACTTTTCTCATGTACAAATGAGTTCTCCATTAGCTTTCTTTTGATACATCAAGCTGTGATAAAAAACTATGGTAGATTGATCGATATTCCTCTTTTTTCAGAACATGCATAATGTTGCATATAGTTTTCTTTTAATTCTGACGTTATCGTACGTTGAAAGACAAGGATATAGAAAAATTTTTTTTTGTTTATTGTAAAACAAATATTTTATCCATATTTTGTATATATTTGAATTATTTCTAAAGCTGGGAAAGTCAATTCAATCAAACCAATTTGTCTATAGTTTTCCCCGCATTGCGTACCCTTGTCAAGTTCAAGCGCTGTCGTACTTCCCTTTCCTGAAAGCATCTCTGGCGCCTTTGACCCTCCTCATAACTTGAAGACGTCCAGAAGGCTCAGAGTTATTTCTCAAATATTAGTTTACAAGCTTAAAGGAATCCCTTCCTAATCAACACGTTTTAATCACTAGCACTTTCCAAATTAGGGGACACGAAAGAAAGGCTATTTTGTCACTTACTCCCTCACTTACGGAATATAAAAAAATTGGAATGCTTCCAGTTAGCCTAGAAGGTCGAAATTTAACATGGTAGTAGAGTTTGGGATACGAAGGAAAATAAAGTTATAATTTAAATATTTTCCACATCTAAAACGCAGATGTGAATTATGTAGGCTTAAATCACGGACGGTTTCGGCATAATCTATCACACAACCACAGGATGACCCCGAATATAATGCGTTTCTTCAAAGGGTATGTAGAAGACCCAGTTAGATCAAAAAAGTCACCCGTTTTTCCAATGATTCAACAGCATAAATAATATCAGAAAATGGTGACTGGCAACTCTGCACTAAATGATTCATTCATCTACCGCTTCGCCCCGTCAAGGATGTAGTTGAGAGTAGGTGTTCAGTTTTCACGTAATAACTTGAGTCGGTAACTTGAAATTTTTGTCGCGATGGCTTCATTTCGAAATATCAAGATATACTAACTACTCACTCTTACGGTCTCATTTTGACGGTAATGCTGCAGTAAGACTTGTTAAATGTATCCAGGAAGATGACAGCAAAATGCCGAACTTTTGTGGCTGTGACCCAGAATCTGATAGCAACTGGTAGTTTAGTACCGAAAAAATTCGAGTGGGAGAAAACGTAGTGATCGTATACTCGATGCAGCCAAAACTATTTTGGATATCGTCTAAAACGATCTCTAATGCTCCATACACTAATTTAAGTAGTCATTATCTCACCAAATTCAGATATGTATCTTACCTGGTATTTTTTTCTACCTTTCTGTCCATAAATTCCATCATCAAGGTCCGAACAATGAAAATTCCAAAACTTATTTTTTACTGATTTTGCTCCTACCTTACAGGCAAAAGGCGATATTTTACTTTGAATTACACATTAAACTTAAAACTATCTAATATTGAGATGAAAAACTATGAAAATAACAAAGAACAACAATTGATGTCTTACACATTTGTTTTTTAGTCATCGCGGACGACGTCTAATCAGGTGATCAAATTGACGTCCTCCATTTCTTGATCTAAAAATCAACTGTCATAGATTTTGACCAGCACGAGCCTCGGGAAGTAGTTGTTTTCTGTTAGATATTCACAAACAATAACTTCATTTTTATCGAGGATTTTTCAATTCACAAAAAAATATTTCTATTCGCAAAAAAATATTTCTATTCAATATTTAATTAAGAATGTTTCCCTTCTCATCTTTTTAATTTTTGAGAAATAATTTTGACTGTTCTGGATACAGTTTTTCAAGGGCTCTCAAATGACATATTTCAAGTCAAGTTTCGAGCGATATAGTTTCTGTCATTTTAACAGATGACAGCCAAAAACTACCCAATAGTCGAAATCGGGACAGAAACTGTATCTTCTTACCAAATTTCAGCTCGATTGGTCAAACGGTTCGGCAGTTATCGTGGAAGATTACTGACCTACAGGCACACAGATAGACAGACTTCACTCTGGAAATGGTCTCAATCGTCTCAGGGGACCTCAAAACGGATATTTCCGTCGATATCTCGATTTTTGGGAGGCCGGTCAAGTGAAATGGTATGTTCGTGGCAATTTTGAAACATTCGGGGAGTTATAGCCATGCATGCTCGCCCTTTATTTTCAAAAATTACTTGAAAATAATAAAGACCTTTATTATTATTATTATTATTATTATAAAAAATTTCAACTCTTCCACATCCTCAAAAGTTGAACTGAATACTTTGTCCATATCGAATAGTCAAGAAGAGTGAGGTGGGATGAATTTAATAGGTCCGTTGATTCCTATCCATCTGGAAATTCAAGTGCGATGCTTCATATTTCCTTAGGATATTCAGAGGCAAATCTTCCAAAAAATCGTCAAGAATATCTGATAGGAACTCAAGATACAAGTCCCCCGTCAATAGCGTATCAATGAAGTAGGAACCAATGATTTTGGTATCCAAAACACCAACCCAGACATTAATGCAGAATCTCTCTTGAAAATTAGTAGCTCTATCTAATTAAGCATTCTCCTGGTGCTAGTGAAAATGAATATTCCTGTTGAACCATCCATTATTTACTTTCGTCGCACAATAAGATTTCGCTACTTAATTCAAAAATTGTCTTGTTGATGAATGCGATGTACCGCTATTTAACGCAATCTCTCTAAGAAATACTTTTCCATTCTGGTTTTTCTTGTATTCCACGAATCCTGATTCAAATTATCATTTTACTATGTATGTGTTACATAAAACTTCAAAAAACTTACTTACCCAAAACGTCGATTTCATTATCACCATCTTTTCCAGTAATAGGGCAACTTTTATTTTTTGATTTCATAAATGAACCATGCTCTCGTAAACTTCTTTCAATGCGTCGAAAAATTCTGCAATTGGGCTGACGACCTTCCGGATACATTTCTTGGTACATAGCCAGAGATCTGATGCTATTTCTCAATCACCTCGAATACACGTACAACAAATCCAACGTGTAAATAAGTCACCCTTCATTAATTCATTTGACATTCACTCTCTTTCATTCCGTGGCTCACTACATACTTCATGGAGTTTGAAACTTTCCGTTTTGAAATTTGAAATAGGTTCGTTGGGAATACGTATTACTTAAATTCTTTAAAAAAAATACAGGTACGTATTCGAAAAAATATAGTTGAGGATGGCCGTCGAAGAACGAAACATCGTATTGAAAATCGAAGTACAACAGATCAAAGCAAATTTCAAACAGAGAAGAAACTTTTAGAACAAATTTCTATATTCCTAAAAATGGAGGCGCTAGCGCAAAGAAAAGAAAACGGGCCATTTTGATTTTCCCCGAATATTTTGAAAACGCTTCATGATATTCCCGATTTGGAAACATCTTTCCATTGTTCACTAAACTAGGCAACTTTTGTCTAATTTAACCATCTTCGTGTCTTTTACCGTTTTCGAGATGCCAATAGTGGTACGACATAAAAAATACGGCCTGTATAACAAAGGTAAACGTATTGATTTTACATGTCTATCAAGTATGATACTTTCTTGTCATTGTTGTCCAAATCGAATATTCTAGAAACTAATGTTGAGAAAAGTACCCCTCAAAATATTTTTTATTGAAATATTTCAAATTTCTATAAGTGTACATCTTCCGCTTCTCCCTCTCCCTTACTGTTCGTAATTTGCGGTATATTATTGATAAATGATCACATATCCCACCATTTCCAAGGATACCTTTTCCTGTATTACTTCTTTAATGATGACATTAAGTAAAGTAGCTGTATTTTATATTTTTCTGGTAATTTATAATTTTATTAATATCAAAAGATTCCTAGTTAGGCAAAAGCTTGCAGCCTCTAAAATGTTCATAATCAAGAAAATTCATACATATTCAAGTCCCCAGTTAAAACAAGAGTATCCACAATTGGATCAATTGAATAAAGTATAAAGTCGCCAACCTTGCTTAGTAAAGGAGCCTGATAATAGTATTTCCAATTGAAATACGAATCGGCCCAAATGTATGGATTCAGTATTTCAAATTGATAGATAGAAATGAAGGCAATTTTTCATCTTCCACATAGGGGAAAAACGTTTATATTCCTAATATCCTTTGACTGAAACTGCTGAAACTATTGCATTGTAGACGAAATGGAAAGATAATTAATGTGATCTCGGAGGAAACATCAGAGAGAGAAGTATGACTCAAAAGAATGCATTCGTTGCCGACACTAATGTTTTTCCTCTTCTCCCAGCATCATTACTTTCGAATTAGGATCAAAAGAGTTCGAACCAGAGATGTAAAAACGTTCATTTACATCACGAAGATCTCGGATGGTGAATCGCCGACTTTCGAATGGTATCCAGCCGACAAAAAATATTTTATGAGTTTTGAAACCTCTACTACATATAAACAGTAGTCAATTCTTCTCATGAAATTATTCAATCTTAAATTGGTCTGTTAAGCTCGTAAAGTTAGATTGTGAGCGTCACAGAACAGAGTGGAAGCATGTATTCACCGAAATAACAAACTGGATAAAAACAAACAGCAAGATCTCGAAAGAGATTGCACCACTCACCAATTACGTTTTCATCGTCAATTCGAACATTGTCTGGGTGAAAATTATTGGTAGAAAATTCATTCACGCTTGGTAATATTCAAAACAACTGATACCCCACACAAACATGGAGTCATTGAAAGTTTGACTTGCCGTTCCGCTAAAATGAGCCAATGCCTCCAAGGGTTGAATAAATCAAGATTTTTTTAAAATACTTTTTTTTTCTATATTTATTGATTTTTTCCTATAAATAAGATAAGTTGCTATTTTCAACGTTCCTCAAATTTTAATAAGAATAGTTTCCGTCGAAAAACGCTCAGTCGCATTATTAGATAATTTGCCGTTTAATAAGCAGCGCGACGCGTGATTTCTGCTTTAAATTTCTAAAGGTTATCTAAAAATCTGCAAATAGGGTAACAATGTCAACTCTTCATATAAGTGGAAGGGAAAATCTAATAAAACTGAAGGAAAATCTGGGAATAGAGCTATATGCAAAAAATGTAAACATGAAATGTAAGGTCTTGTCATACGGATGAAAGTTCACTGGCAAAAGTGTAGTGAAACAAATACAAAAATCGAAAAAAACAATGAATCAGTTGTAAGTACACAAACAGCATATAATAATATTAATAATAATAATGATAATAAGTAAGTAAGTTTGTTTTTAAATTTTGTTTTTATTATAATTTTCCAAAGATATACAGAATTCAGGGTGATTTTTAATTTGATGCTTTTTTTTAACCCAACATAGAATTCAAGAGAATAAGCCTATTTGCCAAATAGACTCATTGAAGTTTTTTGGAGCTGTGTGCACGTAATGAAATAGTAGGTTTGAAAGAAATTTGTATGTCGTGCAAAATTATTTTTATTTTTAAAATCTTAGCAGAGCGCTTTTGACTATATAATAGTCATCATCAGTGCTTACCTGCAAGTAAGTAATACCTAATGAAATTGTGTATAAAACATTTTGACATTTTGAAAGATGAAGACTTTAGGTTACTTACTCGTCAGGTTTACAAGAAGTCCATCAAAACAGTTTCCAGTTTGTATAAAATGGGTAAAAACCTTAGGTACATATAACATGTCAAACCATTTCTTAAAAAACACTCAAGTGTTATAAATTGATGTAATCCATTATTTCAAAATTGAATTCCACATCGTTTCATGGAAGTCAATGTTGAAGTGAAGAAGGAAACGGATGTTGTCGTTGACAAAGACAAGAGTGACACATGACTTGGAACCTTAGAAACATTATACAGAAGGTGGTAAACGTAGATGGCGTTCTATTCCATTTTGGAGTGAAGAAGAGTGACTCTAGAGTGAAAAAGTGTTCTCAGAGTAAAAGGTGGCTAGGAACAAATGCTAAAGTATTTCTGAAATGAATCATCATCGAGAAATGAGAGATTGATTAAATGATATTGAAATTCTTTTATTCATTTATTGCAGACGTCTGTGAAGTGGGATTAAAGATTTATTTAAATTGACTTGTGAATTCAGACAAAGGTCATTGTTTTTCGATTCTTCGTTAATGTAAAGGTCTAACTTAGTGTTGTTCTCTTGTCTGATTTCATGTAGAATTTTTGAATTTCTATTCGGGCTAAAATTGTGTTTATTGAATCTAAGATGATGGCCAAAGGCTGTTTTTTTTTTTTTAAAGTGTTCGGTTTTCGAACTTCCAAAGGTTCACCCCTGTCGGCTGTACAATCTTCACAATTTAGTTTGTAAATACCACTTTTAGAAAGTTTATCAATTATATCTTTACTATTGACAAGATGTCTATCTAAGTTGTTCGTTGTTTTGAAGGCAACTTTGACATTTTCCTTACAATTTTTGGTTATGCAACCTGCAATTTTATTTGAAATGTGATCATTTACGAAAGGGAGTGAAATAAATTTTATAGGTTTGTTTTAAATTTTCTGAATAGCAGAATCAATCAAATTAGGGTTGTAGTAGTTAATGGAAGCTATTTGTTTCAAAGTGTTAATCTGTGCTCGGCAATTGACTGTAGAGAGAGGTGTGTTTAAAAGTCTGTGTATATAACAATTGAAAGCAGCCATTTTCTGCTGATGTGGGTGATTTGAAAAGTTCGGTATGACATGGTCAGTCTGTGTTGGTTTCCTATAAATGCTAAAATTTAAGTTGTTACAATTTTTGTGAATAGTCAGATCTGAAAAAAATTAATTATTTTCTTCAATTTCAAGGGTGAATTTAATACTAGGGTGTATGGAATTGATTTTGTTCAAGAGACTAACCGCAGCATCTTCGTTGCCTTTGAGGAACACTAGACAATCATCAACGTACCTGTACCAGTGTAAGATTTCAGGGTTGTTTTCAGTGACAATAAACCTGTTTTCTAAATTATTCATGAAAATATCTGCTAGGAAAGGTGATAAGCAACTTCCCATAGCAAAGCCTTCTGGTTGCTGATAATATTTGTTGTTAAAAACAAAAAAATCCTGTGAAAGACAAAAATTGAGAAGAGTCAAAATGTGGATCGTACAGTCATCATCGATATTAGATAGATTTAGGATTTCCTTGACTAAGGGCAGTGTTTCAGATTTTGGGACTGAAGTGAAAAGGTTGGATACATCGAACGATATCATCAAACAGTTCTCAGCAGGTTGTTGAGTCTCTGTATTAGATCTAGGGTATTACTTACCGAGTATGTGGGTTTGAATCTTGTTAAATCTTTAATAATATTGTAAGTGAAAGAGGCTAAAGTTGACACTGGTGTGTTGGTGAAGCTTACTACTGGTCTAATTGGTGTATCGATCTTGTGGATCTTTGGGAGTCCGTATTACCTTGGCATAACCGGATTGCTAGGAATTAAAGAGTAGGGACAGAATATTCTAACAAGAAATCTTTTTTTAAATTGATATAAGTTTTAGTTTTTTTAATGAACTTGTTGGGGGGGTTTGAAAGTTTGAAAGTTTGATGGACTTCTTATAAACCTGACGAGTTAGTGACCTAAAATCTTCATCTTTCAAAATGTCAAAATATTTTATACACAATTTCATTAGGTATTACTTACTGGCAGGTAAGCACTGATTATGACTATTATATAGTCACAAGCGCTCTGCTACGATTTTAAAAATAGAAATAATTTTGCACGAAATACAAATTTCTTTCAAACCTACTATTTCATTACGTGCACACTGCTGCAAAAAACTTCAATAGATTGACTACAATATGGTAGACTGGGCTGCAAAATACAAGAAGCTATCAATCAAAAGATCTATCATCCAAGTGGATATTTGGTTTGTGAACAACTGCATCAAAGAACAGGTGACCCTCACCTTTGCAAAAATTAAAAACTTCAAGAAATGTTAACTTCAAGGTGAAACAAGAAATGGAACTCAAATTGCTCAGAGAAACCATTTGTAAACACTACTCAAAACTTAACTTTATTAATTGTCAATTGAAAAATGACTATGATAGTTTAACTAGGGAAATTGATTCAATTAATTCACAATCTTTTTTCAATGAAATCAATGATGAAGTGGACAAGGCAAAAAGCAACAAATTTGGAAAAGTCAATAAGAAACTTCAAGATCTTATTAAACAGAAACAACTTTTTTTTTAAATAAACAAGGGAATCCAATTATTTTTTCAGAATTTATATTTTATGAAAGTGTCAAAAATCTCTCTGATACTGTGTTCAATGATGATGAAATGGACTTGTTGAAACTAGGTTTCAAATTTGCTATGGAATCTGACTTCTCTGAGAGAAAACTTTTAGAGTTTGCTGTTGATATAGAAGTTGTCTTAGAATATTTAACCAGATATTATGATCAGAGAAAGACTATTCGCAATGATATCCAAAATATTTCATATAAAGTTAAACGTCAAAGACCAACCATCACAACCAAAAAACTTATCTCTTAGTACTTTAAAAGCATTCAATCCAAAATAAAAGATAACTTAATTATTTCAAAAGCAGACAAAGGTAATTGTTTGGTAATTCTCAACAAAATTCATTACATAGATAAAGTTGAAACTTTTCTAAATACACATGAATTTAAAATTTCACCTTCAAACCCCCTCAACAAGTTCATTAAAAAAACTAATACTTATATCAATTTAAAAAAAGATTTCTTGTTAGAATATTCTGCTCCCTACTCTCTAATTTCTAGCTACAACTTCAAAAATGGCAGTGTTATAAATTTTTGAAAGAGACAAAAAAAAATCGCATTTTGATTCTCTACAATTTGTCCATCGAGAGCATCGAGATTGCTACATTAGTTTTCATTTTACAAGTAAAAACGAAAAAAAAACACGAATTTTTGCTCTTAAATGTGTATAACAAATTAAGCAATGATAGTTGCGAGTCGGAAACATAACAAGATATAACTACGGATCGTCTTTCGTATGATGGCACAGTCGGTTTCATAGTACTACTCTTGGCACGAAAAAATCTGTAATGATTGGCCTATATATTCATGCAAAGTCGTGCATAAAAGCGTTGCAACTGAACAATACAAACAAAAAGTTACCAGTGACGATAAGTATTGGTACTTCGAGTAAACACTCAAACTTGTTTGATATAGACGCTATTATATGATCGGGTATGTTTCCACTGTTAGAAATATTTGGAACAGCAATAATTTATTATATTTTTTATTTATGTCACAACGCAGATTTCGCAGAACCACTTCCATAAGGAAATATATAATCCAAACCTCTTTTATCCCGAATCTTTTTCCACAGGACATTCTCCATTAACCCACATCAACGTTTCCTCTTTTTACAAATGATATAACATTCTTCCTCCGTTATTAAACGTACAAATTGTCGGCGTCGTTCCAAGTACGGAATTTTCCTTCATTCTCGAAATGATAAAGTGAGGCACACGCATTTCAGGTCTATTATTTTGAATGAGATATAGGATGGAGCAGCGTCACTATAGAAATATTTTTTGCGAAGAAAGAGTTGTGAAAAAATACATAAAAGAATGTTGGAGCTCGTTGAGATCTCAGCGTTTTATGAAATTATCATTCAGTAATCCAATTTCTGAGCACGAAACCACTCAAATTTGTAGAAATCAGATGCTAAATTAGCACATGGATGGAATTGAATTGGTATAATTCATTGTATTGCAAGCAATAAGAGTGTACTTGCCGAGAACTCCTAAATGGGTATAATATCGTTTTTTATGATCGGCACAGGAAAGATAATACAAAAAATCATCAAAACTTTAGTAGGTGGCAATAAAAATATCAAAAATTAATGTTATCTCATCGGTGTCTCACTCATTGTCTGTGAGTCTCATCAATTCTGGACTGTTCAAAAGTTATAAATATTGATGACCCAAAACTGTTTGTTTCAGGAATGAAAATCATGATATTTTATAGATTTCATGGGGAAAAAATGGCTCAAAAAAATGGCATGTGGAGTTCCATAGAAATCACTTATATATGTATGAACAAAAATATTTAAGAAGCTGCAAAAAATTCTTCTATTGAAAACATATTAAATAGGTATCTTAACATCAGCACCGAAGAAACATTATAGACAACTCTGTACAAACAGCTTATCATCTCAAGCAAATGAGACAACATCTAATAAATTTTCCCAGCCTGGGATGTATTAAATGAACTTTAATTGCCTTTGAAATAAAAATCATATAGGAAAAAAGTGAAAATAAAAAAAATATGGAACCACAATCTACCTACCAAAGTATGAATCAAATATAGTTACATTGTACATTCACCTGAAGAAGCTACTGTGCTAGGGAAACAAGTGAATTTTATAAAATTCTGTGTAAATCTAATCGGGTGTGTTGTGATTTAGAATTACTATTTAAAAAAATTAATATAGTTTAACCATTTTCAAATGCAGAAGCTGTTTCTATAGGGAGCTAATCAAAAACTCACTTCGCTAACACGAGCGTATATGCGAAGAAACGGAACGAAAAATAATGTGTACTACTCGTAAACATTCTCCGTCGGCGAAGGGAAGATCAAAAGGAGACAAAAGAGCCGATAGTCAACGTGGGTTTGAGTGACAGCTGTCTAGTTCTTCAGCAGCCAATTAAAACGGACCGCAAGCCAATAATAATGCTTGTAGGTGTGTCTATACGTTGAGGCTAATGAATCACCAGTTATATACGTGTTTCAGGAGGTCTGAATACATCAAAGCCAGTAGCGTCTCTGGTCTGGGATCGAAATAGGTTTTGGAATATTCTATAGTTGTGATGTGTTTTGTTGGAAAATGTGGCTTTTTTTCGACCTTGGGAAAATGAATTTCATTTTGATGAAAATGAATTTCATTTTGATGATCCGATTGCCTATTAATACATACTTCCTCGTTAATGGCATATTTTTTTATTTTAACGTATTTTAAAAATATTTAAATATCTAAATAAAATTAGTTATCTCCGCCTCTGCTGCTCAAAGGATTCCGAGTCAAGATTGGGAAACTTGTTTTTTATGCTTCTGCAATTGATAATGGATGAACTATACTATGTAACGCAATTGGAAAATTGATTTTATAACTGTTTTCAACGTTCTTTATCAGGCAAAGGCCAATAATAATGATAATAGTCTATATCCATAAATATGCGAAACTTCATCTAAATCAATAGTTACGTTATTTGCGAAATATATGTATTTGGTGACTTACAGATACCTGCTTCATTTTCAATTAAGAATCTCAAAATCTATGCATTATATTTTTGTGGCAACAATATATTAATTTTTTCGTCAACCTTCTAAAATATCTAGTCAAACCTGTGGAACTGATCAATACATTTGCTTGTCCAATTGCGTTTCACGAAGTAAAAAATTTCACATTTTAAAAGTTACAGATTAGGTATGTAGGCGAGGAAAGAAATCTTCAGCAGAGGAAATCTATTAGAATCCATTGATTACTTAGAGAATAATATACCTCTACCTCAATTTGATTCAGTTCAGTCGAGTTGAGGGAAAACGTTTGTCGTGTTGGAGCCAATTCAATCCGAGTTGCTAATCCAGGATTGCTGATCAATTCTGGATCAGCAACTTTTTATTTGATCATCTATGAAAACCGCATCGCAATCCACACAAACTGAGTGTTGGCTCTTCTTGTTCCAATCTCAGATCGAAACTTTCTTGGTGAGAAAACGATCTGAATTTTATTGAATGAATCTGTACATAAAAGCTTAGAACAAACTTCATTCGTGAACGTCGAAAATCAATCGATAAATCAAAAAAAACTTCATGGAAACGAAGTCGATATTAACTGCCTTCATCTTACCTCCATCATAAGGTCGTTTATATAAAGAAGCCGCGATACATCAGCTTTCCTGATGAAAAGAAAAACTATTTCGTTTTTTCAATATAACTAGAATTTAATGGAGTTGGGTCTTTATAGGGGCCATTACACGGCGTGTGTAGTGACACGCCAGGCGTGTGGAGTGCGAAGTGCCTCGCCGATGCGTGCCTGGACGCTCGCGATCTCACGGCCTGTTGATTAACAAGTTCATATAAATAAAAAAATTACGATATTACATCGCTTGACCATGACATGTTGGCACTGCAGAGATAAATTAACTGAACAACCGAAAAATTTCGCGCCGTTGACTGTGCACCCGTCTCGCAACTCGCGCGCTGCGTATTTTCTTTGAAGTGTGCGAATTTTACCGCCAATCGACGGGACCTGGCACTCTGCGCGAAACTTGTCACGCCGCCCCATTCTCACGACACGTGGCGTGTTAGTTCACACGCCAGGCGCGTCACTCCACACGCCGTGTGATGCAAGTTTGTAAAATTTTAAATGGAGATGATTGGGAAATAAAGCGTGTAAATAGTTATTTATGTATCAAGGGCGTTAAATAGGCTTTTATGGACCGCAGCGTGTAAGTAATATAACACGCCTAGGTCCATAAAAGCAAATTACGCCCGAAATACATACAAAATTTTATGCACGACCCGTATATTTGATGTCATGTAGATACCTCTTTATATCTAGAACATGATAAAAATACATCAAGGCTGCCGTGAGGATGTATATTCATATCATATCGGAAACAGAATAAATCAAGAAGTGATGTTTGTGATCACATATAATTCATTACTGATTTTGAAATGGATTCAAGCGACGAAGAAAGTGTGAATTTCACTCCACCAGAAATAAGTAAAGCAGCTGAGGATGCGAAATTGAGTTTATTGCCAAGTAAATCCAAGAAAATATACGACAAGGTGTATGAAGAATTCGTGAGGTGGTGCAACGGGAAAAATGTGAAAAATAAGAAATACACAGAGACTGTACTTCTTGCCTATTTTCTGGAAAAATCTAAATATTGTAAGCCCTCTACCATGTGGTCATATTATTCCATGCTGAAAGCTACTTTAAATGTACATGATAATATAGATATCAGTAGATACGCAAGATTGATAGCTTTTTTGAAACGAAAATTTGATGGTTATAAACCTAAGAAATCGAAGATTCTAAGCAGAGAAGAAATCGAGTTATTTTTGAGGGAAGCACCAGACGATTTGTATCTTATGATGAAAGTAAGTTCTAATTTCATGTTTTCTCAATGTTCAGTATGTTAATCTGAGAATTTATTGTAGGTAGCACTGATTTTTGGTATTTGTGGAGCATGTCGCCGCGAAGAATTGGCAAATATCACAGTGGACGACATTCAAGATTTCGAGACATTCTTACTCATAACTATACGAGAAACCAAAACGAAGATAGTTCGAGTATTTACTGTAATCGATAAAGAACAGAAATCGCCAAGTTATTTGGATATTTACAGAAAATATTCTTCCTTGCGAGATCAGAATGATCAAAAGCGGTTTTTTTTTATATTATAAGAATGGCAAGTGTACGAGACAGGTTATCGGAAGAAATACATTCGGTCAAATACCATTCAGAATAGCCACTTACCTAGGTATTTCTAATGCGAAAGAATATACTGGTCACTGCTTCAGACGTTCCTCAGCAACTATGTTAGCAGATGCAGGCGAGGATATAATCAACATTAAAAGACATGCTGGGTGGAAGTCAACGACTGTTGCGGAAGGTTATATTGGAAATTCAGTTGCAAGTAAGCTGAAGATTGCTGAGAAAATTGTAGAAAATGATGAGCCTTCTACTAGCCATTGCAGACAATCTGAAAATATTGCTCACTACTCTGAAACACCAGATAATAACATGCATTCTCTTCAGACTTCTAGTAATGAGGAATCAGTTGAAATCAGTAACTATCTGCAACAACAGAAAACAACAGATCCAAATATTTCCATAAATAACTGTTCTAATTGTATTGTCAATCTCAAGATATAATTCATTTTTTAAATTAATTTATGTTCATTGTTTTCGTTATATTATTGTTAATAATGTTTTGGGTTTGATTATATGATCCATCGGAATATAGATTTCTATCGATATGAGGAGATTGAAATTCACTTTATCGCCTGTTCAACGATTTTATCGCCCGCCGGGCGATAAAGTAGTCCGCGGGCGCTGAAGTGCTACTTTACGCCCGCAAGTCCGGGCGCTAGAGTGCTACTTTACGCCCGGTCGTGCATAAAAGATCTTGAAGCATAAAATTTTGTTGTAGCAATTTTATTTTATCAAAAAATTAATATATGAATTTATATCCATACTGACTGACTCACTGACATACGATCAACGCCCAGACAAGCGCAGCAGTTTGGTCTGGGCGTTGACAGTGAGTCAGTCAGGACATATAATCATATATTTATAGATAAAGAGCTGAAATTATGATAGCGTATTCCTATGATGACATAGATAACCGCTGAGAAAGTTTTTTTTTATATTCCATTCCCAAAGGAGAGAAAAGGGGGGTGAGAGGGGGGGAGTGCTGTTAGTTTTGAAGATATTGGTATTCGGACTTTCTTTTCAATTGAAGAAATAGTATATATGATACAAGTGTTAAGTGAGCCTTAAAGTGCCTCACGTTGCAAGTGATTTAAAGGCATTTATAACGTGTATCATCGCTAGTTTTTATTATACCTGCATCATAATTTTAGATCAGTATAATGTTCCTTATATTTCAATACATCTTATCAGGTATGTAATGGACATCTGAGGTCACGTCTTGTTAACATGGATATAGCAATTGTTGTTTACAAGCTTATTTGACATATGATTGATATTTTTAAATGGTTGCGAATTAAGGAAACTCTCATCAGAAATGTTGAAGTTAGATGAGATGCTGAATCAAAATTGATACAAGAAAAATCCAGAAAATTCGTATTATAGAGAATATGAAAAGTTAATGCTATGGATCGGGAAGAAACAGGCTCAAATTGTTTTATGTTTTATGTAATTCTACATAAATAAAAAGTTGGACTTCTTTTTGTTACCTAGCAACCTTTAAGACACGGCATGGTTTTAATCTTGAGATTTCATACGCTTTTTCCTTTAAAACACGCGTGTTTTAATCTTGAGATTTCGCACGCTTTTTAGTTCATAAAACAAGATTATGATGCAGGTTTGATAAAAAATATATTTCAGAGTTTTTGAAAATTCAACCGTAAAGTGGTTAAAATGGGATTTGGAAGTTTATATAGGAGTACCGCTAGTTTTTAAGTTGGGGTCATAAAAATTGGTATTTGGAATCTGAAATCACTTTTGTAGCCTTGTTTTTTTAAATGAGTTGCGTGAGTAGTACTGAAGAATATGGAAGGCAATAACTGATTAAATTTAATTCATACATTTGAATAATTTGGCACCTAATTCCACCAAAAATCAATGCTTTTGATATGTAATAACTCAAATAATTGGGAAGGTTTAGAGTAGTTCATGAATAGTAGTATCGTTATAGCTCATCAGATGGCGCTGCAATATGTCCTTCATCCTCTTCAACATCATTAGCCGTAGTCATTTATTTATATATATATATTATATATATTATGTATATATATATATATATATATATATATATATATATATATATATATATATATATATATATATATATATATATATTATATATATATACAGAGTGACCCATTTGAAAGCGGGCCACCTCTCTAAAACTCTTATTTATTATCCGATTCAGAAGTTTTTTTTTCAGTAGATAGAGCATCAATAGTTCTACTTGAATGCCATTCGAAATAAAAATGAAAATTTTAGGCCTACTTCGAATTTTTTATCAAGGTCAAAAATCCAAAATAGTTTGACGCCATTTTGAATGACTGCTGTTTACAAACTCGACTGCTAACGATCTGAAAGAGCATCTTAAACGATACTTTTACCAAGATTGTGATTTATATGACGACTATTCGAAATATTTTTATAAAGTGATATGAATTTTACTTATGCCATATATCTGTTGAAAATAATAATTTCATCGTGAAATTTTGGTCACATCCATTTGAAAGCATCACAAATCCAGTGGGGTCGTCAAATTTTATTTGAAAAAATTGCTAGTATGTTTTTTGCATTTTTTACCTTGAAAAAAATTCGAAGTAGGCCGTGAAATTTCTATTTTTATTTCGAATTTATGGTATCCAACTAGAACTATTGATGCTCTATCTACTGGGAAAAAAAACTCCTGAATCGGATAATAAATAACAGTTTTAGAGAGGTTGGTCACTCTGTATAATAAAAATGGATCTCGATAACGGGATGACGGGAAAACGGGATAACTCGGTAACGAGATACAAAAACGGGATAAAGGGAAAACGGAAAGCGAACATAGTCGAAGGCATAACCTAGATGGAACAACACAAGAAAGAAACATAGAAAAAAATACATTCTATGCGGACGAGAATTCTCAGGAAACAAAATGGGAAAGTTGTCCGGAAATTGGAAAATTTGGTTATATAAGAAATTTGGCGAGAAGAAACTAGCGAGTCATTTATTACCAAACGAGGAAATATCTGAGCGGCTACACCATCGCCTACCAAGCAGAAGGTTACAGCAACGAATCCCGGTCAGAGTAATTTTTTTATTTCATTAAAACAACGGCTGGACCGATTTGGCTAATTGTTTTTTCCAATGTTCGTAATACTCCAAACAAGGGTTTTTAGGGAAAGGGTTTTTAGAAAAGTTATTTGGAATTTATTTGTCCTGGAAAAGTTTTCAGGAATATATAATAAAAATGATTATCTGTTTGTGTTGGCAAGCTCATAACTTGAGAACGCGGGACCGATTTGGCAATTTTTTTTGGGAAACAGGATAACGAACGGAAAAACGGGATAATGGAAAAACGGGATAACGGGAAAACTTAATGATGGAATAACCGGAGAAAGCGATAACGGGATATCGGGAAAACAGGATAACGAAAAAACGGGATAATTGGAAAATGGGATAACGGGAAAACGGGATAACGGGAAGCGGGCAGAGTTGAAGGCATAACCTAGGTGAAACAACACAAAAAAATCACGAGAAAAAAGAAATTTTACGCGGACAAAAGTTTTCAGGAAATTTTTTTTAGGGAATATAGAAATTTGGACAGGACAACTTCTGTCGGGTCAGCTAGTAGGTATATTATAAAATAAATGGCTAAGCTAATGGTGTTGAAGAGAATGAGGGACAGGTCAACAACGCAGTGCAGCGATGGCGATGATTTCATATTGAGAGAGGGTTATTTCTGTCGATAAGCTCTCGATCGCCGCAAAAATGCCAACAATACAGTGTTGCAATTCAAACAGTATATGGCGGCTAATCTTCGACTTACGTATTGTATCGCATCGGAAAGAGGCGTAAATGAATTGATTTTCATCATCTGCCGAGCTAATCTCCCTGATAACGTCACGTCGTTATATTAATTCCACTTCAAGAATCATGTTAATTTATTTTATCACCTTACAGTTATAACTCCCATAAAACTTTCTAAATCCCCTCCATGGACCAAAAAACCGCCGATATTGAACATAAGCCTAAGTAACTACAATAAGTGCGAAACGCCTAACATAGTCTACAGACAAAAATTCAGAGAACTGATAAATCACCAACAGTTCGACAAAATCATATACACTGACGCCTCCAAAGAAGTTAATGGTACCGGATGCGCTGTTACTACATCAGATACAACAATAGTAACATACAAACTTCCTGACGTATGCAGTATACACACAGCTGAACTATATGGAATACTACAAGCCTTGAGGACTCCAGTACAGTTTAACAGTAAGCTCGCCATATGTACAGACTCCATTTCATCAATACACTCCATCAAAAACAACTACTCACAACATCCCTCAGTTCAAGATATCCTCGATACCTGCCACCACCATCACACTAGAGGCACCTATGTGAATATCATCTGGATCCCTTCTCATGTAGGTATCACCGGCAACGAACATGCAGACCAAGCAGCGAAACAAACTTGTTCCTCCGACTTGCCAGTAGAGCGAATTCAACTCCATCAAGACCTAAAATCAGCAGCTCGACAAACAATGATTCAAACATGGCAAACACATTGGGATACAAGTAACACAAAACTACGTACAATCCAAACCACAGTTACCGCTCGGGAGATGCCTCCAATGACAAGAAAGGACAAAAGTGTTATAAGAAGACTCAGAATAGGCCACTCCCGGCTCACTCATAGCTACCTGATGCCATCACATAATCCCCCTACCAGTGAATACTGTGATAGTGTATGACTTACAATTGAGCACATACTTTTAGATTGCCAACATTACAGCCCAACCCGTCGCAAACACAAACTTAGTGGAACTCTCAAAAACATTCTTGAACTACCTAACCAGTTTAGTGCTGTGATACAGTTCCTTAAAGACTGTCGACTGTTTAATTTAATTTGAATCCTATTATGTAATCGAATGTAACACAGATCCCGTGGCAGTGTCCACTAGATGCCGAGACACGTTAATTATAATAAAAAAAATTATTTTATCCACATACGTGGAATTGGTAAGAAAGACGGAAAAATCCATAGGGTCTTTTTTATGAACAGAACAAAAACGTCGCACAAATTTTTCCGCCTAATAGCTATTTTTTTTGAGCTTTATTACCGGCTCAATAAAAACGGAACTCTCACATTATGTAGATCTATATGAGTTTCTTCAGAAAAATCATTCATATGAGAAATATTAAAAAAGAAGAGGGAACGGAGGTCGGCTTTTCCACTTTTAATAAAAATATGACTATTAGCAGGTATGAAAAATCTCAATAGTTAGTTCTACATAAAACATTTTTCACCATAAGTTTATTTGTATTGGTTATTATTGATTTTTATAGTCGAGGCGTTTTATTGCGTTCGATTTGTTCTGCATCGATTTGTTTTGTTGTTATCCTGAATGATCTTACCTTTTATCTATCAAAACCTTGACCACCAGAAGATATGTGTCAGTAACTTATGTTCTATGAAATTTTCATGGCATCTCGTTCTGTCCTTGAAAGGGAGGGAGGAGAGAGTGGTCATTTTCAGACCTGGAATATTGGGAGTCCTGATTTCTTTTGGGAAGTCATCCCTATCTTTTCTTAAATGTGCAGTTAGCACACAATTTAGTGGTTTAACCCTCTGGATTGAAGATATGTATTTTGGCTAGGTTTATACAGTGTGACCGATTTAAAATGGAACCACCCCTGTAAAATACGCATTTTTCAATCAATCTATTTTTTTTAATGATTTCAAGCATTAAAAACTGTCGCTCTAAATAAAAACAATCAAAATTTCATAAAAAATATTGGTTAACAACGAAGTTACAACAACTTTAATTTTGGAAACAAAGTATTTGATTATAATTTTTATTTAGATTATAGACATATTAAAAATCTGGCAACACTGCCGATACAAAGTAGATCACCAGTGAACTTGTTCAGTGAAAATCCGAAGTCAATAGCTTATTCCATTCTACAGTTATAACTCCTGAAAGTATGGTAATGTGAGCGATTTGAGGTTGAAGCGATATTGTAATAAAAATCTGACTACGTTACTGGATTTGTGACTAAATTACACCTCAACAAATAAGAAATAGTGTAAAAAATATGCGGAAGAGATACGATAAATGTGTTGAACCAAATGGAGGTTTGCTAAAGCCACAAAAATTCGAATATTTAATTTTACAGTAATGTTTATTTTAGTTTTAGTTTTTGCTTATTGACGTTTTATTGTTGAATAAATACTTTAAAACTTGTTTCTGTTCATTTCGTTTTTATCGGCTATGGAACAATGTACTGCTGTATAACTTGGAAGTGAATTTCAAATTTTCTGTTCTTTTCGAATACACTTATAACCTACACTTGAATAAATTATTTTAAGGGAATATAATTTACAAATCCAGGGCCTAGTCAGATTTTTATTACAAAATCTCTTCTACCACAAATCGCTAACATTACCATACTTATAACTGTAGAACGGAATGAGCTATTGACTTCGGATTTTCACTGTACAAGTTCACTGGTGTTCTACTTTGTATCGATGGTGTTGCCAGATTTCAAATATGTCTATAATCTAAATAAAAATTATAATCAAATACTTTGTTTTCAAAATTGAAGTTGTTGTAACTTCGTTGTTAACCAATATTTTTTTATGAAATTTTGATGGTTTTTATTTTTAACGACTACGAATCCAGTGGTGTAGTCAAACTTGAAAACAAAAATTGCCTAATAAACTTTTGCCGTTTTTGACAAAGAAAAAAACCATAGTGTGCCTTGGAAATAAAACTGAAGTTATGAAAATTTGTGTCAAGATACAGTTTTCGAAACTTGACATTAAACATTTTTTTTTAGATTGATTGAAAAATGCATATTCTACAGGGGTGGTTCCATTTTAGATGGGTCACACTGTATTACAAAGTTTCTCAACATTTTAACTTTTTAAGCCCTGGCCGGAATGGGTTGTAATGTAATATAGTATATAAATTTCGTTCACCTAACTTTTTCCTGTAATTTTCTTTCATATGTTTTTTGTTCGTATAAACAGAATCGTTTCTTGGAATAATTCTATTGTACAATTGCATATAATAAGTTGAGTATATATTTTATTTATTGTTTGCTTTATATGAAAATCATTACTATACTTTTCATACTTAGGTTGTTTTTAGACATTGTGTTCAACCAATCATAACTGCCTTTTGGCGCATCCATCATACGACATTTGTCACGTGATATCGTTATTTTAAGACTTCTAGATGACCTGAACTGTTTATATGCTTGAATCCAATATACCGATTTCAAGGATTCTTGAGTTTAATTTGATTAGCAACCTGAAAGAAAGTCCTCGTTTCCGCTCTACCAACTAAATACCTCAAAATAAAACACCACAGTAATAATGCCTGTTTCACGGGGTAATTCATAGCACATCTTTTTTATGAACAGTCACCTTTTCATTTCATGGACAGCCACTGTTTTAATTTTCTGGACAGGTATAGTTTTTGGTCGTTTCTTGGAGTTAGTTATTTCCTGATAATAGTCCAGTAAATTTCATTTTGTATATATTTCACTGTACATGCCATTTTTAATTAGGTTATAAAAGTTATTACATAGTTTTTTGTCAGAAGTCACCAAACAAATGTATTGGCAATAAATAGTTATTGTTTTGTTTTCTTGAACTATCATAATCTCCAAATTTAGTTTTGCTTCCGTCGCTGGGTGGAAATGTAATGAAAACTTTTTAACGAAAAATTAAACCGACGAAAAAATCAACTGAAAAGCAAAAACTAAAATAAACCTTTTTAGTCTAAATGATAATTGAGCTCCTAAACTAATGTAAGTAACTGATTTTGAGTCGGCGCCAAACAAACAATTATCGAATGAAATTATCTATGAAAGGAAAAAGTCATCAAAACGCAGCCGTGCATCTCGCTGCCATTATTTTACGCTTCACCTAATTCAATTGCTAGTTTGTTTGGCGCCGACTCAAAATCAGTTACTTACATTAGTTTAGGAGCTCAATTATCATTTAGACTAAGAAGGTTCATTTTATTTTTTGCTTTTCAGTTGATTTTCTCGTCGGTTTAATTTTTTGTTAAAAAGTTTTTATTTTTTACTTTTCAGTTCCGTATTTTGTCGGTTTAATTTTTTGTTAAAAAGTATTTATTTTTCAATTTTTTGTGGCTAAAATCTACCAATCACTACCCACTTGTTTTTTGATTACTTCCAAAATACTTACTTACCCACCTTACTTCAACTATTACCAGTTAAATAATATGATTATCTACTTTTACTATTTATTGTAATATAAATTATTTTCGTTGTTCTGGTTAGTTTATTTCATTACTTTGTATATCATTCCATCCTCTCATAAAATATACTGATTTTGACGGAACAAGAATAATGTCAGTAGCGATCTGTCATTGTCAACTACGTATGTGTGTGCTAATGTTCACTAGTGAAAAATCAATTATCCCCTATTTTTCTAGCCGTAAGGGTGGCTAATTCCTTTCGAAATCCAAATATAAGGTATACCCTATCTATTAAAAAAAGAATCATCCAAATCGAAGAACCCAGTACAAAGTTATGCCTGATAGAATCGGTTAATGGACCAGAATTCAGAGGGTGAGTGATCAATATCCTTCATTTCGCTACCCTTAGGGGTGGATTTCATCATTTAAATTCAAATGGGACCAAAGTCGAAGTACACCCTAATCCACTGAAAAAAGAATTATCGGAATCGGTCGCCTCAGTAAAAAGTTATGCGTGATCATACATAAAAAAATATGATGGAAAAACATAAAATATACGGGTCGAATAGAGAACCTCCTCCTTTTTGGTTTCGTCGGTTAAAAATATATGCCACATCTTGGCAGTAAAAAATATACCATGTAGGGAAGGATATTATTTTTCGATTTGAATTCGCGCATATATTGAAAAAACTATTCAGCAGAAAAAAATTTACACAAGTTTTTTTCTGTTTACTTACAATAATACAATTTTAAGAAACTATCCGAAACTCATATTCATGGAAAGTTTTTAATATTATAGACACATAAATAAACAGACATCATTTATTATGGTATTTATAGATTCTACAGGTAATAGAAAATTATCTCTGAAAAAAATATCTTGGCGAGCAGGCGAACGTGTGAATCATCCTATTAGGGTTCCCTTCCAGAGTTTCAATATGTTCCAGCTTTGAAATAGATGTCCGCCATTTGATATTTTCACGACAATAAATTCGAGATTTCTTCATCCAGTCGCCCAAGTTATTGCAAGTACTAAAATGTCTATAGACCAACACTGCACGAAAGAATATTGGGAATAATTCCCAATTTTTTCGACATATTATTTCTATTCCATAATTCATATCACGTACACAGAAAAAATACTATCATATAATCAAACAGATACCCATGCATTCAATGATACACCCTATTCCATATTATTCTCTCACAAAATTACTTTATTCAATGAATAATCCATTTATGGTTACCCAACGGATTCTGAAATCCAATGAGTTATATAAGATCTTAAATACAGTAATATCATATCATTACGTTAATTTGGAAGGGAAGTTATAATATTGACTGAAATCACTACTGACCACTTAATAACAAATCCATACAATTTTATTAACGCTAGTTTTCCAAACAAATAGCCCTCATAGGAGTTGAACGGTAATGACGTAATAAATTTAACATTAATTAATCTCATTATGAAGGCTTGTAATGAAAACCAAGCGATGGAGTTTGTCGGCTTCGGTTTTTTCCTCAACGTGAAGCGATTCCAAATATATCCCATATACAGGGGGTCGCAGGGGTACGTGCAAGCTCCATAACTTTTTTTTCTATTCCAGCTATCGAATTTTTTATGGGTTTGACAATGAAGCACATCCCAAAAATATCTCTATTTATTTACAGGATGTACCACAATAAGATACATAACTGAGTTCTGTATTTTTGAAGGGAAACCCCCCATTTTTATTACATTTTTGGATTCGCCACTAAATTACCGATATAACGCACCCAGGTTTCTTGAACTTATCTGTAATAGTTTTCGACTTATATCAATTTATGTGTCAAAATAGCGTCGTGTATAGACCCAAAGAAAAATTCATAACTTCAGAACCATTCAAGATAACTTAACCAACTTTTTTCCAGTCAATTCCTTAGGCTTAGCGCATGTTTTAAGATGACGGCGGTCGGAGTCGATGTTCCATAGCCTACTACGATTTTTTGAAAATGTCAAATTACAAATGGCAAAAACTCGACATTTGCATGGCATTTTTCAAGAGCTTTTTATCTATATAGGGTTACTGGTGTCTACTTTGTAAAGTTTGCAAAATTTGTTGCAAAATAAAAATGTTGATGGTTTTTTCGATAAAAAAAATATCGAGAAGGCCGTTGTCGTAAAATTTGACACTCCGTGTCTGTTAATAATTGTACACGTCGAATTGTTGGTAATGGATTTCACTCGCGAAGAATTAGTGAATATGGTCTGCTGTATTGGCGAAGCTGATAGAAATCCTTCATAAGCAAGTGTATTCTTAGACCAGGGTCGATAAGTTTTGAAACAAAAAAAAATTATAGTAGAATGAAACTCATTGGAAAAGGAAGAGAATATAACAAAAATGAAAGGAAAAATAATTTACGGGCGATCTGAGGTCGGGAAGTGGAAGGGGGTGAGTTTTTAAGGGTAAAAAACGGTTTATCTCGATTTCCGGCAAAACGACAAGTCCTATGGAAAAAAGATCTACAACTTTGGTATCTACACTTTTTTCACATAATCTCAAAATTTATGTGAAAGATTCAAATAACCAAGTTTTTGTTTTTTGTAGCCTTTTACAAAAAAAAAAAAATTTCACGAAATTTGGTGAAAACTAACTTTTTTATGTCCCAAACACACTGTAATTTTTTTTATTTAAAATATTTATTTTTCCACCTTATTTTGACTTAATATCGAAAAAGCACCCTAATTTTCAATCAGAAATTCTCCCGTCAAAATGTCAGGTTTTTTAAAAAAGTCGGTGGGCTTTTTATTCGTTGAAATCTCTTCTTTCTGATAGTGTAAAAAAATATAATGTGGTGAATGTTCTCGGAAAATGCAAAGAAATAACAGGTAGTAAGGCCCAGACCCTCCTAGCCCCTTCCCCACTTCTCTATGAAATACCTTTTGATGGGCTAAAATTTTCCGTAGGTCACTCAGGTATATAAGTTACCTTGAAATAGCAATACGCATATAATTTAAAGAAGATTCTACAACTTTCTCAAAATATTGTACATGTCTTATTAAATTCGGATTCGAGTTTTTTTCGTTTCTTTGCATTTTCTGTCACAGTAATGTACTTTTTTTTTATACCATCAGAAAGTAGAGATTTTAACGAACAAAAAGCTCACCGACTTTTTTAAAAAAGTTGATATTTTGACGGGAGAATTTTCGATTGAAAATTAGGGTGCTTTTTCGATATTAAGTCAAAATAAGGTGAAAAAATAAATGTTTTAAAACAAAAAAATTACAGTGTGTTGAAGAAAATAAAAATAAAAAATCAAAAACTTGGTTATTTGAACTTTTCACATAATTTTTGAGGTTATGTGAAAAAAGTGTGAATACAAAAGTTGTAGATCTTTTTATTACCTACAACTTTGCTTTCCAAGTTTTTTCCATAGGACTTGTAGTTTTGCCGGAAATCGAGATAAACCGTTTTTTACCCTTAAAAACTCATTTTTGTTATATTCTCTTCCTTCTCCAATGGGTTCCATCCTACTATTATTTTTTTTCACTTCTTACCATTTTCAAAGGCTTTCAGCACTGGTCTATCTACCATAAAAAATATCCATAAGCAAGAACTCCACTGGTGTCTTCATTCCAAAAGTTAAGAGATCGGTTTAAACCCACTAGTAGTGTGTCTTATACCAAAAGGACATTGGTGGTGGTTGGATCAATGAGGAAAATGAGTAACAAGTTTTATTGATGCTACAGGAAAATCCTCACCTAAGCACTAGGGAAATAGCAGCGGAATCGGATATTTCACAAAGTAGTGTGAACAAAACAATTATTCAAACACCAACATCAAGCATTGTATGGTAGTTATTTTGCAAATAGAGTTGCGTTTTATATTCAAATGAATAGCATGATTGCCGAGGATTATAATACTTTGAACAAAATTATGTTTTCTGTTGAAACAACACTTAAGAACAACGGGTCGGTCCACAGACATGATATGCTTTATTATGCAATCGAAAACACTTACTGGTTGAGGACTGTTAATCACCAAAAGCGATGGTCGCTTAATGTTTGGGGAGGAATGATTGGAATTCACATTATTCGACCCTATTTTTTTGACAATGTGCTGAATGGTGAAAGGTTGTAAATATCTTCGCGAACATTTCCCCAGAATATTAGAAGAAGTGGATTTGAACACCAGAAGGACCATGTGGTTGCAACACGATGGTGCTGCAGTGATTACCATAAGATAATGCGATAATTTCTGGATCAATCCTATTCATCTCGTTGGATAGGCAGAGGAGTTACTATTCCTTGGCCCCCACGATTCCCAGACCTTATTTCTATAGATTTATCTCTTTCGGGGTACTTACGTGAAGGAAAGGGTTTTCAGAGATCGTCCAACAACTGCAGATGATATGAAAAACAGGATCACGGAAACCTTCCGTTCAACTTAGTTCGGGGCTCATTTACTAGAAGACTAGCAGCTTGTATGGAACATGATAGTGACCTATCTGAGCATTAATAAGTGGCCCTTCCTCAAATTCGATCATGCTTTCCTGTTCTTGAAAAGATTACTAGAATTGTTTCCTTTACAATTTCATTTTGTTGAAACATATTCTTTTCAGATGTGTCAGATTTTACGAGAGTGACTTTTTTTTCGAAAAAAAACATTAACACTTTTTCATTTTGCAACAAATCTCGCAAATTTTACAAAGTAGACCCCAGAAACTCTATTTCGGAAAAAAGCTCTTAAAAAATGACATTCAATTATGCATTAAAATGGAGGTGTTGCATTTGAAAAAGTCGAGTTATTGTGATATGTAATTTGTCATTTTCAAAAATTCGTAGTTGGCGATGTAACAACAACTCCCAGTTCGCATCAGAGCCTAGGAAATCGATTGGAAGAAAGTTGGATGAGGTATCTTGAATGGTTCTGAAGTTATCAATTTTTATCTGTGCCGATGCACGACGCTATTTTGACACATAAAGTCAAAAACGATTGCAGATAAGTCTAAGAAACCTGGTTGCGGTATATCAACAATTTAGTGGCAAATCCAAAAATGTAACAAAAATGGGGGTTTAAATTTAAAGAAACATAATTTAGTCGGTTTCATATTTTGGGACATACTGTATATAAAAAGAAATATTTTTAGAATGTGACTCATTGTCGGAACCACCGTTAAAAAAAATCAAGTCGATAACTTCAATAGAAAAAAATTATGGAGCTTGCACGCACTTCTGGGTCACCCTGTAGAAGAGTGCCGTTAGGCGTAAAAACAAATCATTTTGGAACCAGCTTCCTATAAACAAACCTTCTGATACTTTATACTGCATTATTTTATGAATCCGAACTTGAGGGTGTTTTATTTCAAATTTCAACAAATTCTTCGGGATTTGTTTTCAATATTTTTCCTGCAGGTAAAATTATAAATTGAAAAAGGTCCTCAATGACGGAAGAGAACCTCAACATTGGGAATAATCATAAAAAACGTGTGAGGTGCGTGTTTTGTGCTTTTTGAAACCTAAATTGTATTCCTACGGTTAAATAATGCAGTATTCATAATTACCAGAGTTTTCGTCAGATTTTTATCTGGAAAGGAATCTGTAGGTTCCATAGATCCAAATGATTTAAATTACATCAAACCTTCAATACCTTTAATCAGATAAGAAAAACATGTTTTTTTTTCGGGAGAGAATAGATACCACTAAGGTTGATAAGTGGGGGAGATATGAGATATTTATTAACATTAATCTTTAAAGGTGCTGAGGTTGTAGACCTTGGGGAAAAATCTCCTCTGGCAGTAAATTCCAAAATCTTGCCGAGTGACAAAATTGATTGCTGCCAAAGCGATGTTCGGCAAGTTTCGAACTTAACTATGCTAGGATGGGCTGACTGGGTGTGTCGAGTTTTTTGACAGAAACTGGTCGATGTGGAATCTGATATTTGACTCGTTGGAGAATTAGTCAAATCTTGAGCATTTTCCATATTATGTAATATGTAAGTGATACAGAAAACTTTGAAATCAGCACGAAAAACAGTAAGAACAAAGATGTTGCATTCATTGAAAAATATTGTCGGAATGTCTTTGGATGGTATAATACATTTCTTCTCATCTTCCGGGATTTTTCCCCCTTCAATAAATATCAGTAATCTGTTCCAGAACGGCAAATTCGTAAATTTACCCCGTAAGTTACTGTGTTTTAGAATTGAGGATGAAGGTATATGAAAAACTCTCCAGTTTGCCAGTAACTTGATGATTGCCTAGATAATTCACAACAAAATTTAACATTTTTAATAAAAATATACTTTCTAAGAAATATGCTATAGAACCCATAAAAGTGAGGAAATCTGATTTTACCAAGGAAACTTGAATTACGTCAATAATTTTTTAATGGCTTCATAAAAATATTCTGATTGATGCAGTGTTTTCAATAAGTTTATCAATGCAAATTGTATGTTTTTTCTGAGTGCATTGATTAATCATAATCAGTTGTTACACCAATCGTCAAGTTGAAAAATTGTCAAAATTTTGAGAATTTTCCTCCTCGAACTCCCTGTGAGGTAAGCTAACCTCATTGGAAGGAGAAAACTATTTCATAGTAAAAATCTCCCGTTAGAGTTATTCCCTTTTCAAAATACTTTGTGTTTATTGTGTAAAGAGAATGATCTACTCTTCTAACCGAAATACATCTGCACCAATATCTATCAAACGTCGTTGCAAATGTGCGAGCGAGCATTTCTTTTGTGTCACTGGCACTCGAGTTAGGTTCACATCTCTTTTATGGGCCTATGAAAAATTTATGTGGGTGCCAAGGAAAGTGTTCGTCTGGGAATTGAGTGGGAAACTTCACGCGGCACAACGGGATTTCAAAGATGTCCTGATTGTTGGGGGAAATGAATGAACACTGCATTGTGCGTGTACGTGTGTCTATTGATTCCAAGATTTTGTATGGAATGGGCTTCAATTCTTCTGAGAGTAGATAGGGCTTCACAGTAAATTGAGTGAAAGTAATTCATTAAATCCTAGACTTCTTCTTTTTCACTACCAATATTCGGATTTATTTTCTGCAAACCTCTTGCGCGGTAATCATTCGTATATTTATTTTTAACTTTTTATTGTTATTTTAAAGCAGATATATTGGCAAAACAAATTTTTGAAGAATTATTTTTTAATTCCAAAACTGTACGAACACTCTTGGATCCTCATTTTTATCAAAGTAGTAGGCAGATAAAACTATTGGCTAAACCTGCGAAGTAGGCAGATTAAAACTCCGGTGACTCAATGTGAATTCACTTCGTTATCTCAACTCACTAGTTTTGTTTTCGTAAAGATGGTCATTTAGAAAGAAATATTGTGGCATCAAACTGCCTACCCCGCGGTTTCCCCTTTGTTCTCTTTATTAATTATTAAATCAATAGACTGGTTACTTATTGAACTCTGGCTCGATTAGTTTCAGCGAAAAATTATTTTTCAGATCGTTGTAAGTAGTAACCAAGACAGGAAATTCTATATCGTTAATTGTACTGAAGATAGTCCAGTATTTTTTTAAAACCACTTTCGTAACTCTCCCTGTCGATATAGGTTTTTGGGGTATTGTACGCTCTACATCTTGAAAAAAAGGTGGCACAGAAAAGTGGATGGAAAACTCCAGCTTTATATGAATTAGAATGTAAATTGGACGAAATCTAATTCAAACAATAGACTTTGAAACAGTAATCCGACTGGCTACCTCAAACAAAATAGTAAGGCCATATGAATCGAGAATACATTTGAGTTCATCCAATAGAGATGAAAGTTTCAAAAAATGGATACTGAAGTCGCCAAAAATAACTGCAACTGAAACAATTTGAAATTCTCAAGAAAAATGTATCTCATTACTCTTACAAATTGTAATAAACGATAGTTTGAATTGAGGTACATTATTAATACCACACAAGTCAGACAGCATTCTCATTGAATTTTTCAACGTTCAAAAGTTCTGTTAGGTACATATATTGAGTATAGATGCCTCACCTTTGAGAACAGTGTATATTTTAGTAGTAGTGGTAGTATTTTAGTAATCACCAAATCACATAAATTTATAAAAGCATACAATAGAAAAAATGGGCGAATAATATAGAAGGAAAGGTTTGTCAAACCGAGTCTTATTACTGAATTTTTATCAGCGGAAACATGATTCACTGAAGTTTTTGGAAAACTTGTCTGTGAAACATCAATATCGAAATTATTTTCTTTGAAGATGGTCAAGATATAATATATTTTTAGATACCTACTCGGGCAAACATTATAATGCTTATGTTTCTAACTGGTATTAACAATATCAATAGTAGTGAATAATATTCTTAGTATACTATAAAAAAAAGACACATGTATTTTATATATATATATATATATCGTTATGTAATGATGATATATTATAACAAATTATTTTGTTATTATTTCGCCCCACACTTTGGGTGCCAATTATAATGTAATGATAATTGTAAAAACAATAGTTGTTATGATATGAACTTTTTTGTTATGAAATATTGATAGATAAATATTTCCGCTCTGTATAATATACTTTGTGATGATGTAATAATATGTAATAATAATTGCTAGCTAACGTCACTGTTCTCTCGTCACGTTGCTGCCAATTGTTATCACTTTCCTTACCACAACCAAGCTCAGTTGGTACGCCTCTTGTCTCAGATAGCCGGTTCAGGCAATTGAGCCACTAGCCACTGCTGAATGTCAAATTTCAATCTATTCAATGGTCATAAATATGATTGTTGATAATTGTGGAAAAGAAACGAGACAGTATCAAAAAGCAATTAATTCCTTTATTCAGGAAAACTTGAATTTACCTGGCCTACGATCGATAACTTATTCTAATGTCAATCTATAAATTTTCATGGATAATCATGAGAAACAGGTCATGGATAAATAGACACAACCTCACTTTTACCTTGAAAGTGAAATTTTCTTTAATAGTTCAAATTTAAATGAAATAAAGTTCTTCTGATGGGATATGAATTATTAGTGAAATTGTTCAGTTCGTGATGTGCACTAGGAAAGTTTATACCTGTCGCTGGAACTGTCGCTGTTCAATACACACCCAGATTTGGATTCTCTTTCACTCCAATGCTCTCAGGAACTCCAATACCAAAACGAAGGAACCATACAAATTCAGAAATCAGCTTTGAATACTTGTATATGGTGTACAAATAAGGTAATGTTGGTTTTCTGCTTATTATGTTGAAATTAATGAATTTTTCTTTCTCTCCCAACAAAACGTGGCCTTCGTTTTTTAATTATTTTCGATCTCCTCGTGGCTTTGTTTTTCGTCTCCAGGATACCAATTTTCCTCATTCCTTCTCATTTGAATTTTTTAATTCGCGCACTATATTGTCACATTTTCACTGTTTGGGGTTATTTGTCAAAACTTATCAATACAATACAATTTTTACTTTCTTATCAACTATATACAATTTTCAGTGATAATTGTCTCTGACACTTTTTCGTTCTTATTCTCTCACGATTTCCAATCTTACATTTGACCATACTGTTCCGTGATTGGCTATTGTCATCAAGAAGTTTGCTGTTCTATCATTGGCTACTTTTAGTTAGATACAATTTCATATACTGTATGTTTCAAGCTTATAATTTTGTGGATCACATTTTATTCAGGAAGATTTTGTAAATCTAAACTTTTTGTTGTCTTTTGAACAATTATTGGTTAAAATCATTATGACAGTGTATGAAATTGATTGTGTTATAGTATTTGGACATTTTTATCTATTCATATCATACAGAGGCTCAATAAAGGAAATAGAACTTCAAAAATTATATAAAACAATCTCTTGAAACTAATAGCTATTAAGTAATTATTCTTTTTGTGGGTTTTTTCCTTTTAAAATATATAACTGGTTTTTCATAACATAACAATATATATATATATATATATATATATATATAGAGTTTTTTTTTTCTTGGGAGTAGGATTCTGAGTAATTATGAACTGCTGGATTAGATGCTACGTTTATGCTATGGAAAAAAATATATACTGTTTGAATTTTTTGGAAAAGTGGAAATGTTATAAAATTGGAAATGTTGGAAAATTGGAAATGTTTGTTTTTATGTGTACGATATAGTTATTAATTGCCCTATTATTTAAATTCTAATTTTAACCATCAGGTACTACCTTGGTTGTGTTTAGATCACATATAAAAGGTTGTGTTTCCATTTTTATTAATTATTGGAATGAACCCTTCTTGCTATTTTGTTTGGGCTCGTGGTCGTAAGGTAATGCAAGTTTCAATGTTGGATGTTCAGGAAGTGACGTAGATAGGTGGCCAGCGTATGCGTGATAGTTAGTAGTTCGTATTTTGGTTGAATCGTTGTATGCCTCCTTGAATGGGGGTGACGGGTGTTTAATTTGTAAATTAAGGAGTTTGGGTTATTCTGTTGTGCAGTGGCTGTTATTGTATATCATAGGAGAGTGAAATAGATTTGATTCAGGTTGTTGATGTCTGTTCCATGTGGAGGAGGTTTTCGCATTTTTTATGAATATAATTTCTTTTATGTTTCGTTTATTTTTTCGAAAGCTAGGATTCTGGTGTTATTAAAATTTGGGTTGCGGTTGTTTTATTTAGGACTGTGCTGGATTTTGTATCTAGCATCCATTCCCCTTTTTACAATTTATCAAAATTTTTAGGAAACAATATCTCCAACATCACCAGCCAAAACGAATACTATGTTAAAGATTCATTCACCTTCAAAAAAATTATCGAAAACACCAAAATTCCTGAAGGCCACATTTTAATATTCCTGGATGTTACGTCACTTTACACCAACATACCAAGCAAACCCCGCTACCATTAAATGAATTCTTCTACGCAGAACAAACTTCTTTCAATATAAAGATCATTTTTACCAACAAATAGAAGGATAAGCCATGGGCTCCTCTATCTTCAGTACTATTGCTGAGTTAGTCATGGAAGAACTAGAAGAAACTGTTATCAGAAACCTAAACTTTAAACCACCTTTTTTCAAAAGATACGTAGACGATTGTATAACAGCTATTCCAAAACACCAACTCTATGAAATAGTCACTGCTCCCAACTCATTCCACCCAAACCTCCACTTTACCTCAAAGATCGAAAAAAAAAAACAACAAAATTAACTTTCTAGATCTCACTCTCATAAAAGAAAAAGAAACAATATTTACACAATGGTAAACGAAGGATACTTGGTCAGGCAGATACCTGAATTTCCATTCAAATCACCCCATGCAACATAAAAAAAGCGCCGTAATAAGTATGCCTGATACTGGTAAGCAGTCCAAAACTAAGATACGAATGCCTGGAAAAAGTAAGAAAAACCTACTAAATAATAACTATCCACTTAAGTTCATGAACAATATAATCAAACGAAGAACACACAAAGCCTACAATTCTAACCTAAATAACAACAAAATACAACTGTCTCCCAACAATTATATCGCTCTACCATACGTTCAAAATCTGTCAGAAAACATTAAACACATTTAAGAAATACAGTTAAGCACCTAAACAGATTTGACACTACTACTACACACCACACCACTCGCCAGGCTGGCAACATCAAATTGCCAATTCCATCTTCATCTCTAATTAGAGACTCAGTAATTTATGGGGGTGGTAAGATATATAATCACTTACCAAGAAGCATCAAGGAAACTAGATCGTTTCAGACAACAAATCAAAGTGCTCTTGTTGGATAGACCTTACTATAGTTTACAATAATTTTATGATGATGCATTTTAACCCATACTTTGTTTTTAATATATTTTTAGTAAATTGTAATGTGTCCTAGACCTTAACTAGTATTTTTTAACAAGTCATCTTCGGTTAATTATGCTTTTTAGATATCGTAATGTTGTAGGTAGTTTTAATGACTTCTGTGTTTTTTTAAGAATGCTTCAAACCACATAACACGTTGAAAAAATATTTCACTCCACTCAAAAGCCGAATTCCAAAACATAAAAAGTCAAACTTTATATAGACATCCCCTGCAGTGATTGCAATATAGAATACATCGGCATGACTTCTCAATTACTTAACAACCGACTTAATGGACACAAATCCATGAGAAAATCCAGCATAGCCCTAAATAAACATTTTTCACGACAGCCATAACCCAAATTTTAACAACACCAAAGTCCTAGTTTTCGAAAAAAACAAAGATACAAAATCAACAAAAAAGAAATGATAAAAATTCATAAAAAAATGCGAAAACACGCTTAACAATAGAACAGACATCAACAACCTCAATCAAATCTTTTTCACTCTCCTATGATATTCAATAACACAACAGAATAACCCAAACTCCTTAATTCACAAATTAAACCCCCAATCGAGTAGGCATTCAACGATTCAAACAAAATACCTGAACATCCAGCATTGCCACTTCCACAACCTTACTACCACGAGCCCAAACAAAAATAACCAAATAGCAAGAAGAGTTCATTCCAATAATGAAAAAAAAAATGAAACAAAATCCTTTATATGTGTTCTAAACACAGCCAAGGTACATACCTGATGGTTGAAATTGAAATAATAGTGAAATTAATAACAATATCGTACAAATAAAAACAAACATTTCCAATTTTCCAAAAAAATCAAACAGTATATTTCTTAGAAAAATCGAATTTAAACGGTTTTCTTCACATAAAGGATTCAATATAAAATTGAACCAGAGAAAGGTAGATCTCAGGTGAAAAACAACTACTTTCCTGGCAAATACCACGCAGAACGTTGAATGATATTCACCTGAAAATCCATGCATACTTCCATATAATATCAATGGACATTAAATGCAAATGTTTCTTTCTGATAAGCTCGATTATGTTTAATTTATGTCGTGTTCACCTAACAATCCGCATACCGGTTTCAGGCTTCTTGGCCCTCATCAGTACGGAGTAGTCAACCAGCCAAAGGTCCAAAGAACTCTGGCTGAAGTGAGACACAACGTAAACAAACCATCATCGATCTTGTAACACCTATAGGTACGCCGGAAAAGATAAACTTTAACTGGCGGTACCTAGTGACAGAAAGAAACACTCCGAAAATCTCCCACCTCGATAGGTTTCTAAATAAAAGATTCCTTCTCAGTAGGAGTGGCAAGCCCGTCTAGCATATAGTGAGAGATAAGTGCCATGTGAAGTGGAATGAATAGAAAAATCGAATTTAAACGGTTTTCTTCACATAAAGGATTCAATATAAAATTGAACCAGAGAAGGTAGATCTCAGGTGAAAAACAACTACTTTCCTGGCAAATACCACGCAGAACGTTGAATGATATTCACCTGAAAATCCATGCATACTTCCATATAATATCAATGGACATTGAATGCAAATGTTTCTTTCTGATAAGCTCGATTATGTTTAATTTATGTCGTGTTCACCTAACAATCCGCATACCGGTCCATTGATATTATATGGAAGTATGCATGGATTTCCAGGTGAATATCATTCAACGTTCTGCGTGGTATTTGCCACGAAAGTAGTTTTTTTTTCACCTGAGATCTACCTTTCTCTGGTTCAATTTTATATTGAATCCTTTATGTGAAGAAAACCGTTTAAATTCGATTTTTCTATTCATTCCACTTCACATGGCACTTATCTCTCAGTATATTTCTTCTTCTTCTTTATATTCTTTATTTATATATATATATATATATATATATATATATATATATATATATATAACTTTCGAACTGATGGTATCTTTGAGTTCTTGAGACCATGGTCTGCGATGATATACATTTTTGAAAATCGTGAGCATGAGAAAGTTTTCGACAATATATCACATATCCACACTGAATAAAGTATATCTTGCAGGAAGTTGAATTTATGCTAAATGTATGTATAGTTTCAGTCTGTCTGAATATAAGTGTAGCAGCAACAAAAAGTAACAAGGACACCTGATTTAATATAATTGTTGTATACTGGCGCGTAGCGAAATTCCAAGAGTTAACATGACGCAATCCTTCAGAGAATGAAATAGTTAACATCTTTATAGAATGTCATATTTTCAAATCCCATTTAGAAGCGGAAATCTCTAACATCGCGCCATCGCTAAGAAAATTACTTTGTAATTTAAAACATTGAAATTGCTTGTAACGGTTACATCAGAAACTCTCTACCTCATATAAATGCTATGAACAAAGAAAGGTTTCATCACGAATGGTATATAGAGAAAATACTAAAATGGTAAAGTGAAATCCACGAATACGATATACAGTATCGGAAAGTATTTATCTTGGGTACGGTGGTTTCATGAGAGCGTAAAGAATAGCTTGCTATATGTTGAGAGAGCATTACAATTTCTCCTCGACTCGCTCGAGGGAGGGATATTTACGTCACGACACAGAGATAGGAGAATCAGGGCGGTCCCGGCGGTCAGCTCAGGACGTTAGCACAGTTTATAGCTAAAGAAGCAGTTAGCTCACTTGGCCCAAATGCATGTTCCAAGGTAACATCTACTTCAGGGAAAGAATTCAGGATGCGCAGAAGACTGTACGCGATTATCGCTCTTCGAAGTATACGAAAAATGTCAGTATTAGTAACACGCGGTATGCGCGAGGGATAAAAATCAGAGTTGCGCAGTGTACAAACGGGAACATAAAGATCAAAGTGCCGACGCCAAGTGAGCGAACTGTTTCTTCAGCTATAAACTGTGACGTCAGTATCACACCAGCAGCAGTCGGGAGATTGTGTGCGCTGCAATGAAGAAGAATTATTGACGATAATCTCAAATCAGATAATTTGAAAAAATTAAACTGAATCATTGATTCAATTTAATCTGTCGGACGACCAGTTGATCGAAATATCTTTGGTGCCGTGGTGGCCGCGAAAACAAAAGAAATTTTTTAAACACATACAAAACAACTTATTTCTAACAGAAATACAATTATTTCGTGAATGGAGAGAAACAAAATATTCACAAGAAAAGATAAACCAAATTAAATATTTTGTGTACGGATTTATTTTATTAAATGTTCGAACAAACCACCATTTTGGGCCAAACAATAGCCGAATCTATTGTACTTTCTCTGCGGTTGTGTAAATAGGCGGCAGGTTTCAAAAGGTAATAATTGTCACGACCTTGTGTTTTCGCAACCACGGCTCGGCAAGCTGTGCGCTGTGACGCATTGCCACGTGGTCAGTTAATGCGTCGGGTGGGATAACAGGAGGGGCGCACAGCAGTGCGTCTCTCTCGTTTATGTGGTATTATCATGTCATTGCGTTCCTTGTTGCTCGTGTAGATTTCTGTCTATACCCCAGATGAAATGTTTTCGATACTGTATGATGATTTGAGGAAATTTTTGACCTTCTATTTCTCCACTTCAGATGTAGAAATCTTAAACAACAATTTCTTTCAGATACAGAAGGATGTTTTTTCACATTTTGTTTTAATTCATGTTTCATTAGAACTTTCCACATATTGAAAAAAGAGTTCTGGAACCAAGTTTTTTCTATTTTATCACATAATTTCTCTTTCAAATTTGTTATTAACATTGTGTTTTTATGTTCGCTATTCTGTATCAGAAGATTGTTCTGAAAACTGTTGTCTAATTACCTCCATTATTTGTAGATGTATAACGTTTCTCCCTCAAATTTTATATATTAGGAAATTCGTGCATTGAATGGGAATCAGGTCATTATCTCTCGCATTTGTGCACATTGCCAAACCCAATGAAGCCAAAGGATCAACAAGGGTGGTTGAATTATGTGGTGACCGATATTAATTTTCTCCGGACAATATTTAAATTAGAATGACGCTGAACCCTTTTAATATAGCTTTTGACATACATTCTCAGCGAATTTCCTATCCCATTGAAGGAATGGAATTGCGGTGTTTAGCGAAGACCCATACTTGTATTATTGAAATTATATAACATATGTCAATAGAATATTATTTATTCAGAGTAAGAATTTCTTAGAACATATATCTGGCTTTAATTTTTATTTTGGAGAAATGCTTGCTCCTAGTGTATTTACTGTTGGATCAACTGCGATAATATGAAAAAAGTTTTTTTTCTGTAGGAAATATATGATCATCAAGGTTCTTTCACTCGCCTTTTGTGGTCCACTTTACCAGTTTCTAACAACCTTTGGTACCCATCCCCAAAATTCCAGAATTTTGGGTATATGTTGTCGCCTGATACCGTTCAATATATGTTTTATTGCTGCATTATCGTCGTAGTAAGCTTTACCAAATATATATATATATATATATATATATATATATATATATATATAATGTTATAAGAGAACATTTGCGTTTGCTGCTGTCCCAAAGAATTTCTCAGACTTTATATATATATATATATATATCATCATCATCATCATCATCATTGAAAAAAATGGATTGAAATACAACAACACACTACGCTCCCTATCAAAGAATTTCTGAAAGCAGTTGAGTTCACCCTAACATCCACATATTTCAAACACGAAAACACCTTTTATAAACAGATAGAAGGTTGCGCTATGGGCGCTGCCATCTCAAGTGTAATTGCACAACTAGTTATGGAGGATCTCGAAACATCAATTATCCCCACACTAAATCTCACACTACCTTTTTACTACAGATATGTTGATGATTGTATCCTTTGCATTCCAAACGATAACTGTGAATATATCCAAGACAAATTCAACTCCTACCATCCCAACTTACAGTTTACCATTGAAAAAGAGACAAACCATAGAATAGATTTCCTTGATCTCACGCTCCACACGAACAATAACATTATAAAAACAGAATGGTTCACAAAAAACTCCTGGTCGGGACGTTACCTCAATTACCAGTCCAACCACCCCCACTCTCAAAAAAAGTCTGTCGTGATCGGCCTAGCCATCAGCCTATCGGACCCCCTTTACCGACCCACTGCCATTAAGAAAGCAAAATCAGCCTTACTAAAAAACAATTACCCCAAAAATATAAACTACTCCATATTTAAATCACGTATCAACCTGCTATACAACAAAAATCATAACGATAAAAAAACAACCCACCAATCCACACATATAGCCATTCCATACATAAAAACCTTTCAGAGAATATCTCACACCTGCTCGATCCACTAAACCTAAAAATCGCACATAAAAGTTATAAAACCCTCAAGCCTTGTTTCTCCAAATTGAAACCTGAAATCCCCCAAAACAAAAAAACACACACCGTTTATAAAATACCCTGCAAAGAGCCAAACTGTAACAAAGTCTATATTGGTCAATCCAAACAATATTTGGAAAATAGAATAAAATCACACAAATATACAAACAACGCGGCAACAGCCCTCAACAAACACAAAAAAACAACCACCCACGAGTTCGATTATACCAAAACAACCATTCTATGTTCAGAAAAAAACAAAAAAAAGAGAGAAATTTTTGAGATGATTCACATCAAAAACACTTCCAACTGCGTAAACGATAAAACTGATATCGCCGACTTGAACAGCATCTATTACAATCTAATGAGAAACAGTAACGCCACCTATCCAAGCCGAGCACACAATCCCTCGAAAACAACATAGCTCCCTAACCAAATGAAATATGCAATTCGAAACACTTCCCACAGATGTCCCCAACACTATCTCTCCATAAATCATTTCCACCTTACACATGCGCAACTAATTAATATCAGCAGATCGTAAAGTAAACAACTCAACCACTACCTCATTATGGATATAAAACGAAAAACCATAACAAACCAAGAAGGTCCAAACGAATACTATGTTTGAAGGTACGGCATTAACATTTTTAATAACCGTAATTATTATTTGTTTTTAAACTCAACTTTTTTTTACCTTGTAGAGTTGTAATGTTTTTAATCCTGATGAAGACGGGACCACCCGTCGAAACGTAGAAACGAATTACAGATGTTATACCAAAAAAGTTGTAATTAATTTATGAAAGTCAGATCCACGAACCTAAAACCCAAGAAAAACAAGCCAAATATATATATATATATATATATATATATATATATATATATATATATATATATGTATTGTTATGTTGTATATGATTGTTAGTAAGTTTTTCTTTTTATTTCTTATTTAAATTTTTGTGACATATACTAAACATAACAAAAGAAAACTCCGGCTATGATGCTTGTTACCCTTTTTTCCTGTTCACTTTATCTCTTCTTTTTTATTTTTTTTATTTCACCTTTCTTCAACTCAGTCGGCACGCCTATGTAGAGATGATTCTCTCAGTCTCAGGAGGATTACAGTTGCGCCATCTGGTTGTTTTCTTGATGTCAATATACTGTTTATGTTAGAAACATTGATTGTAAAATGATCAAATAATAAATGATGAGTCCAAAAATAGTAAGTTAGTTGTTTTTTATTGAAATATTACATAAAACAACCTTTGCCTGCGATATCTATCTTATTCTAGTAATACTTCTCAACTAATCTAAATTGAAAACTTTAATTTGTTTGTTCATGCGCAATAAAAATTCCAAAATAAAAATGTTTAGGTTATTCTCAGTCTTTTTAATGAATAGATAAAAATATTTTCACCCAAAATAGTGTGTTTTTTTGTAATGAAACCGAGAATGTGACAGTTCGATGAATATTCCCACTTGATTGAGTTTATGAAGATAAAATACCAGTTATAAATATTCCTTGCACTCACACGAATCCAGGAATGTTCTGTGGTTAGTTTGAAGTGGATGTGTTGCAAAATTCGGACTCCTTACTGCTAGTGAAGTGAATAGTTGGGACTCTAATCTCCAATTCTTGGTAACGGGTTTCTTAGTAGATTTTGGTCCTGATTCGTTACAAAGAATGTCTCTCAAATGCCTCAATTATAAGCATTTTTTCTTCAAAATTGATCATAGAAATTTACAGTTCTGCTTCATTTCTCATTTTCATTTCTCGACTCCATATTGTTCTTTCTCTTGGTAACCATCACTTTTTGTTATCTCTTTCAATTTTCACTATCAGCACCTTTTTTAAAACACATTTCTCAACTTCTTACCTATATGATATTTACAAATTTTATTTCTACACATAAAACTATTTACAAATATTTATTCAAAATTGACATTTTCCATTTTTCTATGCTGAAATTTCATTATTTTGATCATTTAGAAGAAAAATAAAATGACATTTGCCGTCATGTTTCCTTTTGGTTCTAAATTTGTATACAGGTCCGATTCGAGTCAAAATTGGTATGTGGTGGTTTTTGGGGTCGAAGATTATGAATGTTTTGTCAAAATTAATAAAATAAAAATGGCGGCTCCAAGATGGAGGTCGATCTCTGTGATTATGGTCCGATTCAATTCAAAATTGGTGAGTGGGGGTTTTCGGGGTCGAAGAAGTCCCTGGAAACGACGGCTGGACCCAAGTTAAATACAACAAAAAACGTAAGTACTTGGTTGGTCAATCCGAACAAACAGGAGAAATTGAAACTGTTCCAAAGATGGTTACCCTTCACGTCACTAGGTCAAAACCGAACACAAACATGGAGACGCGAGGTCTTTTTTTTAAGAGAACACAATTAAGGAGAAGATTTAAAAAACGCATGGAGACGCGAGGTCTGGCCAAATGGAGCATTAGTCTCTTTTTTTGCCCAGAAGAGAATGCCACCCACAGTACTGATGGATCCTCGCCCACAAGAATCTACCCAAATAAACGCCAAGATACAACCCAATTAGAAGATAACTATAATAGCAGCCCTAACGCCTGCCTACAAAGGGCTGTCACCAACACACTGTTTCTGAACATCAGGAGCCTTTCTAACAAAATGGACGAATAGAACTGAGCATAGGAGAACGAAACTATGATTTTATCTGCCTATGTGAACACTGGCTAAATGATCTAGCAATCAACGCCCATAATTTGGAAAACTATATAATAGCGAACCACTACTGCCGTAAAACGTACAAGGGAGGTGGCGTAATGATCTATATTAAAGATACATATACTTCTAAGAAATTAGATAACTTAAATATCCACCTCCAAGAAAAAGACTTTGAGATCACGGGTGTTGAAATAATGAATATTAATATAATGATAATTTGTATTTACAGATCTCCCAGCGGTCAACTAGAAAGATTTTTTGAAAGTCTCAAGAGTGTCCTTGGAATTTTATTTTACCAAAAAAAACATTTTTCATATATGGTGATTTTAATATTAACTTGATGGAGGATGACCTACCTGCCCGGGAGTTTAAAATCTGGTCAAATCTTTTGTTGCGAATTTCTAAACAATAAACCAACAAGGCTTACCAGCTGTCTAGATAACTGCATCACTAATGCCCCTAACGATTGTGTTGCCTCACAAATGGATTTTTATTTATCAGACCATATAGCAATCGAGAACAAACATTTTCGATTGGAAAATTCAGGGAAACCCAAAAATACCCAAATCATAGAATATAGGCCTTTTTGCGACATAACAATGAATAGATGTAATTCAATTTGAAAAAAAAGATTTTAACAAGATTTTTCCAAATCCTACATGTAATAAGAATTTTTCCAAAAAAAACAAAAACTGTTCAAAAAAGCAATATGGAAAAAAAATGTTTAATGCATTAAAAAAACCAATTTTGAATATAACAAGAGTAACCAGAACGTTGATTTGACACCGGAAATAATACTTGCAAAAAAAAACTATAAACATATGATTATCAACCAAAAGAAAAAATATTACTCGAGCAAGATAGAACAATCCGTAAACAAACCTAGGGTCATTTGGCAGATTATCAAGCAGCCCCTCTCCAAAGAGTCCTCACAGGACACCCGGTTCTCATCTAATGAATTGAATGATTATTTTGTGAACATTAGTAGCAATATTTCAAAACAGCTGGAGAATACTCCGGTTGATCCAGCGAAACTTACTTCATCTTATATACAATTCCATAAAAGTATTTTCTTCATGCCTGTAGACTCCACAGAAGTTGGACATATTATTGCGAATCTCTCGGATAGTACCGCTCTTGATGTGTATGGATTAAGTAACAAGATGTTGAAGAACATGAAAGAGGGATTAGCGGAACCCCTCACCAAAATAATAAACAAATGCTTTGAGACAGGTGTGTATCCCGAGAAGCTCAAATTCAGTAAAGTGACCCCTGTATTCAAAAAAGGAGACAAAAATGAGATAGAAAATTATCGTCCTATCTCAATAATCCCAACTTTATCAAAACCCATTGAAGCTGCAATGAATAGTAGAATAATACAATTTGTGGATTCGAACGACTTGCTCTCAAAGTCCCAGTTTGGATTCAGAAAAAATCTATCTACATCGCATGCCATATCTAAACTGGTGCGAGCCACGGTGGATTCCTTCGAGAGGGGGGAAGCACTCACAGCCGCATTCTGTGACCTCTCGAAGGCATTCGACTGTGTGTCGCACTCGATTCTACTCGAAAAACTTCCGTACTATGGAATTAGGGGGAAAATAGCTGATTTGATTGATTCTTACCTATCCGAACGAAAGAAGGTTGTCGGAGCAAAGTAGTGTGATATCTCCAGCAGTGAGTGTAACAGCAGGTGTGCCCCAGGGGTCAATCTTGGGACCCCTACTATTCCTAATATATGTTAATGATCTTCCACACCAAATGAACCCTCTCAATACCATTCAGTATGCCGATGATACTACTTTTTATGAGAGCCACCCTGAACATGAATATCCAAAGCAACTGACTGACAAGGCGTTGAAAAAAAACGAAAATGTTTTCGCAGCCAATGAGTTATGCTTAAACGTCAAAAAAACTGACACAATTACTTTCACACTAAAAGAGCTAAAGGACAGTCAAAAATCCATTAAGTTTTTGGGGGTAATACTGGACCAAAAACTTAATTGGAAAGACAATGAATTTGTTCCTTTTTATGTTTCGAGAGCTGCTTACATGGGGTTATTTCAGTCCAAACTGTCATACGGATTGGTTTTCTGGGGACTTTCAACTGATTGGGAAAGGGTATTTATTCTCCAAAAAACGGCCATTAGAATCCTGGGAAGGGCAAAACGGACTGACAGCTGTAGTTCTCTATTTAAAAAATTTAATATTTCAACCATTGCGGCTCTATACATATTTCAATGTCTCGTCTATATCAAAACTCAAAATAACACCCCTAAAGTTAATCACAACCACGAATATCTGACCAGAAATGGCCACAATCTTCTTATGCCACAGCATCGACTGGCAATTACTCATAAAAGCTTCCTTAGTGTGGCGATAAGGCTCTTCAACCATCTACCACCATATATGAGGAATTTACATTTGAATAAATTCAAAAAAAGTATAAAAGGGCTGCTGGTTGATCTCTGCCCTTATGACGTTAGTGAATTTCTCAACTGCAAGTTTTAATACTTTGCTTTTTTAATGTGTCTGTTTTGTACTGTATAATACTTTGCCTTTTTAATGTGTCTGTTTTTACTGTATTTACTTACCTTGACGATGCTAAATCTATTGTACTCATAATAAGCAAATAAATATATTGATTGATTGATTGATTGATTGATTACGATTTTTCATTCAAAATTCACAAATTCAAGATGGCGAACGAGTTTTCTAATTATGGTCCGATTCGATTCAAAATTGGTATCGGGGGTTTTTCGGCGGCGAAGATTATGAATTTTTTGTCGAAATTCATAAAATCAAAATGGCTGCTCAGAGATGGATCTATGATTATGGTCCGATTTCATTCAAAATTGGTAGTGGAGGTTTTCCGGGTCGGAGATTATGAATTTATTGTAAAAATTCATAAATTCAAGATGGCGGAACCAATTTTTGTGATAATGGACCGTTTCTATTCAAAATTGGTATGCCGGTGTTTATGGGATCGGATATTATGAATGTAGTCGATGATTATTGATTTTTTTTCATAATTCATAAATTGACGATGGCGGACGAGTTAATTTTCAGATGGTCTTCTCATTGAAGAACTAGATAGCTCAGAACTTACAGGGAAAAGGCCTCATAATGACGATGCATTAACAAAAATGCATAGATCAAGGCGTACTTACTGAAAAGCACAAAATAAAATAATCAATAAAAAACCTTTTCAAAGACATGCTTTTATTCAAATGCGCTTAAAAGTTAAAAATAATTGCTTTGGATGTGCGACGTAGGTTATTCCGTGAGATATAGAATCAAAAGCTTATCGCTTTTATATTCGAACTGAAAACTGCGCGACAAGCTCTTGAATCTGTAACTCATGGAATAACCTACATAGCACATCCAAAGCAATTATATTTGACTTTTCAGCGGATTTGCATAAAGCTTGTCTTTGAAAAGTTTTTTTTTTAATAATTAGTTTGTACTTGTGCATTATGATAAGATGCATTATCATTGACCACTACGGATCTGGGAGGTAAATTAGGTGAATAAGCTCTATTAAAAATAATTGATGATATGATCGACTCTTCAAACCTTTTCGTCTTTGGTTCCCTTTCCGATTTCTATTAGACTATTAGCAGTACACAGTTGTTTTACGCTTGCTGTCCTCGAACTAATTTGTGTCAAACTTTCCCAATTTTCAGGATGTCTGTTTATGATTTCTTTTCTTGTAGATATATAATTTTTTGTTTTCAATTCCTGAACCATCGGATAGGTTAAAAAAGTGAACAAAACCTGGCTGTAATGGATTTCAGTGTTTCAAGGCCATTGTAGAACCGTGTGGGACACATGTTCTAACGATTACCCCGATCATCAGGCCAGGAGGATCATGGGGTGTTCCAAGGAGAAATAAAGTGACTCAGTTTACCCTTACAGCAAAGGCTTGCCAGAAGCAAACCAGATAAAAAACAACCAACAACAAGCCCGGTGCGACACAGGATTTCACTGGAGGGTCGTCAATGCCATAACCAGGAGAAAGTGTCGCTGCTTTTTGAACACTCAACCTAAACGCCCTAGCAAGTTATCACCTAAACCCACCATTTCCACGGTTAACTATCCCATACTTTCGATCGCAGATTAAATTATGTCCGGTGACAGGTGTTCCATAATTAATGGATTTTCCGCTCGGAATTTAATTGAGATTCATTGAGAGAGGACGCTCGATTTTAATTTGTAATTCCGTAATGAGTTCGTGATCAAACGACTCTTGGGAAAATTCAGGGAAAGTTCATTACGATGATTGATACCGTTTGTTATCCGAAGAGATAATAAACTCAAAGACATGAAATGGCGGGAGGTCCATAAAAAAGGTTGTTTTATGAATTAAACAATGTAGTAAAATTTCTTGAAAGTTTTTGTCGTTTCTTGTTATTATTTCTTTGGGTTAACTAGAGGAGAGAAAAGTTCAGTTTTGAGGGGAAAATTACAAGATATTCGTCTTCGCAAAAAAAAACAATTAGTCCGTAACGTATAGTCTAAATCAGAATTCAGAATATATGTAGTAGTTATTCTCATTTATGGTTTGGGAAAAAATCATATGAACTGGAAAATTTGTTTTGTAGAGTTGTTTTCGACCAAAATGAGCTGATTAAAATTATAATAAATATACATCTATAAACATAAATAAATAAATCCTTCAAACATAAATACACTCGAATTTAACGTTTTGCCTACCAATGGTAAGAAGAGAAGAGTTCTGTATCTGGTAGTATGTATTTTTCCTATCATCATTAGAAATTCCACAAGACTACGTTATGACTTATAATTCTGTTAGTAGTTATATTTTGGAGGTTCCGCTCAAAACCCCATTCTTTTTTCTATGGAGGTTCATTTTGGTCATTCGTCACACGTCCCTGATGTCGGATATGTAATATCTTTACGTTCTTTTATGGCTGGAGTATTATCTTTTAATTGCATTTTCCTCTTATGAGTCTTCTACATTCTCAATGTATCTCTTCGATCAACCAAATATAACCATCTGTTGATGTGAAATTTGCTCCTAGACATGGCATATTTTCTGAACTGCGTTTAGTGATTATCAACATTATAAGTAATTATCTTTCATGAGTTTTGCCTCAATGGAAATTCAGGTATTTGCATAATCCCTAGAATATGAAACATATAGACAGATATGCCGGAATGTAAGGAAATACAGATAAAGAGACGGACAGGCAGAGATGCAGATAGACAAAGACTGAACGCAAAGATTTCTACCCACCAAAACTAACCAAATAACCTGATGAGTTTGATGATCCACTAAAAAAATAAAAAAACTATTGTTTTCTTGCCAATGTTTCGAATTCAGTTGAATTCATCCTCGGGACACTGTAACAACGGATTCTCATATAAATGACAAAGTATATTTTTCACGATGTACTAGAAATGTAATTTGAAAAAATATGAACAACTTAAAAAATTCTTCCCGTGTTTTTTTAACATGAAAAAGACAACTTTTGGTGAGTATTTTTTCAATTATTCATATTTTATTAAGTCTAAACTATTTTATTGTTCCAAATAACGTCCTTGATGAATTGAGTTATGTTTTGATAATACCATTTTTGACGTCTCTATTCGTTTTATTATGAATCTGCGGTTAGTGGCTCTCAAAATACTGGACTGATTATTGTTGTCGGTTTATTTACACTCCACAACACAAAACAGTAATTGAATCGTACAATTAAATAGCTCAATCGAAATTTACTGTCCGAAATATATCTCGCACTGCACTGAACTAAATAGTTTTCCTCAATGAACTTCGTCTTGAATAAAAACTGACTGACTCCGCCGCATCCGCTGTCCCTTATAAAAAGGCCACTACCACCCAGAAACTTCGGCACCTTCTTTCCAATTCTTGGAAAACTCTCGATGTAACTGTTTATTTCGGAAAGCCCGCCATAGACCAAGAGCCCGCCCGAGTTATATACCTCGAACCCCCGGACGTTTCTAAGTTTTCAACGGGGTCCTCATGAAAACATATCCATGAAACGACAAGTGTGCCAGGGTAAATTCTGCCGAAAGTATTTTTTATTAATTAATAACCAGACGCGTTTTTTGACATCTATCTTTTATCCACACAAAAACCGCTATGCTATCAGGGATTGATATTTATCGAACCCAGATAGCAGAGCGCTATGATAGCGGCTTGACAAACATTAGTTCCTAGGTTCAAATCCCGATTCAACCAAATCTTTTTTTTTATTCCTCCGACCCGCAAGAAAAATACAAAATAGGGTAAAAACCCTGAAAACACAATTATTTCAACCGGTTCTTGTATAATTTTTTCTGGAAACATACACAAGAACTGAACGCTATCACTTTTATGTAAATCCCAACTATTTCAAATAGGTATCGGCAAAAACCCACATTAACAAACAAATCAATTTTTGAAAAATCAATGCCAGCGTATACCGGCTAAACCTGTTAACAGCGACAATGAGGGGGTATAGGGAGGAAAGGGGGGGTTGTTGATATGAACATAAGGTCGAATAAAATACTGAGTTTTATTTGCAAAAAATAAAATAACTTAAAATCAAATAACCTCTAGTATGATTTCTCTCAAACCAAATGGGTTCTAATATATCCCTCATTACCCAGCCACATTGTTCGTTTATGCTAGGTATTGATTTTTCAAAAGATTGAACATTCTGCATGCTAATGTGAGTTTGTTTGTTTTGTTAGCGTTGAGTTCTTGTGTATGTTTGCAAAAAAATATCATACAAAAAACCAGCTTGAAATAATTGTCTTTTTAGGGGTATTTACCCCATTATGTTATTTTTCTTAGGAATGGAAGAATTAAAAAAAAATTGGTTGAATCAGGATTTGAACCTAGGAACTAGTGTTTGTCAAGCCGCTATCATAGCGCTCGGATCCCCACCCCTGGTTAGAAACACTTGAGGATTCGGCAACATGTTCGGTTGGGGGGAGTGTGCTCACCGGCTTCGGTGTTTAGCCCTTGTCAAAGAAATAGGCAATTGAAACAAACAATTAGAAAAACTTCTAATCTGAAGTATCTTGCGTATTTCTTCGTCTTCCGAAGAACCCTATGAACGTAGGCCTCTCTATTTGGACCAATTGTGCGCCCACTTGCTTTGAAAATCAGCTGGGCATGCCTATTTCTTTGACCAAATTCAGCAATTACCTCAGCTGAATCTCCTTGACATCCTCTAGGTTCAGAATTATGCTCCCAAGGTTGATCTCTGGTGCACCAAATTGGGAACATTCAGTGAGTGTGTGTGTCGATGTCTCGTCATCTTCCAGGCACCATAGGGGATCATCTGTGATCCCGATGAGTCCATGTGCCTGTTCAGGTGATGGTGTCCCGTTTAGGAGCCCAGTCATACTCTTGATATCACGGCTGTTAAGTGACAGGATCTCTTTGACATTTTATTTGCTTGCCCCTTTATATGAAGCTTCGATTGCCTCATGCAAGGCGCCTCTTGCCATGTTTTGATGAACTGCCTTTGTAGCAGTACCTCCATGTTTGGGATGGCCATGCTGCTGAGTATTCCTAAGATTGGTTTCGGTCCGACTGGGGTCTTTCCCCCAATCCTATCTTGGCTAATTTGTCTGCCTCTTCGTTCCCGGGGAAACTGCGTACCTACTTTCTACTGTGATGAAATCGTTTTTACAGTTTTCAACACCGAATAAAACTTTTCCTATTCATAAAATTACATCAAATCAATTACCTCCGTCAATCACTTTTGCCCATGCGATAGGAAAACAGCAGCTATTTAAACATTTACATACATTCATCGTTACTGGAAATCTTCGAATCCATCCATCCCTTGGATCATAAACTTCAAAATTAACTCCATTCAAATGTAGAATGTAGAATCATCATTCATCAGACTCTCATAAGAGTAACATTTCATTACTTGCGCTTTGTCGATTATCAAGTGAACTCAGAATGTCATATGCAGCAGAATACTCATGACCTGCTTAGGAAACAAAGAACCAAATATGATATTGAAAGATTAAATCAAAATGATATTTACTACAATAAACATGGCTTTTTATGTCCGACTGACCCTCTTTACAGGCTTCATCCGCTTCTTACGTATTGTGGCATCAACTATTTCTATAAAACTCATTTGGAGTTTTTGCACTGAAAGTAGGGCACACGGGCACAACACAATGTTTTATAGGCATTTTCAGTGATGAGACCAATGCGGCTTACAACCAAGTTTACGCTTTCTGTGACAAAAACTTTGCGCCGGAGGCCACACTTCAACCTTTCATTACCAGGCTATTTTCAAAGAAATACACAAACTATTTTTCATTTGTTAACCGACGAAATCAAAAAGGAGGAGGTTCTCTAGTCCACGCGTTTATTTTTTTTATGTAGGGTGTACTTCGAAGTTAGTCCCATTTGAATTTGAACAGAAAAATACATCCCTAAGGCCGGGTATTTTCACCTCCGGTTATACTAGGAATGAATCAATCAATGGTTAGAATGTGCTTTTGCTCAACAATAAACGTTAGAAAAAGCATATTCTAACCGTTGGTTAATTTATTCCTAGTATAACCGCAGGTGAAAATACCGGGCCTGAGGGTAGCAAAATGGATGATATTGATTGTTCACCCTCTGAATTTTGGTCCGTTAACCTGACTTTGTAGTGGGTTTTCCGATTCGATGATTCTGTTTTTATTAGATAGAGTATACCTCATAGTTGATCATATTTCAATTTGGAATGAAATGATCCACCCCTATGGGTAGAAAAATAGGGGATGATTGATTTTTCACTTGTGAACATTGACAACATATGTAGTTGACATTGACAGATCCTCCTACATCCGTCACAATAATTACATTACATGAAAGGATGGAATTATATACAAAGTGATAAAATCTACTAACCAGAACTTTCAAAAATAATTTATATTATATAACAATAAATAGTTAAAGTAGATCATATTATTTAACAGTTAATACTTGGAGTAAGTATTTTGGAGTAATCAAAAATTGAATAAGTAGTAATTAGTAGATTTCAGCCACAAAAAATTGAGAAATAAAAACTTTTTAACAAAAAATTAAACCGACGGAAGAGCAAAAAATAAAATAAACCTGTTATGTCTTGATAATAATTGAGCTCCAAAACTAATGTGAGTAACTGATTTTGAGTCGGCACCAAACAAACTTGTAACTGAATTAGGTAAAGCATAAAATGTTTAATGATAATTGAGCTCCTATACTAATGTGAGTAAATAATTTTGAGTCGGCGCCAACCAAACTAGCAAATGAATTAGGCAAAGCGTGAAATGATGGTAGCGAGATGCACAGCGGCGTTTTGATTACTTCTCAAGGGTAATATAGTGATTGATTTGTTGAAAATATGAACAGGATGTTCATAAAATCAGATGTGGAATCATCTGCGACTGAAAGTTAAACTTTAGTCACTATCTTCCATCGTCAAGATAACCTCTTGTGGGGTATTCATGTTGAAAAGGGAAACATTCTCAATAGAATATTGAATAGAAAAGTCCACGATAAAAATGAAGTTATTTTTTGTGAATGCCTAACAGAAAAAACTACTACCCTGGCTAAAGCCACGCTGGACATTGAACTACATCTGATAGATACTCTGAAAAGACCCTAACTCAATATTCAATTGAGAATGTTTCCCTTTTTAATATAATGATTTTCGATAATTGTTTGTTTGGCGCAGACTCAAAATTATTTACATTAGTCTAGGAGCTCAATTATCATTAAGACTAAGAAGGTTCATTTTAATTTTTGCTTTTCAGTTTATTTTTTCGGGTTTAATTTTTTGTTAAAAAGTTTTTTTTGTCTACAATTTAGAAACGCCACCAGCTATACCGAATTGTATTATATATAAATAAATAGCACACACATATATGCTTTGAATATTTCAACGTAAATTACTTCTCTGCATCGCCATCATTCCGATTCGTTGTAGATAAATGGTATAATCTATGTATCGGAAAAAGTCAGTCTGGATGTATTGAAAATGCCAGCCGACTTGGCAGAGCTCGAAACTTCAACAAAAGCTCTGATTAATACCGCTTGGATCTGCGGCGTTCAGAAAAATGAATGGTCGTTATTGCGGAACTTCTGGAATTCAATTCGGATTTAATGTTTTATGAAATTTTCCTTGTCATTCAGATGAGTTTCAACAATACGGAATTCGAATGGTTGGAAAGGAAATGAATGGATACTTTTTTATCTATTCAGATCGTTTGAAATGGTTGTTTTTGTTTGGTGTTCCAGATATAGGGTCAGTTGAGCAATGGATTTAACCCATTAATGCCCACAATTACTAGGTAATGAGTTCTTATTCACGGAATGGATTCTTTGAGAACTTATATTGGTCAAAAAAAGTCTTAAAAAAATTGGGTCACAATATATGCTGGGTCGTTATGGACCCATTGGGTTTCAGGAGAACAAAAACAGGATCTTTCGAAATGTAATTTTATTCTGAAAACACATCGAACATTCATACACTATTCAGTTAATATTGATCATGATAGTCCAAAAAACATTTGTCATAGATAGCAGTGGATATCTAATTGAGGTTCTCTTTTCTCCTGACTTCACAGTATTTTACCGTATTTGGCAAAAGCGACTTTGCAACCTCTCTTGTGAATTCCAGATTATCATTTTCGCAACCATATTGACGAGCCAGAATATATGCATTCGTAGATTCATTAACGGATACGTTAGAAATTGTTTATTTACGGAGTCTTTCAGAAGACGAACCTTGCCCAGTGTATCATTCTCAGGGAAATTTCAATTATCACAAACATCTAGATTGGAAGCAATTTTCTCTAAACGGTTTCTTCTCATCGACATATAATTCATCTACTGCCAAGCCGAAATGTTGCTTATTTTTTTGTAGTGCATACATGTTAGTATCATACACTATCATTTTTATGATCGTTGAAGTTAGCATCAACGGAAACAATCTAATGGGTCATTTTGGAGGAAGATATGAGGAATTTTTTTTGGGTCAAGGCATCAAGGTCCTCTTTTTTCCATACGCACGTCACAGAGTCGACCTTAGACCTCTTCGTGAACGTTGAAGTGGTAAATAATCTTCCTTCATTTATATTTTCATCCAATTCTAATAATTTTGTGGTGAAAAGAGGAGTTTACTGAAATAATGAAAAATATACATTTTGATTTGAAAATACTTGTGAAGCCCAATGGGTCGTTAACGACCCATCTAGATTTGGAGTTATGCCTAGTGAAAAGATTGAATAATAATTCGAATATTATCATGTATCCATGTAGTTGACACATTATATCGCATATTCTAGCAAAGAAGAACATGAAACACTATTAATTTGGGTACTTACCACTCATGAAGTGTTGACATGTTCCATGACAGCAAAAACAAGGATCATAAACAGGAATATATATTGAAATCAATTCGTACTGACAGTCCAAATAACGTTAACTCACTCAAATAATGTGCCGACTAAGATCGTGAATGTACGAAACCACTGCAAGAATGACGTAAGCCACGTGACATTGGCAAATTTATGTTTGGGTCATTAAACGACCCACTAGGCATTAATGGGTTAAATGAAAATTGACATATTTGGTACAAGTAATCTCATGGCATAAGATAGTTTGATCCTATCTCATTTAAGATGGTCAAGTTTGGATTTCAAAAAATCATCTCTTTTTGCATCAATTGATAGTTTGATAGTTTATAGTTCATTATAACGAGTCTCTTCGGAACATCAAAGAAATCATATTTGTCTTCATGTATAATCAAATTATTTGAAAAGTTCAAGTTATACTTATGGTATTGCAAACAAAATTCCTGAAAATATAGTTTGCTGCTAGTTAGTATAAAAAATAAAATGACGCATTGAAAAAAATTATATTATGGTTTAAAAAAACAAAAAAAAACACGCTTCATATAGCATTATGGACTAGAAAGTTGAAAATAATAAGAATACAGTCATTGACCAAAAAATTAACTGTAATGTAAAAATAGTGGGGTGCTTCATATCAGTTATCTCGAGTTTTTTATCGCTAGCTATTCGTATTATGAAAAGTAAGTAAAGAGCATCACGCTTTAATTTTATTTTTAACTTTTTAGACAATATTGCTACAAAAGCCTGTTTCTCTAGTTTTTTCAATCTATAATATTATTCTCAACTTTTTAGTTCATATTACTTACTACAAAAGCGTGTTTTTGAACTTTCCGACTACGAGAGAAAAACTCTTCGATTGATTCATCCATATGGGATTGCAGTTTTTACTAATCTTTGTAATGTAAATTATTTTTTCTGACGATTTTCGTGAGAATACTAGTAGTCATAGCTATGGAATTATTGTATTGTTATCGGTTTTAATAGTTGTGCAAATTTCAAATACTTCAGACGTCTAGAAGTAGGTGAAAATTAATTTCAAAGATTCCGTTACCTATATACGTTCATACATACATACAAAGCTGATAATAGCGTGTTGAAAATATTACAGCTAAATATCTGCATAGTATCTATACAAATCAATCTCCCTAAAAAAAAATCTGTATGCTAATTCTGCCAGCCAAACTACTACAGAGAATTAATTGATTAGCTCTCCCAGGTTTTGTACAATCAGTTTTCGGTAATTTCATTATTTCAATTTGAATTCCCATTCGAATTGGTTCTGTACAAAGAATTGATTTATCCAGTGCAGCCATCGGATAATGGCATTGAATTAAACTCAATCAGACAATTGTTCCACGCGACATGTGAAAAAAACGATAGCGCGGCCAGTCGAGAAGGTAGATTTAAGGATTAATTTATTGATTCTGAAATTACCATCGAACAATTAACGAAACATGTGTCAGAAATATGGAACATATTTTCATTGAAAAATAAATACACATTTCTATTTCTGTATAAACCTGATGAAACTAGGCGATCAACAGTTGGAAAAGGATTGAAATCTTCCTGAATGCTTCTTAATACTGACTCAAATCAAAAGAAAGAAATATAGCAAACTGGTTTCCTTTCTGTTCGATTCAGCTATAGAATCCCACTTCTGAAAATACAAATGTTCTCTTAGCTATTGAACAAAAGCAAAAAAACAATAATAATTAATCATCATTTAGCTTTGGATTCGAGAAAAATTCAATGTCGTTCTGAAATGATAAATAAAGCTGATTGGCATGAAAAAATATTGGAGAAAAACTTTCTGGATGAAAGTTGTGTAGCCTATAAAGCTTCATCAAACGATCTATAGTTTGCCAATATTATTATAAAAATTAAAAATTTATATTTTTTTCAATTTTTAAAACCGGCCCATTTTTTAACTTGATTTAGATATTGATACCAAGTACTTTTAAGCCAAATGTTATTTCATTCGAATGAAAAATAGGCATATTTTCTACTTTTCCTGAAAATTGCTCCAAAAGGGATCCAAAACGTCGAAATTATCAAATTTCTAGACACCGCGCGCTGTTGAACCCAAACTCTCAATATTCAGAATGATCATGAGTCCAGAAACTTATCCGAACACACATAATCATGAACATGTAGAAAGCTATATTCATTTCCTTGAAAAAATTCATAGTTTAAATAGCATGACATCATTGTGGGTTCTGATTGAATGAATTTATTTCCAAGTGTGCCAGCCAACAAAACAAAATCCATATTGAACGTAAATAACAAAAGGAAAATATTATAAAAATAATATTTATTTACCATTCAATTTCACACATATAGGTAATATTGACTGTATATTAGAAAGTTGATAAACACGAAAAGGGTACACAAAGGCTAACCCGCGCGTGCATTGCTCTGGTTATCCTGCATTGCTTGGGTTATTTTGGATGGAGTTGTTCATTATTACTTCATCTGTTTAAATTGACAAACTAGTATAATAGACTGATGTATATCTGAAAACAACTCATTTTAAATAGGGAAATAATTTTTATCGACAGAACTATATCTTAGAGAAAAAATTCAGTCAGTGGAATGGGGATTTGTGCATTATATTCTCGAAATTTGGCCTTCTAATATTATTTAATACGCCTCCATTCTAGAATATAACCTGAAACAAATCAAGTCCAGGAACAAATTTCCTCATTGGAGAAGAGCACACACAGTCATGGCATTTGACGAAATGAACACCTCTCGAAATTAAGAAGCGTAGAACGCCAGCTTTTCAATAAAGCTAAGCAATACGGAGATTGGCAGGGGTACACTAAAAGATATCAGGAAGGCAAAGCAAAAAAGCTCTTTGAAACAATCACCCCAAGCTGGTAACATCCAGACTGTATAAGACATAACGAAAGATCCGAGTCACTCGAAAATCAATGTACTACACAGAGGACGAAGAGCAGCAAGCTCTTCTCCAGATAGCATATCATACGTACAGAATGGGTAGAAACCTCTCAAGTAGTGTACTAACTTCATTTAGATGGATGAGCCAATGGTTGGCCATAAGAGTTGCTGGGAGGGGTATTGACACTTTTCATGTGGAACCTAATATTGGACGAACTATTCGATCTGCTAACTACTTCGGGTTGGCCGACGACATTGTCATGATGGCCTAGTGCCAAGTCGAAGGAACCTTCTGTAATCTCATAGACAGAGGGTTAGAAATCACTAGGAGGCGGTGGGGTTGAAAATCAATTCAACGAAAAAGACCATGTGGTTCACCCTAACGGAGCAGAACTGAAATGGTGTGGTAACCCTGCCTAGTCATAATAATTTATAAAAAGAAATAACCATTATCAAGTTCTAACACTTGCACCATTAACTCTCGAAGGAATGCATAATTATTTCAGACTGTTTCATTTAATGACCTAATACGGTTGAACAATAACTCATTGTTCGCGGTGAATATCACAGGAGAAATTCTTTCTCTGTTAATAATATAATCGTAAATGTCGCCGACCTTTCTATGGATCGATGCCGACCGCACATAAAAACTATAAATACATCATCGGAGGGGGTCTATTTGAAGCATTTTATGCGCTAGTATAAAAAAAAATTAATGAGTACACATAAAAATCACGAATGAAATTAATGGAATAACACAAACGAGAGGAGGGAGCCGAGGATATATATATATATATATATATATATATATAAAGAAACTTATATCTAAAAAAGAAGGGAGTAATAATTCGACAGTCATCAGATATACTTGACTCCATGTACGCGAGCATTTAATTAGAAATCGTTATACAAGTACAATTATATTCAATGCTGAAATAAGTGAAGTAACACATACCAGTAATTCAAGAAAATTCATAATGAAGCGAAATTGGTTGCATCATTAATATCTATCTTAGTGCGAAATAAGTTATTGTTCAAAAAGTAATCTACAATGTCAAATCGGCTCTACCAATATAATAACTACCGGTTCATCATCTGTTTATTAGTTCTATCATAGATCTGGCATATTTTCTATGCACATTTCCTAATCTCTATTCATAGTCCAGGAAAAGTAGCTAGATAAAGTAAAGACACGAAAGTAAATAATAAAACCGTAATAATCCAAATTAATGGAGGCGCGAATAAAATTAATAATTTCTATTCGTCTAATCAATTGTTAATGTTAGTGCAAGTGATTGACCTGATAATTATGTAAGTACGTTTGAAAGATCATGTTTGGAAAGTCAATTCTCCAAGTACCTTATTCCTAAATATTTTGGTTACTATCATATTCAGGGTTATGCGTTATTCCTTGATTGAAAGAAAAAAGGATAAGAATGAAGAGAAATATTGATATTAGTGACTATCCTTTTTGGTAGACCAAAACTTGACATACTATCATCTTCTATAATTTATTTGATAGCGAAATAGCATATTTTGGTTTGATTGGGTATGTTATACGATTTTGTGTGTATTTTAAGATTAGATTAATTATATTCATTTTTATTTCATATCTCAAGTGCATTATTTCCTGTGAATTCGAATAATAGTAAGGTCTGTAAATCTGAATTATAAATGAACAACCCACGCTCAACTATCTCTCAGGGTAGAGGGGAAGACTAAAGCCGCTCTTAGATCTTCTTCTATTTTAATCGAAGATCTCTTTGATTAATAACTCCCTGGGCGATTAAGATCTCCCTTTCAATACATACTTGGGGTAATTATTAAAACCACCGGCCATCTACCCATTTGGTAGTCGGTTAGGTAAATTTTTAATTAACGCCCTGAGTGTAGAGCAACCCATAATATTTGGCGGTCAGGTGTATGGTTTTTATAACTAACACCTGGGAGCCATGACAATGGAAGCGAAAAGTTGAGGAGTATTCAGGTCTCACCCTAGATTCGAAACTATTTTTAAACCGATACGTAGACAAGGTTGCTTAATATCCTATTGATATTATTGATATGCGGAAGTATTGCGGGAAATATTTGGGATTGTGAGCCATGAATACTGTGGTAGTTGTGTATCATCTTAGTGAGACCAATGATCATCTACGGAGCAGTAGTATAACACGGCAGAACCAAGCTATCCACAATAATAAGGAAGGCGGCGACATAAATCTTGCGCATATATCTACAAAGCTAATATTTCGTTTAATAATTGTTTATGCAATGTGATTCATGAAAGCTGGACAATTTATGTAAAATGTAAAAAACCATTATGTTAATGTCTTTTACCTACAAGACTGAAACTTTTCACGTCAACAAGAATACCCAAAGTACAGGGAAATTATAGTCTACCGCGTCGAAAGCGCTGCCATCAAAGGTCTACCACCCACATAAAGTGTTGAAAATACAAACTTGTTTGACTCATTTCTACAAAGCTTAAATTAGTTTTTTCCGTTAGGTTGTTTGATAAAATGACCAAAATAATCAGTCTACCGAAAATCTTATGTTGTTAAAGCCTTGGTAGACTCAACGGGCTGCGTCGATCCGTTACAGGCTGCTCTGAATTATTGCATTTACCGGCATCAATTGGAAATCTACAAAGCTAATGTTTTTTCTACAATCAGTTCATTTGACTTATTGTTGAATAAGAGTCGTCCACTTCCAGTATGAGGTGGCTAATGCTTCGGTAGACGTACCTAAAGTTATAGCGCGGGCACATGATTGAAGCAGCTACTTTGTTACTAATTATTTCATATTAATTACTTGAAATGGTTTTTAATATTGATATCTAAGATATTATTTTCATTCATTTATCTGTAATTAATGTTCAAATTATAAAATGTTTGTTGTAATATATCAATATATGAAAAAATATATCATGTAATTATTCAATCATGGAACTAGATTTATTCGATTTCATTAGTGAACAGACTAAAAAAAAAGAAATTAAATTTTATTCGTTACTTGTCAGCTTTATGAATATCGTAAAACCTATGAAATATATTCAAAAATGAATTACAACTTTAGAGTGAGTGAGTAAAGGTGTATTTAGTCAAATTTTTTTTCATCAATAGCAATAGGAATAAGGATAGCAATAAGCGCGAAAATAATTTTGTACTGAACCTATTTTATACAACGAATTTATATTTAGCAATGATAATGTCAGGACACGTATGACAAGGGATCACTTCTGTATTCTGGTAAATATAACTTATTTGGCGATTTTTTATTTGAAATGTGTTTTGTTTATATTGCGATCATGGAGATCATGTAGGGGGTAATCTTTGGTACAACCAACCCGATTTTTTCTTAATTACTAATGGAAAGCAAAACTATCCCTGAGTATCATAGGCTATAATTCATTTTGATAAAATGTAAATTAAGTCGGAAGATTGCGTATTTGTTTGTTTATTCGAGCATAGCGCAAATACTACTGGCCGATTTTGGTGGAAATTTTTTGTGTTTGAAGGCTTATGATTAGTACGATTAGACTTGAAAACTGGTATGTATTTTATCTCGCTACGATGAAAGGAACCGAAGATTCAACAATAAAACTACATCTTTCCCCAACCAAGTGCAGACAGGGATTCTGCCACCTTAAATGTTGAGTCTTCGGCTATTCCGACGGCATAGTCATCGTGACCAGGGACAAATTTGAAAACACCCTCTGATATATCATTGAGAGAGATAGCTTGAACTTTCTAGAAGGTGGCAGATTGCATTTGTGGGGAAAATCATTTTGTTCTTCCACAAATGAATAAGATACATTCCACATTGAAATTTGTACTAAATAATATATTTGAGACTATATACGTGTTTCACTATAAAAAAAGCTTCTTTGCGTTGAAATGGACATTGTTTCGAGGCAGAAGGATGTAAAGTACGAAGCACGAACAGCGACTGGTTCCAATTCCTAGAACAAACATTCCACCTATGACTGTTTTCATTTCATTTCACCGTACCGTGCTAAAGTGCGTATGGAAATAAAATAACATTGAGGACATTTGTCTGATATCCGTGACGGGCCCAGTAAAAATAAAGTCTTGTTTCAGCTGAAATCATAAAGTTTTTGAAATTGAAGCAACTACTAGGAAGATTATCGATATTTCAAATTCATTCCAACAAAAAAATATGATAGGGGCATTAGATGTGAAAAGTAGGAGAGTAGACGGTCTATTATTGAATTTTCTTTTTTCTTTTAACTTATTTTTTTTTATCTCTGGATTTGCAACAACATATTTTCAATCTGATACCAGCGTATAAATCTATTCTCTTAAGTGTAAAAGTGTAAAGTATCGTTTCAATTAGTTAAACAGTGAAGTATCGCCAAAATTCTAAATAGCTGCTTTCTCAGGAAGTTTCTGTTGTTCTATTCGATTAGGTTGGTGCTTAATAGGTTGAAAATATTAGGTCCGCTTTCGTTAGTTGGGCTTTGGGTGGAAAGTATTTTAAAAAGTATCGAATAACAGTATAATACTCTAACGAGAGAACTTTGGAATTCAATACACCGGTAACAACAATGGAGAACTAATTTTTTTATTAAAAATGAGGGGAAATATGTTTAGCAATCCACAGAAAATGTGAAAACGGAACACCAATAGTTCAGCTCCAATGTCTGCCGATAGTATATAGCAGTCCTAGTCGTAGATTTTGTAGATACAAAATTAAATTATAGTAAAAAAAATCAAAAACACGCTTTTACAGTGCTTCTCAAAAGTCACCTTCCCCCCTCTTATGTTCGGAACGATTATACATAAACAAGTGAAATTTGGAAACTGAATATCAAAGGTTGTAAACCCCTACTAGTGATGATAGATGACGAAATCGTCAAAGATGACGTCACAAGGCCATTGTGACCAATAATTTTAAATGGAACCCTACGGCAAGCGACACCTCTTTCAAAAGGTATCGAAAAAACCTATTCAATGATACTAATTTTGTTTGTGTTTTAGGCAGTTTCAATGGCTCATTAGTAAACATTGAAATTTAAATTCCATTCAGTATGATATTAATTACAGATTTAAGAATCAGTATCTACTTGAAGAAATTGCTCGGAGTGACCTCCATTTAATTCCTGACAGTGAAATATCCTATTTTTGAACTCTTCTCGTACTTTTGGAAATGTGTCTGTGGAAACAGCCTCACATTCTGCAACAATACGTTGTTTTAAAACGTCAATATTGTCAGGTTCAGTGGCGTAAACCTTCGATTTAAGGTACCCCCACAGAAAAAAATCCTAAGGTGTGAGGTCCGGTGATCGAGCTGGCCATTCCGTTGAACCTCGTCGTCCAATCCATCTACCACGATACTCCTCATCCAAATACCGTCTTACTGCACCGTAATAGTGTGGAGGAGCACCATCCTGTTGGAATTACATTTCCAAATCGCCGAATTCATCTGGATTATCTTCCAAAATTCCAAGGATTAACGGTTCTATTGCGTTTTGCAACAGCTCCAGATGAACCTCACCAGTTAAATAAGCATTCAAAAAAAGAGGCTCAACGATGTGGTTTCCCAGGATACCTGCCCAAACATTCACCTTCTGGGAAAATTGGGTATGTGTTTCACGATTTGCGTCACTCCAATATCTCACATTCTGTGTATTTACATTTCCATTCAGATAGGAAGTACTTTCGTCACTAAAACAAATTGTTTTGACATAGTCTGGCTGTTGGTTAATTTTAGTTTCCATATTTTCACAAAATTCTAGTCATCGGTCTGGGTCGTCGTCTGAGAGTTGATGAACCATTTTTAATTTGTATGGATGAAATTTGTTTTTTTTTCAACACCCTGTGTACTGTACTCCGACTGACTTCACAGGTAGATGCAACGTGAGTTGTTGAAGAAGTAGGATTAACTATTACTTCTGCCAGTATATCAATTTTTTTCTGATCAGAAATTTTTGGTCTGCCAGATCGTTCAGCATCACTAATACTACCCGTTGTTTCAAACTTACGAAGCAGCTTCCCTTAAATAAGTCCTCGAAACGGGGCGATCGGGAAACCTCTCATTGAAAATGCGTTCTGCTGCATGAGTATTTTGTCCAGTTTCACCAAGAATTAGGATCGCTGCTACTTTATCACCTAAAGCACGTACCATTTCGCTTCTTGAAGCACTTAAACGTTCGGCTCACAACAGTTTAACAAATTATTAAAATGTACAAAAAGCTGCTAAAACAGTTAAACGTTCGATCAACAATACACAAGTTATTAAATGTACAAAAACTTGGACAATTACAAAAACGTCGAAGTAGGGAGACTAACAAAAACGTCAGCTTATTTGACAACTATCCAGGGGCGGAGCTTGAATATGGAATTTTAGTATAAACTGATTTAATTCATCACAGCTTTGCGTTTTTTAAATGCGAGTTGCCAAAACTGCCATAAACACAAACAAAATTAGTATCATTGAATAGGTTTTTTCGATACCTTTTAAAGAGGTGTCGCTTGCCGTAGGGTTCCATTTAAAATTATTGGTCACAATAGCCTTGTGACCACTAGTAGGGAAGTTTACAACCTTTAATATTCAGTTTCTAAATTTCACTTGTTTATGTATAATCGTTCCAAAAATAAGAGGGGGGGGAGGGGACTTTTCAGAAGCACTGTATAGCAATAAGCACTGAATAGTAGAAATAAAAATAAAGTCATTGACCATAAAATTTGCTTTTATGTAAAAAAAGGCTTGATGTGCCAATTATCTTAATTTTATTATGAAAAGTAAGTATACGCTTTTTTATGTAAGAGGAAATAATTTGATCAATGAGTTTCTTCTTATAATTTTTACGTTTTCAGTACATATTGCTACAGAAGACTTAAAAAGACTACGAGAGAAACACTCTTCGATAAGAAGGGAGTTTATAGTAAATTTTGGTGGATGTACTTAGTGCGTTCGCTATAATTTTTTTTTTGACGATCTTTGTGGGATTACCAGGGGTCATAGCAATTAAATTATTGTATTGTCACATGTGCAAAATGTCAAATGACTCGGACGTCTATATACATACATATACACACATACATAGATGAAGCTAATGAAGCGTGTACAAATGTTTGTATGTTGTTTCAGGGGGACCTTTAATGTACATTATTGGGCGAGTATTTACATAAGGACGTGTATGATTTACGATCCCATTTGATAGAATTGAGAATTTCGACTGGCATTGGGGGCTTTTCTTTTTATCCCTGTAGAAGATAAATGCAAATTTTGACATTCTACCTGGAAACGTCAAATGATTATAATATATGCTTTTTCCTTCGGTACCCTTTAAATAGAGGAGTAGATTCTATCACGTTAAGTTTTTTTATAAGCTCCATGAAAGGTAACACCGATGACCGAGTAATTTGTGTAAAGTGATGACAGGCTTTATGTAGAGAGTCGAAATGCGTCATGGTTATAAGCGTAAAAAACTTATTCACAAAAATATCTGGAAATTTTGAGAGTTTTGGTATATGCGATTTCTTGATTCGTAGTCGGCCATGTCATCGTATCAATTGAAATAGCTAGTTGTGAGGATTCAAGTATTACAAAATTTACAGGAAAACTATATCAATGACTCTAGGTCTTGAGTTTTGAGTAATTCATATCATATTACTAAGCAATGAATACTTAGTTCAGCTACTCTTCACCCGCTGAAAATCTGCCATCATCATTTGTTTTTTAACTGTTGAAGTGATAATTAATATCCAACTCTCAATAGAAATGTTTATGATATTAATCAGAATTATTTTCTTTTCAGGTAAGCAGTTTTTGGTTTAACTATGCACAGAACAAAAGGTGAGTGATTCTTTGAAAAAATGGCTAAGAACAACAGGGAGTTTTTAGAATGCATGATTATATTAATAAATACCGCAAAATCTATAGAACAGTTCTCAAAAAAGAAAACCACTTCGAGAATAGAATAGATACATCAAATAACAAAATGAAAGAAACATGGTCCATAATAAATGACTTGAGGGATAAACCTAAAAAAATAATCGATTCAGAAATATCAATAAATGCAAATGAAATGAATGATTTCTACTAGTCTACTCGACAAGTTGAAAATGGTCTAAAATAGAGATGCTGCTCTTAAAATTATGTGTATTAGCTTATTAGATCCGGAATAACGCCAAGGAAAATGTGTCATAAGCGTGTATTAGCACATAAACAATTGCAAAAGTTATAAACAATTAAAGAAAAAAATGGCATTTCGTTTTTTGCCAATATTTCATGAACTATCAATATCTGAGGAATTTCAAAAAAAAATTCTGAAAGAGGAGGAAATTTCCAATAAAAAACTTCCAGCTATATTTATAATTTTAATTCAACGCTGAAAATGGGTCTCCGAGCGACATTTTTAGGTTGCGCGTGCGGCGTCAAAAGCGAGTACGACACATCAATTAATTTATTTAAGGTAATATTTTTTTTTTTATTTGAAAAAATTATGGTGTATTCGAAACACTATAAATAATTTATTCCCGTAGGAAATTTTACTTAAAGGTAATTTTTCAACAAGTTAAACGATTGTTAACTAACAAAATTTTGTCGAACTCTGTCTTAATTGTAAATGAAAAAAAATGTTAAATAATTGTCGTGAAAAATTTTGCTTCGTAGAGCCTTTGTTATATATATACTCAACAAGATCACGCCATAAAAGTTAAAAAAATATCCATACTTTGTTTATAATAATTTGTGTACTTTAAGAAAACTAAAAAATCCAAGTAATTTTTAAAAAAATTTTTTTTTCCTCAATCATCATATAGTTTTTTTATTGATACAATATAAATCAATTTGCAAACAAAATTTTACCCCCATTTGTTGATAAATTTTTTATAAACAAATTGATTATTTAAATATTAAAAAAAAATCACGTATTCATTATATAACAAATATTATATTTAAAAAATTTATTTAATAACAATTTTTAATTGTTTATAATCGTTTTTTTTATATTTCTATTTAAATAATCAAATAAGAAATTATTTTTCCTCTAAAAATCATAATTGACAGTCCTCTATGAAGTAACAAAAAAATATTTTTTTTTATCAACAATTCCATTGTTCATTAACCTACCAATTTGTTATAAACAAATTTTTAACTTTGTTAGGTCATTTTTTGAAACTTTAAAATTTAAAAAAAACCATATATAACAAAATAATTTTTCCCAATTCCAATTCCCAAAGTACAATAAAAAATTGGGAAAATTTTTTTTCCATACTTTGTTATATATGGTTGTTTTTGTAATATTAGAAATTAAAAATGAAATTAAAAAAAAATTTTTTAGATATTTATTTAAAAAAATATTACTTCTTAACTAATTATTTAAACAATATAAAAAAAAACGATTATAAACAATTAAAAATTGTTATTAAGGATTTTTTTTTCCAAAAATCATAATATTTGTAATATAATTTATTTAAAAAAAAAAAAATTTCAAAAATATTGAAATAAAAAAACGATAATATGATGATTAGGAAAAAAAATTTTTTTAATAACATTTCTTGGATTTTTTTGTTTTTGTTCAAGTACAAAAATTATTATAAACAAAGTATGGATATTTTTTAACTTTCATGGCGTGATCTTGTTAAGTATGTATATCAGAAAGGCTCTACGAAGCGAATTTTTTGTACAATTATTTTTAAAAGAATCATTTACAATTAAGACAGAAGTTCGAGAAAATTTTGTTAGTTAACAATCGTTTAACTTGTTGAAAAATCAACTTTATGTGAAATTTCCAACGGGAATGAATTATTCATAGTGTTCCGAATACACCATATTTTTTTCAAATAAAAAAAAAATTAATACCTTAAATAAATTAATTAAAGTGTCGTACTCGCTTTTGGCGCCGCGCAGTCAACCTTAAAATATCGCTTGGAGACCCATTTTCAGCGTTAAATTAAAATTATAAATAATGTAGATAGAGTTCCGGGAGTTTGGAGTTTTTTCATTGAAAATTTCTTCTTCTTTCAGATTCTTTTTTTGAAATTCCTCAAATATTAATATTTTATGAAATATTGGCAAAAAACGAAATGCCATTTTTTTTTTTCATCTTCAATTGTTTATAACTTTTTCAATTTTTTATGTGCTAATACACGCTTTTGGCACATTTTTCTAGGCGTTATTCCGGATCCAATGAGCTATCACACATAATTTTAAGAGCAGTATCTCTATTTTAGACCATTTTCAACTTGTCGAGTAGACTATACTGTTTGATTGCCGAAAAGCTTAACGAAAATACTATAGTACCCATGTGACCCGTTAATACATCTTGAAGATTTTGAAAATGAAAATTATTCAATATTATGATACAAATATTGACGAATTGTTGGAGGTACTGAAAGAAATAAAAAATAAAAAAGCAGCTGGCTTTGATGGCATTTCTATGAAAATTTTCGAAAACCTCTCAAGAGTTCCGCTCAATACATTAGTCTCACTAATAAATCTATCGTTTCGTGATGGTATATTTCCGTCTTTTCTAAAAATGACCATAGACATCCCATTGCACAAAGGCGGTTATCTAGACGATCCCTCAAATTTTAGACCAATATCCCTCATACCGACCCTTGCAAAAATAATTGAAGAACTCTCGTCAAAAAAAACACAATGAGTTTCTTAGCACATACAACATCAGTCACGCAAATCAATTTGTATTTCAAAATAGAAAGAACACACATGATGCAATTTTTTCCTTTCTGCGTGAGCTTTACTCTGATATAAATGACGGAGATCTTGCCGAGTCAGTGTTCTTGTGACCTTACGAAAGCTTTCGACTGCGTGGATCACGGAATACTTCTACGGAAGCTTTGCCATTATGGATGTAGAGGAGTAACTTTGAATTGGTTTGAGTCATACCTCACAGGGCGTAGTCGAATAGTAAAAACTAATGAAATTTCATGGACCACTGAGATAGATTCGGGAGTGCCACAAGGATCGGTTCTAGGACCAATTCTGTTTTTATTATACGTTAATGATCTATCCACTCTCAACATTTTTGGCGAACTAACATTATTTGCGGAAGATACCACTATTTTGTGGAGTGGTGAGACCGTTGAAGATCTAAACGAAAAAATATATCGAGATATAAAGATTGTCAAGTCGTGGTGTGATTCAAACCTTTTATTATTTAATATCGCAAAAACGAATATAATCTCCTTCAGATGTACCCTTCTAGATGTAACCTTAGAAAATGATATCATTGAGAATAAGGATTGTATCAGATTTCTGGATTTGAATATAGATAAGAAATTGAAGTTCGATATACACATAAAACAACTGAGAAAACAAATTTCTGCCGGATGCTATGCAGTTAGAGTAATTTCTAGAGAGCTTGGAGTATCTACTGCTAAAACTACATATTATGCTTTGATTGAATCTCATTTGAGGTATGGTATACCCCTCTGAGGAGTGTGTAGCTTGAATTCACTTGACTCGGTTCTCAAAAAAAGCAATTAGAAATATTTGTAAAATTGGACCACGTGATTCATGCAGGCAACATTTTATAGATTAGATAAGAAGATACTGATTGCGTTGCTCTTGTCATCTTGGAAACCGTTTGTCCTGTAAAGAAACATATTCTGAAATTTGAAATCATTTCTTCTCAGTATTCCACACGACAAAGCTCTAAAAATAATTTGAAATTACCCCTACCTTCGTCCTCTATAATCAAAGATTTATTTAATTATAACTGAGTTTAAGATGTATAATCATTTGCCAATCGAAGTCAAAGATTCTAATGTAGAAATAAAGAGTTTTGGGAAAAATATAAAAAGACTACTGAGTACAAGACCGTATTATATTTTACAAGAATTTTTTGACGATAATCTGACAATGGAATAATTGTCTTGATTGTTTTACTTACTTATTCATTTTATAAACGATCATTTCTGTGTAGTTTCGTCCAATATTTCATTTAATATTATATTTATACATGTAGTTGTCAACAAGATTTTATCTTTGGGCAATAAGGTATATTTATTATTATTATTCAGATGAGTAATTCAAATTCGTTCTCAAAAAACCCCTAGATACCTATGAACTCGTCCGACTTCTTCGAGATCTTGGATTTTCATTATATAGATCTTTTGAAATATAGTGAACCGTGTACACATGACAAATAATATGAAGTCAATTGAATAAATGACGGTGGGAGGGAAATCCAAATCGAAGTTTGATGCCAAATCGAAGTTTGGAACATATGAATCATCAGATTATATTGTGCTTTTATTATGGATATTGTATTGAGGATGTGAGTAACACTCTCAAAACATATTCAAAGCATTAATATCTTTCAAATTGCACCCTGTTATTCCTGAAATATATTAATGTGTCATCAGTAAAAAAAGGTTGATTTTATCCTATAGATTTACTGTGCAAGGAATCAGCGTTACTGTTCTAGAGAAACAGGCAATGTTATTCGAAACTTATTCATTGGAAAATACTGAATGTACCGAAACTCGTTGATATCAATAAGGAATAATAAAAAATGATGCCTAATGTTCAAAATTCGATAATTTGTACATCATGGGTAAATCCATTGAAAGTCTGATTACTCCACGAATTTCATTATGGAATCATATTTGGATTTCTCCCAATATCAACACGATTCATTGAAGGCTCATTCCACAATAAAACATTAGGCACATTGGCAAGCTGCAAAGTGCTTTGTTGACTTGTTTGGATGGAGAAGTCCGGCGTTATTTAGGCTTAGTGAAGGTTCTCGTATTAATCATCTCTGGATGGAGGTTATTCAAACCTAAGAGTATAATGATTCATTGTAGTAGAAGTTTGGATTTCGGGGGTTTTGTAATGTACTTTTTGGGTTGCGATGGTGAAACAACGAACAGTACTCTGTTTAACTACTCCTTACTAGCCAGCGCTAAGTTTTCAAGGTAATAAGATTATTTAGGTTAGCGATAATCTAATACAAATTTTAATTCGTGTTTTGAATTTACTATCTCTATTTTTGACTACGGTTGAAAATGGCTGGAATATCGGTGACCTTGTACGAGAGGGTTTTGATGAGTTATGTTACGTACGCTCCGATTATGCGAAAAAAAATTGTATAAAACCCGATTATCAAGTTGAGACTTGGAAATTTGTACAGCCCCTTAAATTTTTTTATGAATACAACCAGATTTGTTGAATTGTGAACATTGTCATTTCACCATTCTAGAGGAAGTTCAAAGATTACAGCGTATTTATGTGAATAAACTAACATCTATATCAAAAAATGTTCGATGATTGGCCAATTTTCGGCCAGACGCTGAAATTCAGCTGAGCCATGAATGCAGCGTTTAATTGAAAAAAGCTGCTTCTTGAATTGAACAGACCAGTATGTTTATATCGTTGCGCTTCAGAGTGGGAAAATAACGACGCAGGTTTTCCAATAGGTACAAGATTAACCATTAGGGTCGGTCATTCAGTATATTATATGTATTATCAATTCGGTATCTGGGTCTCAAACGGGAAGATCACAATGAAACTAAATATAATAAAATTATCGTTTGAAAAAACTAAAAAAAACACGCTTATATAGCAATATGGACTAAAAAGTTAAAAATAATAAGAATACAGTCTTCGATCAAAAAATTTCCTCTTTTAATATCATTATGAAAAGTTAATTAAAGAACACCCCACGCTTTTTTACATGAGGAATTTTTTTCTGTCAATGACTTTATTCATATTATTTTCAAAATTTATTCAGTCCATATTTCTATAGAAGCGTGTTTTTTTTGTTGTTTAAACTATACTTTCATTTTTAACTTTCTAGTCCATATTGCTACAAAATACTAAAATAGACTAGGGGAGAAAAACTCTTCGATAGATTTATCCATATGGCATTGAAATTTTGGTGAATGTGCAGAGATCAACCAGCTCGTTCACCATATCTTTGTAACTTTTATTATTTTCTTCTGACGATCTTGGTGAGAATGCCAGGTCATAGTTATGAAATTATTGTATTGTCATCGGTTCTTAGAACGTGTGTAAAATTTCAACTATTCGGACATCTGGAAATGGGTGAAAATTAATATCAAAGCCGTTAGATACATACATAAATACATAGAGATGAAGTTAATAAAAGCGTGTTGAAAATATTTGTTAATTCGGCAGTAGAAGTATGTGTTGATAAAATCAGATGTGGAATCGTCAGAGACAAAAACATAAACTTAGTGAACACATTTTTGGAAATCCCATACAATACTAAAGTTGCAGAGAGATTTTCCCATCACATTTTCAATTTCATCGTGTTCACTTCCAAAGTAGATTCTCAACAGTAACCAGTAAGTGCAATTAATGAATTATGCAATGCATGAGAAATAAACTTGTATAAAATGAAAATTGTCATTGAAAAGTACTCGTAATTGGTAAAACTGTTTTCAGTATCCACATCCAAATTTGTTTTTCATTAACATGGAAAATGAAGACTGGCTAGCGCTGTGGTGTCACACAATCAAAAATTGCACCAGTAACCGCTTCACCAAACTTACTCACTTCACACCATTTGCGCATTTCGATAACAAAGTTATCATCATCAGTAGGTAAACTACACTAAATAAATGGTAACATTTTCTTACAATATATATCTGGTGTTTGTGATTGGGTTATTTCATACTAATTATTGGTTCTAAAGTCGCTAATGGGATCTTGATGGTTCTATGGGTAACAAAGTAAAAAAGGTAGAAAACATGGGCCCATCATCCTCATTGAGTAAATTTTCATTATAGTTTTGGTGGATAACTATACTCTCCAGGCAATCTAATTTTCCAGCCCTTTGACCTATTTGTATTTTCAAATTTTCCAGTTCAAACATATGGTCTGCTACATTTGCTTTTCCAATTGGGGGAACCTTTTCTGGATATTTCAATATTTTCAGAATTGAAGGCACTTAAGATGTGTAATATTTTTATTCTCTTGTATATAATTTGCAATTTTGAAAAATTAATATTATGTGATAAAAATTCATATGTTGCAACGTTTCTGAACTTATTTGATAGAATATATTTCAACAATATCAAATTTTAGCAAAAAATATCCCTTTCTCAAAATCAGTGTAGGGCCCAAAAAATCTAATTTGTCAATGGTTGCTCCAGAAATTTTCGATATTCTATAAACTAGTATCGAAAAAATGATATGAATAGGAAACATTGTGGATAACTTCTAATAGTAACTTCGAAAAATTATCCAACGGTCTAACATTTCCTATAATTTCGTTGTTTCGAGAAGCTTTCCGAATTTAGAACCAGAAAATAGAACGGCAAAAAAACTGATTCAAAAACACCGTGGAAAATTGTAATTCCATGTGTAACTCCTGTAATGCTTCGACTGCAAATAGTCGTCTTATTTGGCAACAATTCATTAGCGGTTCAAGAAATTCAATTGGGTTGGTCAATTGCATTCAACTGAAAGAACCCAATGATATATTTCACGACTGTCAGCTCAAAAAGAATCGAGAGAATTACAACTTCTCCATATTACTCCCTCTTTTTGTTAAATCCAGTTGAGAGCAGTTTCATCATGAAGTTTTTCTACCCACATCTTGGTTTCGAGTTGATAGATGTGGAGACGACAAGTAAATCAAATAACAAAAATTGGTATACAAAATTAGATCTCACATATATCACGTAGGAATCTGGTTCCGAACATACTGGTAACAATGAAAATCAAAAGGAAGTTGACTCGCGAAGCATTGACTGATGTTGGCGGTTGATATCAAATTTCCACAAATGCCATATATTCTTGTGACAAATCATGCACATTCTTCAAGTCGAAAATAAACTACATAATATATTCTATTAGATATAAATCGTTTGAAAACGATAATAGCTCTAGATCATGCACATTGGCTGTGTCGTATTTGTAGATAACCATGTGGAAAGGAACTTATTCCATTCGATGTGATCGACTTTTTTTCACCAACTAAAGATATATTGTTTTCCATTTCTTCCGGTCTTCCTGATGATCGTGGAAGCGTGAAATAGATTTTTGTCGACAAAAATGTATTGAAGACCTAGTGCATGCGATGTCTCTCCTGCGTCAATGTTATGAATGATTTCTGGTGAGTACTCTCTTTTGGAAAACATTCTTCATTGCCTCATTCATCTTCATGAATTCTTAATTAAGACTGGAATAGAAAATCAAATAACTATCTGAATGAAAATGCAATTTTTCAATTTCAGATTTTTTCTTTTTAGTTAGGGCCTTTTCAGAATATCTATCAGATGTAGTTCAATGTCCAGCGTGGCTTTAGCCGGGGAAGTAGTTGTTTTCTGTTAGACATTCACAAAAAATACCTTCATTTTAATCGTAGATTTTTCAATTCACAGAAAAATCTTTCTATCAATATTCAATTGATTTTCAACATGAATACCCCACAAGAGGTTATCTTGACGATGGAAGATAGTGACTAAGGTTTATCTTTCAGTCGCAGATGATTCCACATCTGATTTTATGAACATCCTGTTTATATTTTCAACAAATCAATTCAAATATATATATTTTCCAAACTGAAAATAGACTAATGAGAAATGTTTTAGTTCAGACGGACTCACCAATTCGAATAATTGTTTTAACTGAAATCACATTCTACAAAAATGTTTCGTTCGAATCTCATAAAACGAAACTCTCACACCATTTCCAACTCAATTCAATTCAACACCTTCTCTCCCAAAGAATTAGTATTCGGAAATCGTTGGTGAATAAACTTTGAAACTGTGGAAGCTCATCTCTGTTCGTATACCTCATTAAATTTACTAAATGAAAAAACTGGAGAGTTGTTTAATACTCCTGGATTTCATGTAGTCAGCCACTGTCAGAAAAACAATACTGTTTGAGTGAAGTTTGCAATCTCTAGCAGGCTCGCGTTGTAGTGTTAAAAAAGTTGGAAGCATTTCAAATGTCTGGTGACGAAAACCACGGATTTATGGCTTTGTTGGCACAGTGCACCGAAAAGCTTTCGGTTCTATGCTTTGAATCTCTTCCATTCCGAGAAAAGGAGTGCAAAAGTAGAATTATTTCTAAATAAATAATTTCATATATCAATCATTCAGGCAGGAATGCTGTAACAAAAGACGACGTCCCGAAATTGACGATTTATACAACATTCTGAAACTGGTGAGGTTTTTCCACTAAAACTACTATTCGCAATCACATTCAAAATGTATTTGAGAAAATATCAAACGCAGAAGTCACAACACTGAGATATTCCATTTTTATATTGTAAGTGTAGGGCACGGTGGGGCAGGTTGTTATAATGTATAGCTAGGACAGAAACAAAACAATTGCGTCTCATTTTTGTAACGCATGCAAAGTGAATTAGCTACTTTTGTAATAATCGAGTTCAATCTGCTAAACGGTGAGTAATCATTTGATATATTAGTATGTTGATGATTATTAATATTTGTCTCACATTTCGTCTATTTCTTTTTTGGTTATAACTCAACGATTCACAGAAAAATTGGCCTAACCAGAATCATTACCTACGGGCTAGTTTACAATATCGTGAGACATGTTGTTACAACCTGCCCCCGTGAATGAGAGCTCATTGAACCATGAGTTTCAAAGTATATTATTTCAGTGGAAATGGTGAGGAACTATAGAAGACGGATAGAGGAAACATAACCCTTCCAGTTGTTGAACAGGCTGCTCATGAAATTGCGGAAAAACGAATATCTATTCGAAATGCGGCGAATAGATGTGGAATACATTTTATGACGTTGCATCGATACCTCAAAAAGAAACGTGCATATCCTAATGGTGCCAGAATATCTAAAGGCTACGCTGCACATTCCAGATTTTTTTCTGATCAACAAGAAATCGAACTAGGGAAAGAGGTTGAACAAGCTGCGAAGATGTTGATTTGTTGAAAATATGAACAGGATGTTTATAAAATCAGATGTGGAATCATCTGCGACTGAAAGATAAACTCTGGTCACTATCTTCCATCGTCAAGATAACCTCTTGTGGGGTATTCATGTTGAAAAGGAGAACATTCTAAGATTTTTATGAAGATTCGCTAAAAGGCATCAAAGTTTATGAATGTCTACCAGAAACAGCCCTTTCCGGCGAAACCACTGCTTGAAGTACATCTGTTAACATTCACAAAAATAACTTCATTTTATCGGTGATTGTCAACACAGAATTTCATCAATATTGAATTGAATGTTCTTTCAACTGGAATATGTATTATGGACTCACCACAAAGATACGAAAAAACCTTCGATTAGCTGTGCATTAACATCAATTTGAGGATGCTGAAGAGGAAATGTTGAAAGATTGCATTGGGTTCCTCAAAGGCATCCAAATTTATCGATTCGCGTACCAGAAGCTACTAGCCTTTCAGAGCTACTGCGTTCAATCGTCATAACGTGGGTTTATTTTTCGACAACCTTAATTCCATTTATGAGAGGTACAAGATTAAAATCAATGACGTTTACAACGTGGATGAAACTGTGCTCACCACAGTCCAAGAAAAAATTCAAGCAGTTCATGATTGCAAATGCACCTCCCGGATGTGTAGGGGCGGCTCCACCCTCTGGCTGGATAACATGTTAAATGTTCTCTGAATTCATTAAACATTTTGCTGCATTCACTCGATGTTCTGAAGACAAGCCTATCTTACTTCTACACGACAACCATGAGTCGCGCCTGTCTATCGAAGTACTGAATCACTGTAAGAAATTTGGAGTAGTACTTCTGAGTTTCCCACCACATACTTCTCATCGGCTACAACCCCTGTATAGGACTAAATACGGTCCCCTCAAGAGATATTATGGTGTTTATGCTGAGGGATGACTCAAAACGCATCCAGGAATCCCGATGACTATCTACCATATTCCAACAGTATTAAAAGGACCATTGTCTCCTGCCACTACACCAGCAAACAATCAAAATGGATTTGTAGTTACAGGTATTTGGCCATTCAATATTTGAAGATGCTGAATTGTTACCATCGGAAGTTAAAATAATACAACAAAAGATCAGAAAATAAAAAAGTCAGAAAAAAGAAGTTACTAGAGAGCATACGTCTTCGGACTCTGAAGAAGATGGTGATGATATATACCTTCTTCCTGTTTCTACAAACTTTTATTTAGTTTCACCTGTCCCGGTGTCCGTCTGTCTGTTATCAAATCTTGTTTAATTTGTCCCACTTCTAATCGTCCGATTGATTTGAAATTTGGCAAGTGTACACAATTCCGGTGACAACGCATTAAAAACGCATTATGGTCCGATTCTATTCAAAATTGGTGTCTAGGGGTTTTCGGGGTCGGAGATTATGATTTTGTCAAAATTCAAAAATAAATTATATAGAAATTACTAAACTAGTTATTCAACATCATAAATACTAATAAATAAAAAATGAATTAACGAAAAAAAAAACAAGCTTTTATTGGTTGTTAATAAAAGCAGAACTAAAAAGTTGATAATAAAAATTATGATTTTTTTTTAAAATACTATATATACAAATGCACTTGAAAGGAAAAAATAATTCATTTCATTGTTGATCTAGGTTATTCTGTGAGTAACAGATTCAAAAGCTTGCCACGGATACAAAATAGGTAATCTTGCGCAGCAAGATTTACAGAATAACTTAGATTAACATTGAAATAAATTATTTTTTCCTTTTAAGTGCATTTGTTTTTTTAATATTTTTTCTTTATCATTAATAATGCGTTTATTTTTTTTGAGACATCCAATGAATAATTATTATTTCGTACTTTTAATGTTTTTATATTCAAATAAATTCTAACATAGGTACATTGTAACAACTAATCCCTCATGGTGTAACAAATTTCCCCACAGTGGGGCACACCGGTACATTTTGCATCAGTGTTTTGGAATATAAATAACTTCATTATGCATGTAATAAATTGCGGATTAAAATTTGTAGTTCAAGTGGAAGTATTACTGAATTGGATGTATTACTGAATTGGATGTATTTACTTTTTTAATTCGATGCTGGAGTTGGGTAGAAAAAATAAAACGATGAAACTGTAAGAACCTGCCCCACCCTCCCCTATAAAGGGATAATGTGCTTTCCAATATCCTGAGCAATGAATTTGGGAGTCATTCGAGTGGATTCCTGGGTATTTTTTTTTCAAAGGAGTTGAGGAAAAGCAAGTTTCAGTAGAATTTAAGAGAAATAATTTCCATAAAATCTCTTAATATATGGAAGCAAAATACCACTCAGTGAATAATCTCTAATCTTCAGGGGTAGAATGAAACAATTCCGACCCAACAAAGATACAAGATATGTTTTCTTTAAATTTATGTTTCTATATAGTCTCCATTTAAATCTACATTCTTCTCCCATCGATGCTCGATATCTCTTTAACCCGTCCAAGTAGTACTCGGCGTCTCTTTATCTGCAAAATAATTGTTTATGTGGGTGATGGCATCTTCATTTGACGAAAATATATGTCCTCCGAGAGCAACTTTTAGCTCAGGGAACTGAAAAAATCGCTTGGGGCTAGATCTGGCGAGTAAGGAGGGTGGTCAAGCAGTTCAAACCGTAATTCGTAGATTTTCGCCATGCAACCGCTGAGGTGTGAGAAGGCGCATTGTCTTAGTAGATGAAACTTTTTTTTTCTGCGAATGTGCCCCTTTTTCCACAATTCCTGCATCAGCTTATAATGCGTAGTATTTCCTTCTTGAAGATAATCGAATAAGATAACTCCATGACTATCCCAAAAAACAGCCGGCATCACTTTTCCAGCTTTTGGCTTTTTTGGATGCCATTCCCCTTTCGCAGTCTACTGTTTTGAATGTATCTTTGTTTCTGGGGTATTATGGTGTATCCAAGTTCCATCTACAGTAATTAGTCGGCGACAAAACTCTAATTTATTGCTACTGAATGAACTGCGACAACAGAGCGTTGGAAATGTTATTTGAACACGTTTTTGGTCTAACGTGAGCAAACGTTAGACAGCTTTCCCAACGCCCGGACAGCTTTCTCATGCCTAATTATTCATGCATTATATGACAAAACGTTCTTTGAACATATTCATAGTCCTTACTATATCTCTCACTTCAATTCGACGATCGTCTAGCGCCATTTGGCGAACTTGCGATGTTATCGTCAGTGGTTGCAGTTTTTCGACGTCCCGAACGTTCATCGTCTCCCAAGTTGGTACGGCCACGTTTAAATTCAGCTGCCCAAAATTTCACGGTGGCACAGTGGTCAAAATAACGAAAAATGAAACAAATTCGAATTTTGGTAAAGTTTCCGTTTACACTCCCAACTTCGTGGAGGGTAAACAAAAGACCAAATAACCTTTTCCTAGAATTGCGGGTAACTATTGCGAAACATTTGCGCTCTTCAGCTTCTCAAAGACGACCATTATATCGTGTACGTTTTTCGGCGTCATACATGTACTTTTTCTTCAGAGTTCGATTAGCTCCAGAAAGAACATCTTGTGAATAATTCCTGTGAAACTCAGGTAAAAGTCAATCAAGGTATGTAGTTTTTATTCCATGTTTGATAAGGTAAATTGGTCGATTGTTTACTCAGTTATAATAGTTAGTTTCTGTGCTGTTATTAGAATGAACGTGCGTACATTTTCAACTTTCGTTAGACTTACAAAAATGCCCCACACCTACCCGTTCTGAAGAAATGTCTAATGGATAGCCTGAAGTCTCTATGAAAACATATCAAAAATTTGCTTGCTCATACTTGCACTTTTTTGAAATATTAATTAATTATGAGCATGAAGAGTGTTTCAAAAACGCATCAAATATATTTGACCCACATTGAATTAACACCTCATTATTTTGTAAAAAAAACACATTTGCTAGAATGTGACTGTCTATATTATAAATATTTCAAGAATATTTTTGGTTCTGAGTTTGCTAATTAAAGTTAAACATTCAAAAAGTCATCATTTAAAACATTTGATCTAATACCAAAGTTACCCCTTCTGAAACCAACCCCTTTGTGACAAATTTTCCCATGGTTCTCGTGAGCTTTGAAAACAATTCAGCAAAAAGAAGGCTTCAATCTGATTTTATTGTTTAACCATCCCTTCTAAATTCCACCCGTTTGTGACACGTTATTTTATATTTTTCCCATGATTTTCGTCGGCCTTAGAAGCAATTCCGCGCGCAAAATAAAGGCTCAAATCTTGATTTTTTTTTGCGAACCACCCCTTCTAAAAACCACCCCTTTGTGATTTTTCAAATGCTTTTTCCATGATTTTCGTCAGTCTTCAAAGCATTTCAATCTTTTTTTCTACCTTTCTAAAAACCCCTTTGTCAAGATTTTTTAAATATTTTTCCCCTACCCCTTTAAAAACCACCATTGTTCCACCCCCTCTAAACTACCTCCTTTTGTGGCAACATTTTTTCCATGATTTTTGACAGCCAAAGGCTATTAAGCAAAAAAAATTAATTGGTTCCGTTTTTTTCGTCATGGGGACCCCTGTGGGTGGTGAAGAATGTTGCCCGTACCCACCGTCCAACTCGTCTTTGATTTGCGTAGGAATATTGTCTTTTAAAAACAAATATTCAATAACAGCTCGATACTTGATGTTTTCCTATTTCACAAAAACACTCACATCGATTCACTCAAACGATTGTCAAACAACAACTTCCAAAATCGCTGCAATTTTGGTAAGTACTTTTCAAAAGATGCTCAAACACATTCCATAGCTATTGTTGAACTGCTACCATCTTTATGTTCAGGTCGGAAACTTTTCAGACTACCCTCGTCAATAGAAAGTCCTGTAAATATATTATTTGGTATAAAGTTACTCTTCAGGTGCGATATGAGTCAAGGTTGTCTGAGAGTACCCCCGTGATTTTATTTTTAATAATATTCACGCTGTAAACCGGGTGTCATCAAATCTATTAGAGAAGTCATAACTTCTAGAGTATTATGTGTATCAAAATGAGATTTGGTATAGGTAAATGGTATGTGAAGAAGAGAGTTTTCGCATATTTTCCACTTTCCGGTCACTTTCGGTTTCACCAGAAATGGATCTGATTTTGAATTTTTAAATGGAACGCCCTGTATATTGTAACATTTTTTGATTTCTGAGACAATTCTGGAAGTATGTGACATTTTAGAAAGTTTTTATGCCTACTTCATTTTTTTAGTCACTTTTAATATTGCATCTAGGTGGCTACGATCGGACGTAAACTAATCTGAAGACCTCAGGTGATGTCAGAAAATTACAATCGCAAAGTTTCAGTGACTAGTGTGATATATAGGAATAAGACAAGTTGGCAAAATTAGATTTTCAGGTCTAACTATTATTTTTCAAATAACGACCATTTTTCCGCAACCTTTTTTTTGGGAAAAAAAGGATTTTTTGACGAATCTAACGATACTAATTTATTTGCGTGGATTAAAAATAAGAATATAAATTAAATATTACTAAGGAAAATACAGGATAATAATTTATTTCCTTTGTCAAGTGTGCCATGAATAATAATTTATTTACTTTCACTGTGGTAAATTTTCAAAGTGCATTCCCCCTTGTTCAAGACACATTTCAGTTCGTTCAATTGTTTCCCTCAACAAGTTTCGTAACATTTGAGGTGTTAATGCCCGTAGAATTATTTCTTCTAAGATTTCAAGAGTGGCATAGAAAACCTCTTCTTTAACATGTCCCCAAATAAAGAAATCGAGCACAGTGAGATCCGGTCAGCAGGCAGGCCACCGTACTGGACCATTGGTTGCAATAACTTGATTATTAAAATGCTCTATTAAGTAATTGAAAACTTCTCTGGTATTATGAGGGGGGCTCCATCTTGTTGGAAGTGAATTCGCCGTAAAACTGCTAAAGGTAGATTATTAAGATGATCCTCGATTTCATTTCGAAGAAAACCTTAGTACCTAACCTCTGTTAACTGACCTCGAAACAATATTGGCCAAATTATTCTGTTTCCAACAATACCTACCATCCCAGATATTTGCCCTCTCTCATTGCATGTTGATTTTGTTGGGCCCAGTATCGAGTACTGTCATGGGGTATGATAGATTGATAGTTTGAAAATATGAACAGGAAGTTCATATCAATCAATCAATCAATTTATTTATCACAAAATATACATATAAATTCAATCACAAGGACCAAAGACAGATGCATGTTTATGACAAGTCACGAATAAATATCAAAACAAAATAAAATAAGATAAGATACCTACCATTAGATCAAAATACATGATAAAAATTGAGAAATTCATCTTCACAGGAACATACTTTTCGGACAATATATCATTAAAAGGTAGAAGACGTGAATACACAAGAGACAACAAGAGAGACAGTCACATATATATAAGTATGCTATATTGAATACAAATCAAATTAATTGCATATATCGCGAACAATAACACAAATTATACTAAATACTCATCAGGCTCTCTGAACTAGCTGCTGTTTCAGTCTTGTTCTGAAAATATTCAAATTGAGGGAGCTCTTAATATGCTCATCAAGAGAGTTGTATAATTTACAGCCAGTAAAAAAAAAAACTTTTTTGGTACAGCGTAGTCCGGTGATTCTCAGGTTGTAGTTGGCCTTTGAAACGTGTATTATGGTTATGCTTCTCAACAGTATTCAAAAACTTGTTTTTATTTTTATAGACGTATGTACAAACTTCCAGTATATATAAGCCTACAACAGTTAGGATTCTGAATTTTTTTAAATAATCTCTGCAGCTCGTTCTAGTATCGATACTAGCAAGAATTCTAATCGCATATTTCTGAAGTACCAATACTCTATTCACATGTGCACAATTTCCCCAAATCAAACCTCCATACTTTATATGGGAATGAAAATTTGCATAGTACAATGACAGTAGTGTGTACTCACTACAGTGGTTCTTCATAAATTTCAGACTATAACAGCTACTCTGTAATTTTTTACACAAACAATCAATATGACAATCCCAGTTAAGTTGCCTATCATAGGTAACACCCAATAGTTTCACTGATTTACTACTTACTATTTCATCATTGGAATCTTAAAAAAATTTGATTTCATCAGTCCTGCCATAACTAAAAAGAACAGTTATTGTTTTATGATGATTCAGTTGTAGGTAATTATTGTTGGACCATTTTAAAATATTGGCATATACCGCTTCAGCAGTAGTTTTCAACTTGAGATCCTTGTCGACAACCAAAATATTCGTGTCAGCTGCATAGCAGATAAAATGAACATTCTGAACCCTTTGAATATAGAGAATGAGATCGTTAGCAAAAATGTTGAAAAGTAGAGGACCTAAGACAGAACCTTTGCTTATTGAACATACCATCATTTGTAAATCGTGATTCGTCGAAAAATAGGATAAAGTTGGGTTAACTCTATGATCACAATCACAAAACACTACAAATGTTGATGTAACTGATATTTAAATGCTGATTCGCGACATCTGCATTTCTTGACTAATTCCTCTTGAAGAAACCGTTTTATCAACCTCAACCATAGCAAGAACGTTAATCTCAGTCTCTTCATTTATGATAAACCTCTCGATTTCCTTCTTGCCTGAAACTATTCTCAACATACGGATAATACTGATGGGCTGGATGTTGCCGATTGGGATATCTCTGAGCATACAACTCAGCATCATTCCCAAAATTTATATGACATTCTTCAAATATTAATGACATATCCACTTTTTCACTTTTGGTATACATTATTTTCAAGAGAAATTAAACTGAAATTTAACGAAAATTAAGAAACTTTTACTGTCTGTTCATAAAGCTTATGTCACTGTCATTACCTAAGATAGTGTTTTGTTTTCCAAGAAGAAGAAATAAAAATAACTGCTAAATATTATGCATCAAGGCTATCCATGGCACACTTGACAAAAGTAAATAAATTATTATTAGCAATATTTAATTTATGTTCTCATTTTCGTCAAAAAATCCTTTTTTCGGAAAGTGCTTGTCAAAAGTTGGTCGCCATGTAATGTAATTTTGCCAACTTGTCCTATTCCTGAACTTCGCGATTGTAATTTTCTGACATCACCTGAGGTCTTCAGATCAGTTTACGTCCGATCATAGCCACCTAGATGCAATATTAAAAGTAACTCTAAAAAAATTAAGTGGGCGTCATAACTTTTTAAAATGTCACATACTGATCCAGAATTGTCCCAGAAATCCAAAAATGTTACAATATACAGGGTGTTCCATTCAAAAATTCTAAACCGAAAGTGACCGGAAAGTGAAAAATATGCGGAAACTCTCCTCTTCACATACCATTTATCTATACCAAATCTCATTTTGATACACCTAATATTCTAGAAGTTATGACTCGTCTAATAGATTCGTTGACACCCGGTATAAGAGTGTATATTTTCATATAGCTCACTAATTGTTCAGTAGCTATTTTGTATAAATCTGATGATGAGAAATATGAAGCTGAACACTGAAACGGACTCCCTTTCAATAAATGAATAGTTTCAACATAAATTACTCACAATTATCACACTGAGAACTAATCACTTATTATTACTAATATCAACATGAGTACTGAATAGAAAAGAAATCAAATGAAATGGTACTCACACAAAATATTTGTACTTGAAAAGTTGAGGATTATTTATACAAATTTCAAAGAGCTAATAGAAAACTTACCTTCAGTTAAATGAAAACCTCTTATCTGCGCTATGGATATATGGCATGGGCTGGGACTTCACTCAGTTATATCCATTGAAAATAATGCAAAAAGAACATTGAAAAAAAATCAGATCAGATGAGCTTCTGATAAAAAATCTCAGAACATACACAATATACTTTTTCATCACGTGCCTAAAATATCTCAACACCCAGCAATACAACAAAATTACAACTCAAAATTAAAATGTATTGAAAAAGAATCATTAGATTCCCCCATTAATACTCAAAACCCCAAGCCAGAGAGGGTTTCTTTATTTGGAATCCAAGATATCAGTCTTAGATCCGAACAGAGGTCGTCCTTCACCCATATGTTTACCAGATGCAACATAATTTTTATTTAGTCTCATACAAAGATGAATACATCCCGAATGTATTGCCTATCAAAATATGTTCATGGCTATCTATCCTACATTAAAAAAAATAATTAAATTTGTTTGCTATGTTTCACCCACTTGTTTACCAAACGAATATTATTCGAATCAAAAGTTTCAAACATGAGGAATATGCTTAAGTGTTATTGCCTACTTGTTTCTCATCATGGCTACCAGGCAAGCAGGTATAAACAGGTAAGTTGATATAGGTGATTGCGCCAACCTATTCACCAATCGAAATACTTCTAAAAATAAAGAAAATTTTATTACAAACGTGTGATATAGTAAGTTCAAAAATCTGAGCAACAAAAGATGCGCGAGAGAGAAAGTTCAGCGTCCTTTTTAGTGGAATAGAGGATGTGTCCGTTGGAGCGACTGGCAATACACTTAAAATTATTATCAATAATTATTTTATATTTTAATTATATACAGTGCTTCTCAAAATTCCCCTTCCCCCCTCTTATTTTTGGAACGATTATACATAAACAAGTGAAATTTGGAAACTGAATATTAAAGGTTGTAAACTTCCCTACTAGTGATGATAGATGACGAAATCGTCAAAGATGACGTCACAAGGCCATTGTGACCAATAATTTCAAATGGAACCCTACGGCAAGCGACACCTCTTTTAAAAGGTATCGAAAAAACCTATTCAATGATACTAATTTTGTTTGTGTTTATGGCAGTTTCAATGGCTCATTAGTAAACATTAAAATTTAAATTCCATTCAGTATGATATTCATTACAGATTTAAGAATCAGTATCTACTCGAAGAAATTGCTCGAAGGGACCTCCATTTACTTCCTGACAGTGAAATATCCTATTTTAAACTCTTCTCGTACTTTTGCAAATGTGTCTGCGGAAACAACCTCACATTCTGCAACAATACGTTGTTTTGAAACGTCAATATTGTCAGGTTCAGTGGCGTACACCTTCGATTTAAGGTACCCCCACAGAAAAAAATCCAAAGGTGAGAGGTCCGGTGATCGAGCTGGCCATTCCGTTGAACCTCGTCGTCCAATCCATCTACCACGATACTCCTCATCCAAATACCGTCTTACTGCACCGTTATAGTATGGAGGAGCACCATCCTGTTGGAATGTTATTTCCAAATTGCCGAATGCATCTGGAATATCTTCCAAAATTTCAAGGATTAACGGTTCTATTGCGTTTTGCAACAGCTCCAGATAAACCTCACTAGTTAAATTAGTATTTAAAAAAAGAGGGACATCGATGTGGTTTCCCAGGATACCTGCCCAAACATTCACCTTCTGGGGAAATTGGGTATGTGTTTCACGAAACAGGTGAGGATTTGCGTCACTCCAATTACAGGTTACAGTAATTTACAGTAATTGACTACAAGTAGCAAATAAGCACATGAATGTCCCACTGAAGTTGACACTTGTTTGTGGGATGGTTCACATATGTGTTCCAAAAGAAATGAGATTAATATGATGATAGTAGTTACTTAATTCTAAGGAAGCGTTTTTGTCATTATAGTATAAATATAAATATTTTGGAAGAATTTGAATATTATAAATAACACTTAAGAGGTAGTATCTATACATATAGGTTTACAGACATACTCACATTTTTCCACGAACATACATATATACTGACATGGAATCATACAATGGTTCCATTATCAATGCAGAATAAAATCTAGAATCCTACGTTATGGGATTTTGCTACTGTAATAAAAATTTCCTATATAAAAGATTAATATAAATTATAGATAAAAATGTACTATACACACGGGTTTATATAAATAGATGAATAGATGAAATCACACTTGTTCACGAACATACATATAGGTATGTCGTCTAAACATGGATTCGCGTAATGCTCCTTTATCAATAAAACTTGTAAATTCTTCAGACGTGTATCAATTGTGTTGAAGTATTTTTTAAGAGGTCTTTCAATTTTTTCTTGAATGAACAAATAGATCGGCTTTCTAGAATGTCTAGTGGTAGGCTATTGTACAATTTCGTACCCAAATAATGATAACTTCTTTGTCCAATGGATCTGTGTGTCCGAGGACATTGGAATTGAAGGTTACGCCTTGTATTATAAGTGTGGGTAAGTTTAACCAGTTTATCCCTATTCATATATTGTCTGATATTGCTCTTTTTAAAGTGTAGCTTCCTGACATCTAGTACATCAGATTCTTCATATAAACGTTCACTTGGAAATCTTGAGCTTTTGGATAACATCAGTTTCAGGAAGCGCTTTTGAATAACCCTGAGTGGGCGTAGGTAAGTTTCTATATACCCCCATCCAAGAAGACCGTAGCTTAGGTGACTTTCCACTAAACTGTAGTATATTGTTTTTTTTGTTTCAGGTCAAGAATATCATTTAATTGTCTATATTTATGGAGAACAAACCGAAGTTTTTTGAGGACAAACTTCACATGATGATCCCATCGCATATGTGTATCTATCATAATTCCGAGGTATTTGATAGTATTTATAGAAGAAATCTGTAGGTTACCTGGCAAAGTGAGCTGTTGAAAGTCTGGCCGAGTGGTTTCATAAGTAGTAAATGGCAGAAAAAATGTTTTATCAATATTGATAGTTAGTAATCTGTTGTCAAAAAATGTTTTATTAAAGAAATATCTACTTCTACATCGTTTTTCAGACTGACCCAGTCTTTTCCCTTGTATAGAATTACCGTATCATCAGCAAAGCTAACTATTTTTCCTTCAGACTGTATTGAAAATAATCCGTTCACATAAATCGAGAAAATTACAGGTCCCAGCACTGTACCTTGAGGCACACCACACTCGATTTTCCTGAACTTACTGTAGGTTTCATTGATTTTGACACATTGTTGGCGCTCATCAAGGTAGCTTTTGAAAAGTTTCAGACAATTATCCCGTACCCCATTATTTTCAAGTATCGATAGTAGTATGGTGTGATTCACGGTATCAAACGCCTTCGAAAGATCTACAAAAACACCAAGGCAAGGTTTACCCTCATCCAAGGCTCCGTAAACATAATTTGTAAGCTCAATTATAGCGTCTTCGGTTGATTTACCTTCCTTAAACCCAAACTGCATATCAGATAGTAGCCTATACTTATGTAAATAGCTACAGAGCCTATTTTTCAGTATTCTTTCAAAAATTTTACTAAAGTTTGTGATGAGAGAAATAGGCCTATAGTTCTTTGCGTCTGTGATATCTCCCTTTTTGTGAATGGGTCTCACTACTGAAATTTTGAATTCATCGGGGAATTTCCCGGATTCTATACATCTGTTGATTATGTGAGTGAGTGGACTGACTATGTGAGGTGCAATTTCCTTGAGAGTTTCTGCCTTTATGTTATCGACACCCGGAGATTTGCCATTTTTTAGTTGATTTATAACTTCAAGAACTTCGATTTCTGATGTAGGAGAAATGAAAATTGAATTATTTGTGGTTTTCTCTTTCAGTACGTTCGAACCGTTCTTGACAATATTTTTTGCTAAGTTTGTTCCCATTTCTATGAAGGTGTTATTGAAAATAGTTGCTTTTTGTTTTGTGACTTGTAATAATAATTTTTTTTATTCTTCAGTAGTTTGTCTAAATTTTTTGGTGATTTCTATTTCCATTTTTTATTTTACTCCATTATGGAAGATTGTACTATTTCTATAAATTTACTTGTTGCTGATTCAATGTTTGGCATCGAGTAAACCTCTCTCCAAGATATTTTACTAATTTTTCTCAAAAGTTGTTTATTATTTATTTGGGAAAAATATTTATTTTTTTCCTCAAATATTTCTTTTTGATTTGGAAAGACTATTTGCACAAGGGTCGAATAGTGATCTGTGATATTGGTGCGGAGAATAATTGGCATCACGTTGCTAAAGTCTTCAGATTTATTATTCACAAATATATGGTCGATACATGATTTTGCATTTCCTTGTACCCTTGTATAATTATTTATACCCGATATATATCCATGTTCACTCAGGACATCCAAGTATTCATTCGAGTGGTCAGAGTGATTGAGAATATCAATGTTGATATCTCCGACAATTAGTTTCGAATGGTATTGGTGGTCGTTATCATTATTTAGGTACGATTTTAAATTTTCAATAAATTCAGTGATACTTGTGGATGGTGACCTATAGAAGGCGTGTACAACCACATAATTTTCCCCTAAAGCAATTTTTAGTTTGATAGTAAATGATCCATTAAATTCATGTATACTATGGGATTGATAAAGATCTGATTTAACGTAGGCTACAACTCCATCATTCTGATTTAATTTTCCCTCATTATAAATAGTTTTATATCCATCCATGCTGTAAAGCGTGACATCCGGTATATATCTCGTTTCTGTTAGCACGATACAGTCGAATTGTGATTGAAACTGCATTTAAATATTTGAATATTGTTATGTATGAGCTTGAAATTATGAGATTTATAAATTTTGTTTACTGTGAAAATTTCGTTCACTTCATATGCAGTATTTAAAATATAGGAATCTATTTGTTTTATTTCGAAATTGGCGATATAGGGATCCATTACAATAGATTGCTATCTATCGGTGTGATTTCTTTCAATGTTAAAAAGTATTAAAAGGTAAGTGTGTTAGTCTATGGGCTTATACTAATATTCGATAAGTTTATTCTAATGACTTTTACTGAGGATTTGAGTGTTCAAGAGTTCTAATTAATGGTCTGCTTATTTCTTAACGATCTTGTTTCCTTGATTTCTTTCATCTTCATGGGTTGATTTCTGTTGGGGTTATTTGTTGATGGTTTCGTTGTAATTGGTGATTTTGACTCAGTATTTTCATGTATGTGATGTTTCAGTATTTCCGTTCTTGTAGTTTGTTTTTTCAGTTGAGGTTCTGTAACATCTGGTATTTCACTGATGGAAGGAGTATCTTCGAGCTCTTTCGAGGAGTGATGTGTTGTTGTTGGAGTAGATGGGGCACTTTTATTTTTTGGTTGTATTTTTGGTAAGCTAGATTCTAATTCTGTGTTCAGGCTATCGGTGGGGTTTTCCAACTCTTCAATGGTGTATGGTACCGCATTCACGAAGAGTTTAAAGTTTTTTATATGAGCTTTCTGGTTTTTAGCCCTGGCTTCCTTCAGATGATGTACTAGATTTCTATTTAGTTCGCGATCTTCAGGTCGTAGGTCATGTGTAATGGAGATGCCAGTGCCCTTGAGCTTATAAAGATGTTTGAATATTTTTTGTTTCTGCAGATTCGAGATGAATTCTACAATAATCGTGTTTTTTTTCCCGATGAGGTGGATGTTGTTTATATCCCTCTCGTCCAGTTTACATCCAAAAATTATATTTAGTTGTTCCAAAGTGGTATTTAGGAGATTTTCCCAGTCTGTCGTTATACCAAATATAACTATATTATTCTTTTTGTTTTCTCGCTCAATATAGACGATTCTCTCTTCAATTTTGGAGTATTTTTTCTCTAGGTTTTCAAGTTTTTGGTTTAAGGTGTCGTTAATAGATTTAATCTCCGCCTTTATTTCACTTGTGTTTTTCTTTATAATCGTTTCCAATTTACAGAGCAATTCTTGGTTAGTAATTTGATCCATGTTTCTATACCAAGCTCATGGATCATTTATATTCGATGGTGAGCCGCAGTGATGTATTTTTTGTTCAATTTTTTATGAATGTGCCTTTTATGATAAGAGTGTGATTGATCAATTTATACATCAATTTTTCACCTGTTCACTGTGTTTTTTTATAGTTTCTATTTACTCACTGTGTTCGATCTTCTTATCCATTTTCAATGATATAAAATTCAAGATTTTGGTGCACTTTATACCACTAGAATTATATAGTTTAATCGGAGCACATGTACTCATGACAATTTCTTAGAACATAGATGGTTGTTGACAGAAGGGATTCGTCACTTTACATATCAATAATAAAATAGATAGAAAAGTATCTTCCCCGAATAGGCTTTTTTTATACCTTCACATTCTGTGTATTTACATTTCCATTCAGATAGAAAGTACTTTCGTCACTGAAACAAATTGTTCTGACATAGTCTGGCTGTTGGTTAATTTTAGTTTCCATATTTTCACAAAATTCTAGTCTTCGGTCTGGGTCGTCATCTGAGAGTTGATGAACCATTTTTAATTTGTATGGATGAAATTTTTTTTTCAACACCCTATGTACTGTACTTCGACTGACTTCACAGGTAGATGCAACGTGAGTTGTTGAAGAAGTAGGATTAACTATTACTTCTGCCAGTATATCAATTTTTTTCTCATCAGAAATTTGTGGTCTGCCAGATCGTTTCGCATCATTAATACTACCCGTTGTTTCAAACTTACGGAGAAGCTCCCTTAAATAAGTACTCGAAACGGGGCGATCGGGAAACCTCTCATTAAAAATTCGTTCTGCTGCATGAATATTTTGTCCAGTTCCACCAAGAATTAGGATCGCCACCTAAAGCACGTACCATTTCGCTTCTTGAAGCACTTAAACGTTCGGCTCACAACAGTTTAACAAATTATTGAAATTTACAAAAATATTAAAAGTACCAAAAGCTGCTAAAACAGTTGAACGTTCGATCAACAATACACAAATTATTAAATGTACAAAAACTTGGACAATTACAAAAACGTCAGCTTATTTGACAACTATCCAGAGGCGGAGCTTGAATTTGGAATTTTAGTATTAACTGATTCAATTCATCACAGCTTTACGTTTTTTAAAAGCGAGTTTCCAAAACTGCCATAAACACAAACAAAATTAGTATCATTGAATAGGTTTTTTCGATACCTTTTAAAAGAGGTGTCGCTTGCCGTAGGGTTCCATTCAAAATTATTGGTCACAATGGCCTTGTGACGTCATCTTTGACGATTTCGTCATCTATCATCACTAGTAGGGAAGTTTACAACCTTTAATATTCAGTTTCCGAATTTCACTTGTTTATGTATAATCGTTCCAAAAATAAGAGGGGGACTTTTTTTTGAGACGCACTGTATATACATATACACGTCACACGCAGCTGCTATGCTACGTCCTCCTCTATTGCACTAAATAGGACGCTCAGCTTTCTCTCTCGCGCATCTTTGCTTGCTCCGATTTTCAAACTTCAAAGCCTGGCAATAATATTGACGGTTTATTGCAGGCAATAATAATTAATAATAATTTTATTGCTTCTAAAAACGGGTTTACAGCAAGAAGTATGTGTGTGTACAAATATATATATATATATATATATATATATATATATATATATATATATATATATATATATATATATATATATATACGTTTAAAAATGAATTAATCATATAACAATCCGCTAACAGTGGATTGTAAAATCTTAAAAGTATAATAACCTAACCATCATTCAGGCAATACTATATCATCGCGTTTGTAATTGAATTATCTATATCATTTTACCTGTTTATACATGCTTGCCCGGTAGCCATGAACAGAAACAAGTAGGCAATACTTATTACTATTAGGCATATTCCTTATGTTTCAAACTTTTGTTTCGAATAACATTTGTTTGGTAAACAAGTGGGTGAAACATGACAATTTTTTTTAAAATTAAGGATAGCCATGAACATATTTTCTTAGGCAATATATTCGGGATGTATTCGTCTATGTATGAGACTTGATAAAAAAAATATTTCATCTGGTAAACAGATGGGTGAAGGACGACCTCTATCCGGATCCTGTACTATATAGAATACCCATGGAATTACCCGATCATTTAACGGGATCATTAAATGATTTATAACTTCAGAAGCACCAATTAACATTCCTCCAATATCGCTCGAAAGAATTGTAAATATATTTTCCGTGTCAACAACCCTGGAATAAAGTTGGTCGAAGAATTTTAGTTTCAATCAGATCTCGTTAACTGAGAACCTTTCCTAAAAATTTGCAGCTGTGATTGAACGTCAGAAAATAATTATGGAGTTCCCAATCGTAATAAAGTAATCTTCAAATGGAAATTAGAAAACGTGGATATTGAATACCTACAAAGAAAATATTTCAGTGAAAGTGAAATTATGGTCGCTTCCGATGAAACCGGAAGTGATGGGAAAGAATAAAATATTGGAAAAGTTTTCAATTTTGTATTGTAATTTTGTAAGTCCTAGCTGCTTTTAATCGCGCCCCTTGCAAACTATGGATTCTTTAAAATATAGGTACGTTGTAGTAAACAACAAGATGGAATGTCAATATGAATTGCAAGACTGGCCGCCTTCGTCTCGTTGAACAATTTTCATACCAGTGGCTTACATTTGTATTGTGAATTTGAAATATCCAACGAAAATTAATTTTTTTTCGTGGAGTTACAAGTAAAACTTTCAAAATATTCAATGAAGAGTTGGAATTTTTTTTTCTATCGTATATTGAATAAACAGTATCACATAGGAGATCGTGCCATAGCCTAAATTCCCATACTAACGAATGGATCTTCTTGATTTTTGATACGGGTGAATAAGCGATATTCAACATATTTTAATATTACTTTTTTTTTTCTAAAATACTATGTACATTTCAATCATATAATCAAATGATTCCTACCAAAAAAGGGGAAGAAGTAATGTAAGAGGAACATCGAATTTCAAATATTTAACTTGAGTTTCCATTCAGATTGAATGTAGAAATCATCACAAGTTTGCTCGATTTCTTGTGTTTCCGAGTATAATAATCATGTTACTTTGTTACACACTGGTCATGTTCAATATGTATATTTCCAATCCTAGGACTTGCTCCTGCTGTCGACTTGTTGACATGACAACTATTTCAGTGCTTTCTTAAGCTCTGCAAAGAGTGAGTAACGACCAAAGGCTTATAAAGGCTTATTCAAAATGGAAATGTAGAAAATTGGAGATCAAATACGTGTTCCATGAATCATTTGTATTTAGTATCAAACCATATTTGGTTCAAGATATTCATAAGGAACAACAGTTTACCTGGTGCATACAATAGTGCAGAAATGAATCCATTCGAATACTGGTCATATAAAAGCAATGAGGAAATTAAAAAGCATTTACAAGCAACTATGTATTTCTTCGACTGAATGGAAGCTTGCTCACTATATGCTGCGATCGATCAGAAAAGATAATTGCCTGGGGACCAATCCGTTTCCGCAGTGTTTTTATTTGGCATGTTAATGAATTGATATCCACACTTTTTCAACAAAATATAAAACACCTGGTAAAGTCTCGGCGGGATCAACGGTTGAAAAGTTGCTCTCCACTCATATCTTGACATAAATATGATTTGATATTCAAGGAACGTGCATTTAAATTTCAATTGTTGACATTCCATATAATTTTGAAATAAGCCCCTATCCGTAATGCAGCTCATTGTGAAGTTCAAGCAAGTACTAATGAGTTGCTACATCAACAGCAGGTATGAATGAGATAAAAAGGTTTTAATTCCATGGAAAATGTGGAATACTTTGAAATATACATATGGAACATGATCTGTGAAGGGTATATGATAATATACTGAGTGTAATAGGAAATTTGAGGTGAATGTCAGCTAGAAATACTCATCCAATAAAAAACATGATGGTTTTACGTTTTTTCAAATGGAAAAAGTCAAGCTATATATTTCGATGTTTCCTTCAAATTTGATATTCTTCTTTCATATTTTTCGTAGGAATTATAAATGGATTATATGACCGAATCCCAAAATAAGTTAATAATTTTGGGATGGAAACATACACAGAATTCCTAAAAGCAAAGAATATCGAACCTCTCTGTGGTGATTTTTACATTTAATGGACGAGTTATATTAAATTATTTCCGGGGTAATATAACTAGTTCTATGCACGATTTATATTTGGCGAGAGAATATAATGAACATTATCAGATAAAATGAAGTTAACACGAAACAGTTGACGGTTGACATGCGGTGATAATGGAAATATCATCGATTTGATACCATGTGACACGAATTATATTATCAGCTGTAGCTACAAATGCCAATTCAATACAAAACATTATTTACGTTTTTTTTTCCAAATGGAAAAAGTCAAGATGTATATTTCGATGTTTCCCTCAAATTTTATATACTTCTTGCTTTTTTTTTCTTAGGAATTATGAATCGATCATATGACTGAATTATTAAATTATTTCATGATTAAAATGTATACATAATTCTCAAAAACAAGCAGAAGTTAATGATATTCAATATATAATTGAAACAACCAAAATTTCAGACTTTGCATTGAAAAAGAATACGCCACAAATAAATATGAAACCTGGCACACTTTTTCTCAGAATTCACATTCAAATTTTGTTTTTCCTTAAAAGAATAAATACCGTTGAATTTTGTTGATTCGTAATGCAAGAGTTGTGGCACTTAACTTCGGCTTATACCAGCTAATATAAAGTATCATTTCATACCAGTTGTACAATACACTACTTCTGCTGATTACATGTATCCAATAGTCGTAGAAAAATGCATTCAATAATAATTGTTCAACAATAATTCTAAAACTAAGCTTATACTTATATACTTTTTAGTATACTATACTCACCAGCAGCCATTTTGGTGTTCCTTTTTCAATCTGCGTATGTTGAATCAATTCACATGATGGGACTCAGGAATAAGCACAAAACAAATAATTTATTGATTGAATTCTCTGTCTCATCGGAATTTTATTATTATGATAATTAGATTACATTTTGTTTCTGAAAATTCGAACATTTAGTGAAATATACAATGAGCACCAATTGATGTTTATTGGAGAGAAATAGCTGTTTTTGCTCACTCGCTGTTTGACTGTTTATCTAAATGGTAATTTTATAGTATTTTATGTATTCAACAATGAATAATAATTCCCCAAGTCTTCTCCATGATAGTTCAATATGAATTAAACTAAAGGTTGGTAGATGAAGAGCAGAAAACAACTACTTTCCTGGATAATACCACGCAGAATGTTGAATGGTATCTGCTCGACATCTATGCAATAAATACTGAATTGCAAATGTTTCTTTCTGAAAGACATGATTGTGTTTAGTTCAAACCAGTCTCACCTGACACCCATAGACCAGTTTCGGGCTGTTGGCCCCTCATCAGTATAGGGTAGTCTCAACCAAAGATCCGAAGATTCCAGCCTGAAGCGAGACTGAATTAAACATCAACACAGCCATGCTTTAGGCAACAAAAGGTACAAGTAACGGGGTGAATTACAAAATCATCTGCAAAACGGCACCTGGTGACAGAAAGGAACACCCCAGAAACTCAATAACAACCTATTTCGAATGAAGTTGAAATAGGAGTGGCTACTTGGCCGACTACCATATGAAATACAGAGGAAAGCCACTGTTTTCGCAAAATGCAGAGGAATATTCAACAAAGAGTAAAAATTCCCAAAGTCTTCTCCATGACAGTTTAATATAAATTTAACTAAAGGTCGTTAGATGAAGATCAGATAACAACTACTTTCCTGGATAATACCACGCAGAATGTTGAATGATATCTGCTCGACATCTATGCAATAATTCATATAAATGAAAACTAAATTCCAAATGTTTCTTTCTGAAAGACATGATTGTATGTAGTTCAAATCAGTCTCGCCTGACACCTGTAGCCCGGTTTTTAAACTAAACAAAATCATGTCTTTCAGAAAGAAACATTTGCAATTTTATTCATTTATATGAAGTATTGCATGTCAAGGAGATATCATTCACTATTCTGCGTGGTTTTATCCAGGAAAGTAGTTGTTTTCTGCTCTTCATCCACCAAACTTTAGTTTAATTTATATTAAATTGTCATGGAGAAGACTTTAGGAATATTTACATTCTGTTGAACATTCCCCTCCATTTTGCGAAAATAGTGGATTTTCTCTGTATTTTATTTGTTGTTTTGAAAAATCTTCAATAGAAATATTTTCAATTGGTCAAAATTCCCAAGAATCATGTTAATATATGTATTTCTGAGTCTTCAGGAATAGGATACCTTTGTTCAAAATCCGGTAAAAAATTCTCCTAAAATTATGTATACAATAGATTTGCTACTGCACATACAGGCAGAAGAATTCTGTTTTATTTTCTTCCTATTTATAAAGTACCACCAAAAGCATTTTGATGAGATTTTAAAATTCTGTAATTTTTTTAATTTCTCCGAAACAAATGCTATCTTCTTGACATCATCAGCTCATTTTTGGGGGTTGAAGAGGGGTTAAAAAGTACCCAAAACAATTTCTATTTAGTTTTTTGAATAGAAGTTGTGCAGGGTGGCGTATATCACATGAAAACCAAGTCCATAATTTTTTACCGAAATTAATTTCCAAAAATAACATATTAGATCAAAATACTTTGTCTCACAAACAGGTGTTCGGTACACTATTTTGTATTTGGTTTGAATTAAATGTGTATCTGGTGTTGAATATAACTTGTATTTGGTGTAAATATATAAATAACATTTTACTATTGTGTAGACCCCAACGATTATCTCAAGGGAAGATCTCATTGTTCTCAAATGACACGACCAATACTGACCACGAGGAGCATGTTCCGATTCAGTTCCAGCGAAACGGACAGCGAAATCCATCCATCAGAAAAGAGCATCCGTGTATTGTAGGATAAAATTGTTACTCGATTTACATTTCATATCTGACAAGTGACAAATGAATAATGTTGCGATATGTGCTGTTTCAAACTACTATATATCGTCGTCCACTTCTTCTAGCGTGTCGTGAAATGTGAACGATGCGGATTACAATGAATTTTCATGTAGCAGAATTGCATGACATCTTCGGTGTCACTGGCGTATCCCTGGGGCTATCCTAGAGCCTGTTCAGAGACTCGCTCGGGAAAAGGTCTTTCTTTCCCAGACTAGGGAAAATTCTCAAGAGTCTATCGTTTTCTAAGGTGAAGGAGGAACATTTCTGAACGTGACACAGGAGTTCAATATTATTCTGACATGAAGTTCACTCAACGATTCAATGTTTTGAATTCTAGAATTATGTTGTGACATGTATTGTTGGCAGTAAAACAATGAAGAGATTAGCCAATTTCCTGTTCTTCCTCAAATCGGTAAACACATGGTGTGTTAGAGTTTTTTTTCGAGTGGAGCGATAACAGCCACTTCCACTGCAACCTTCTCAGATTTAATGTGGCTCGATCCTAATTAAATTAGAGTTCGCTTCCGAAGAAGTCGATAATGACGCTCCATGGTATATTTTCGAGATCTTTGGGCTCTAGCTGCCCGTAATTTATACGGTAGAATCTTGTTTAATCCAGACCTTGATCTGACAAGATGTGCTCTGCTGTTTCTTCATCTCTTGGAAAAGCGACACTCTGCGTCCGATTTTTTAAGTGCTTCGCAGTCTGCAGGGACCTGTCAATAGTTCTCTTATGATTCTCAGATTCTTTCCCTTCAGTTCTAACAAGGCTGGTTCTTCTTTTTGAAAGGTTTAGTTCAAAAGCAGTGGACTCACTTTTTTTCCCGCTCGGTCCAGTCTGAGAACACTATGCTGTTTGATATTCCGAAGAAGGGCTCTGGTGCTATGAACTCTGTTATAGGGCCTCATTCTGCTAGAAGGTCGGGTGTCTCATTTCTTTCACATTTTTTTTATGCCCAGAGACCCATAGCGGAGTTATTCCTTTTATCCCTTGCCTAGGCTACAAAGTGCCTTACCAATCTGAATGATGATTCGACTTGATGCCAAAGCTTTCAATGCTGCTTGGCTGTCCGACACGATTTTGGATTTTGACCTATTGATGTTGACTCTTCCTATTCAGTATTTCTTTAGGCAAAGTACGATTGCATGGACTTCTGCCTGGATTAATGTGGCGTGCTGTCCCAGCACTATATACTTGTTGGAAAAAAATAGAGGATATATGTATATTCATTTAATGTAAGTGAATATGTCTCATGATAATAGAAAAGTCTATTCAGTGGGGAAATTCTTGATATCAGTGCATTATCTAGTTTTATCACATATTTTCTGCTGCAGTCCTTCTAGAACCTTCAAGAAACAAATCATTTAAATGAAACATTTCTCGAATATAATATTCAAGCTTCAAGTATATCAAAATGCCGTATTGAAACATTCTCAGTATAGCCTTTGGTGTCTATGAATCCACGGTTATATTATAAGAGAAGATTACAATATAAAAAAAAGAACTGCTGAACATTTTTCTGTTCTAAATCTAAATACTGGATCACATTCTCGAATTGAGCTTCCTTCCTAGCTAAAATAGAATATGATGAAAATAGTTTTGGTAATTTTTTTTTATCTGAAATTCTTTAATAACTTCTCATTTTTTGAGATTTGTTCAATAATTTGTTACTGCCTTTTTGTTTAGTTTTTGTTATTTTCCTTCCTGTATGTCTCAATTTTGTAGGTTTTTCCTTTCCCGATTTATTGTGCAAAACTTAAATCCTTCTTTTATTTTTGTCGACCTGTATACATACACACATGATCTGATAGCAAGAAAAGATAAAAAATCATTAATATTATGTAATGTCTCTTAGATCGATCGTATCATCAAACCAGTGAGATGAATTTCGTTCAACGAATCAGAAGACAAAAGTACTTCCTCGATATTGCCAAGGCCTCTTCAAAAATCTGCCACAGTAAAATAGTATTCTTTAATTTCAGCACAATTCTAAAGTAAAAGTGGTAATGGCCATACAATTATTAAGCTCATAGAGAGAAAAGTTTAAGGTTTTTCATTGAAAACAAACAAGAGAAAATTGAAAAGTTTCGACCACGAAATAGAATTTGTTTTCCAAACGGAATTGATAATAGGATTTTTTTTCTCCCATTAAAAAAATGGATATTAATCTTGTATTAAAATAGTATATTATGATAGATACAAGTGTATAAGTGAGCCTTTAAGCACGCGCAACGTTGCAATTGCTTAAAGGCACTCACACTTGTGTATCATAGCTTTTTTATTATAGCTGCATCATAACTTCAATAAAATGCTGGAAATGAATTTAGATCGGATAATGTTCCTTATATTTTGAAACATCTAATCAGGTATGTAATGTACATCTGATGTCACATCTTGTTGACATGGATATAGCAATTGTTGTTTACAAGCTTATTTGACAGTTCATTTGATTGATATGAAAGTTGGACTTGTTTTGTTACCTAGCAACCTTTAAGACACGGCGTGTTTTAATCTTGAGATTTCCCACGCTTTTTCCTTTAAAACACGAAGTGTTTTAATTTTGAGATTTCGCATGCTTTTTAGTTCATAAAACAAGGATTATGATGCAGGTATGCCTTCACATTTTTTTTTCAATTATAAACCAAAGAGACCTTGATGAAAATAATAGCCTTTTGAAAAGAAATCGAATATGTAAAAATATATGGGGTGTTCTATTTGAAATAACATAACTTTTGTATAATATTCTCTATTTTAGTACCAATTTTTCAGAATATGGCATCCACTTCTACAAATCCTATTTGACACATTTTTTTTTTATTGGCGATCGGAAAAATGAAATAAAAGGGTAATTACTACTTATTCAGAAGAGTAAAGCAAGCATTCGTAATTTCTGAGAATATAATTTCTTGAATATTATTTTAAAATTTGCTTCATTGCACACCCCTGAATACCCATAATCAGTAATAATTAGAAGTACGAGTAACGCCCGTGACACACATGGCGAATTTTTCCGATCTGATAATTTACCGTCGCCGCCGTTCGAACAGTAGCCCACTGAAGTAAATTAGAGCTTACATATTAGACGAAAAAAGAAAAATGATCGGTCTGTTCGACGTCGGCGGTAGCTGTGCAGCCGTCGAGTGCCACTGGAGCCGACGGAAATTTTCCTTCCACATTGCACTAGTGGCCTACGTTACCAAATGCACGTTTACATACCAGTTTTTCTACCGTTTAAGTAATTTGCTTATTTTGATTTGAACTGCATTCTTGACATTTTATCAATATATTCGTTGAATATGAGTGACATAGATGATGAAAGTCTTATTTCATTACTCGAACAAGAGAAACTTGCATTACGGGATAAAACCCTCGCATTTTTTAGGATCGAAACGCTATGAAAACGCTTGCGTATCCGTCAAATAAAAATACAAAATTGGAACATTTTATCTCAATACATTTGTGTACTAAAGAATTCGGATTTGTTATTATTTAGCGGCATGGTAATGAATTGCTTAATGGATACTTCATACCTTCGAATTCCTGAACCTAGAATTTCAGCTGTTTTAGAATTTTTGTTGGGTCTCTATTGATTGGATTAGTAGAATATTTATAAAAAATAAGTAGAGAGCACACCACGCTTTCTTAAAAAAAAGTTAATTTTCTGGTCAATGACTATTTTTATTATTTTTAAATTTTCAGTTCATATTGCTACAAACTACGGGAGAAAACTCATCGATTAATGTATCCACATGAGAAGTTTTTACTAACCCTTGTTGAAAGTAGATTGTAGGGCGGTCGATATGGCTCTCCAGCCTCTCCGTACCTATAATATTTTGTACATAACTTTTGGTGAGAGTACTGAGGCCGTACCAGTGAATTCATCAAATTTTAAGAAATGTAAATTAGGCATGTTTACCAGTGAATTTACCAAATCTTGGAATTAGCTTTTTTCTGACGATCTTGTATTGTCATTAGTTTTTAATACGTATGCAAAATTTCAAATGATCGGACGTCTGGAAGTGGGTGAAAATTAATTTTAAAGATACAATACAAACAGGTGAAGCTAATGAAGCGTGTGTGAACAAATAGTGAATCCATATTTGTCCACATAGCTATACGTTCTAGAAAGTGGTAGGGATCTTGATATATTCGTTTTAGAGATTCTAGAATTGGCAGTGACCATACTCTGTAGTGGCACAAATTTTTTACTCGCATTGCATTGCTCTCCGTTCATAATACCGTTAAAATGATGTGATTTGATTTAAAGATGAAAATATACTGTCTACCAGTGTATATAAAGAAGCATCTGTTTTCGACTTGTGACAACTGTTTTGCATGAGTATTCTGAACAACACAAAAAAGGCAACATTCAGCTAGAACAAGTCACCCATTCCCATAACACAAGAAATAAACGCATCGTATCTCGGACCAGTACTCTTCCAGACTCTACCTCAAAAACAAAAGAACATTTGAAATATGGGAAAATTCAAAAAGGAAATTAAAAAATGGATTCGAACAATGGAAGACTGTTTCTTACTAGTCACTAATAATAATTGTTTCTGAGGAATAAAAATCTGTAATTTCTCTTTAGTATATCAAATAGTTTTTTTAACTGTTTTATTTATCGGAATTTATTATTAAATTATATTAGAATAATTATAATTTTAGGATTTAACAACATCGAATCATCACAAACAAGCGGTTAATCTCTTACTGCTTCAGTGATTAAACTGTTCATTGATTAAACTTCATTCACATCATGTATTTTTTTCATGTATGAATTGAAATTCAGAATAAACATTATCATTATTATTACTCGTGCGACGGTGACGAACAATTTTCCGCCATGTGTGTAAACGTTTAGATTTCTTTGAGCGGCGACGTTAATTTATCAGATCGAAAAAAAGGCGTGTGTCACAGGCGTGAAGGTATTCAAGAACGCTTTTTTTTTGCTACTCGAGTTCATTTTGAGTGAAGTACTGGAATCAGCTGTGAAGAAATAAAAATGTAATTTCAGTCGAATATTTACCGCGGATGCATCTTTGGATCAAAGGAATATCTCATAACTCTTTTATTATATTCTGAAGTATAGGAGGAGAAGCTGCTTCGTCGAATTAAATTCAAATTGCTCAGCGTTTTGCATGTAAGACCAGAAATACAATGAACATGCGTATTCATCACATACACAGTATTCATCGTATGTAAAATGGTTTTTGGTAATTAATGTATCGGTAATAGTTCCAAAATAGTTATTTATACAATAAGAATATAAAGCGATTTTTTTTTGCACGCGCGAGAAGTTTTCATAAAGAGCCGTGACAGTGACATGAAGCAAAATTATTTAGTCGATTGCAATACATACCTACCAGGAAAAATTAGAAAGAAATATTAGGTTGTCAGGGTGCATAGTAACAATTTCAATTATTGAAGTCGCCACTACTGTAAAACCGTAATCAGATAATTTATAAAATATCGCGTTAATTATGGATGAGAAAATTATTTTTAGTGATACATCTGATATTCCTGCCGATGTGATGGAGTCAGCGGAAGCAGTTAGCTCAGAACTTCTATCAGTCAGACTACTATACGAAAAAGAATATTATGCATTTGACATCCTCAACCCTACAAAACCAACAAATAACAGTTATTTATCTATGTTATCGTATTTTGGGTTCAAGTCCTATATAAATTATTTCACTAGAGTAACCACTGAAACTAGCACCTGCCTTGATCACATTTTCGTAAGAAAAAATATTAGCACCAACAAATTAACACTCAATTCACTTGTCATTGACACAGATACCACGGATCATTTCCCTGTCTTCTTGAATATTAGATCAAATGAGACTAGAAACGACAGAACAGACCTTGAACTAAAAACTATAGTTAAGTTTGACGAAGAAAAGTTTGAAAATACCATCAAAACAGTAAGCTGGAATAATGTTCTTCCTCTAAAGGACCCAGAAATGGCTTATAATCTTTTTCTTGATACCTTCATGTCGCTAAAAATGAGTGTACCTCTACTAAAACTGTCCCTTTAAAAAACATAAGAAACTGAAACCTTGGATTACACAGGGGATAATAGAATCTATCAAACATAGAGACAAACTGAAAAGACGGGTCATAAAAAATAAAAATGATTTAAATTGACTCCAAGAATATAAAACGTACGGAATCATCTCAACAGAATCATATTGAATGCCAAAAACAACTACTACATAAATCAGGTTAATAAGAACATTACCAACATGAGAAAAATGTATGAAATAATCTCAGATGCAGCAAATGAGAATAAAAACAAAACGAATAAATACTTACTAATTACAGATGAAAACAATGAACAATTCCATGATGATTATGACATGGCAAACTTTTGCAACAATTACTATGTGAATGCTGGATTGAACATGGCAACAAAAATAAATGAACCCACTTCCGACATTACAATCGAATACCCTTCTTTTATAAATTCTATGGCATTAAAACCCGTTTCCAAGGAAGAAGTAATTATGCATATCAATACCCTGAAAAATAATAGTGCACCAGGCATAGATGGCATCTCATCTAAATTGATAAAAAAAATCCACTTACTCATTCTAGATCCTTTAGTTCACATGATGAATCAAATTTTCCTAACAGGCAAGGTACCATCCCAATTCAAAACTTCTATCATTACACCCATCTATAAAAAGGGCTGTAAAACTAATACAAGCAACTATCGACCCATTAGTGTAATTAGTACCCTCTCAAAAATATTTGAAAAATGTCTCAAAAGTAGGTTATTAGATTATCTAACTTCAGTGAATGTACTAAATAAACAACAACCAATTTGGATTTATGAAAGGTATAAGCACAGATGATGCCATGCTTGAACTCGTGAACAATATTAAAAAAAGTCTTGACAATAATGAAAAAGCAATTGCCGTTTTCCTAGATCTCGCGAAGGCTTTCGATACTGTACCTCATAAACAACTTACTGAACACTTGAGCAGTATGGTGTCAGAGGTGTGGTATTGGAAATCTTCAAAAATTATTTGAGTAACAGAAAACAAATAACTAAAATTAGAAATGTAAATAGTGACCCCCTTGAAACTAAGATAGGTATCCCGCAGGGAACAGTGCTCGGTCCACTTCTTTTTATTACTCATATCAACTCACTACTAAACCTAAACATAAATGGCATCTCTATCTCCTATGCAGATGACACAGTTCTACTTTTTAAAGGTACATACTGGGAAAATGTTAAAGGTACAGCAACTCACGGAGTGCGCCTTGTAAAATGTTGGCTCGACAAAAATAAATTAACTTTAAACTCTGATAAAACTTTCTATATTGCGTTCTCACTGAATGATTCAAAGAGACCACATTTTAATTCTATCAAAATAAATGATTTAATAATGAAAGAAACTAATTCCATAAAATATCTTGGTATCACTATTGATAAAAATCTGAAATGGACTATTCATATTCAAGACTTAACCAACAAAATAAGACGCTTAATTTATAAATTCTATATAATACGGAAAATCTCACCAAAAAAATTACTTTTGCAAATCTACAAGTCCTTAGTAGAATCACTTCTAAACTATGGTATCATAGTGTGGGGGGGGCTCTATGACAATGTATTAACTCAACTAAATGTAGTACAAAACTACATTCCACGAATGATATTATTCAAAAATAGAGTTATTCTACAAATTGTATCTATAATTATGTCCGAAGCCTATACTACCTCAGTAACTGCATCTTCTGCTTTAAATCTCAGAAAAAACATTTTGTGAACCATTGCTACCAAACTAGGCAGCACACAAACAAACATATGGCTGTACCATTCAGAAGATATGATGGGAACCAAAGTTTGTTACAACCCTAGCACCAAAGATTATAACATCCTACCTAATGAAATTAAAGAGATAACCGAATATAAACACTTTGTTAACAAATGCAAATACTTTATTTATCTAAAAAGGGATAACATACATAAGATGTTGTGAAAAAAATATATTATTAATTAATTTAACATAATTTAAATATACTACATATTTTCTGTCATGATTACCATTTATATCATTAGTATTATTACCATATTATTATTACTATTTTCTGTTATAATTACTATTTATATTATATTATTACCATTTTCTGTTATAACTATAATTACTATTTATATTATATTATTACCATTTTTTTTAACTCCTAAGTTTTCTTCATTACGTGTCAATATTAACTTTTAAATGTCTACTTTCTACAATTTATAAAAGACTTGGTATTATTGCACAAACAGGTGTCAACTCTCCTAGGTGCATTACTTGTAAGAATTGTACTATGAACATATTATGACCACCTATAAATGTATAACATATTTACTTTTTTGAATGAACTATTTATTTGAGATAGTTGGTGTTCTCAGAAAAAAATAGCTAAGGTATCAGAACCCGTCATTCTTGTGTATTTGGGAGAAAATTCGTCAACCCTGTGTTAAAATCAACTTGAGCTGTTAACAAGAACATACATATAGGTGATTCCCAAAGTGAAGGCATTTCTTAAAAGAAAAAGTGCCAGCTATAAGCCGAAAAAGGCAAACGTTTTCACGGAAGAGGTAACTAAATTTTAGCTTGATGCTGCGGATGATTTTTTTTTTTTTTTATGAAAGTATATATGATTATGGGATTGTCAGGCGCCTGTCACCGGGCGAACTTTCTAAAATGACAATACATGATATTGAGGACAAGGATTCGTATATAATTGTTGAAATTCCTGATTCAAAAACGAAAATACAGAGAATATTTGTAGTTCCAAATAACAATGAACACAAATTCAATCCAGCTGGAAGTACATGTCACTGCGTCCAGGGCAGAAAACCCTAGATTTTTTCTTCAGTATAGGAATGGAAAATGTACAGTTCAAGTAGTCGGAATAAATCGTTTTGCAAAAATCCCGAGTCTAATTGCATCATTTCTTGGATTACCTAATACTGCAAATATGCCGGCCATATTTTCAGAAGGTCCTCGGCGTCGCTTTCAGTTGGCTCAGAGGCAGATATTTTGAGACTCAAACATCATGGTGGATGGCGATCGTCGACCATTGCAGAAGGCTAAGTGGAAGTCCGTGAAAGAAAAAGTGATTTTTGGAAACGGTATTTTTAGTGGTCATATCAAGAAAAGTGGAAATGTCGAAGTCTAGAACAATAATACTTGTACATTATACAAGAGAAGCCATTTGATTTAGTATAACCAAAATTATAATTTGGAATTAACATACAGAATAACAGCAATTGTTCTATTAATATAAATCTTGTAAAAAATTAGTATGGATGGAATATTATTGTAATATGTTTAATAAAAAACGATTGAAATGAGAATGATGGGTATTGTTCATTGTTAATCAACGAAGGTAGGTCTGTACTTTTTCGCACGCCGTGCATATTTTTTCTAACTCTGTTCACATGTAGCCTACTTTTGACATGTAAAAGCCATAAAAATTATACATTTTTGACATAAGTATTGGAAAAATATTTTAACCCATTCCTAGATATATTAATCAATTTAATTACCAAAAGCCTGATGTATTACAATGTTTTCGAAATTATTACGTTGCTTTATTAAGTAATACAGAAAATATTCCCGAATTTAAACTTCCGATATTTCTCCTGTATAGACCAGTAGTATCATTTTATCTCGAGTGTTGCTGAGTTTTCGGTGTGAATGTATACAAAATACAGCTTTTCTCATGCCCTACAGTGAATATCAATTTTCGGTATGGATTTTATTTATTAGATTGTTCACTGACCTCCTGCATATTTTGAACTCCGGTAATGGTATGAGACAGCGAATTTTCACGTGGTTACGTTTATATGGCCAATTTCCTAATGGATGAAAACATTATGCAGAGGGGATTTGAATAATTTGGGAGCTTTATACGGAGAAACCCGATGTGACACTGTTTTTCAACGTGCTTCTCATACGACAACATATAATTTTTACATGGCTCGAAAATAAATTTCGTAATAGTCTAAGAGCTGGCTACTTAAATTAAAAATTATAATGTGCAAGGGAAATTTTTACATGGGAACCTTCCTTACTAGCTGACAAGTGTGTAGCTCTGCAGGCAGAAGTCAGTCTCGAGGCTGAAAGCGGGAACGGACGGTCAAAGATTATTCCAGAGCGCCGCATGGCGCTCAGATAACTCATAACACTTTATTAATTCAACAAGGCCTGGTAGCCCATTTGGATGAACGCTCGCTTCCAAAGTGCAAGGACCTGGGTTCGACCGTTACATCTCAAATCAACCACAAAACTTCTCCAAGTCTCCAAAATATATTACCTCAGAACATTCACCCCCACAACCCCTCAAGACACAAAACTGCATTTTCACAGATCATAACTCGCTCCGCAGCTGCCGAAGGCTGCTGAAAATTTCTCTGAACCTGGTTTTTCGGCGTACTTTTTCCAGGAAATAGCTCTAATTTGTTTAACGAAAGTATTATCCGTAAATATAAATTGTTCTATTATGATCAAATTACAGATCTTTCTCATAAGCGAATAACAAGGGATAATAATAATAAATTACGAGATGTACCGTACTGAGTAGATAATAAATATATTTTATATATAATTTGAATTGAATTTGAATTTAGTCAAACGCGCTAAGTTTCAAAAAAAAAATTGAAATTTTGTGTAGTTATAGATTTCAACTGTAGAAATTTCATAAAATTATTGCCAGAAGTCTAGGACGGGGATTAAACTTTGCCAGAAGTCGGTATAGTTTTGAAAACATTGGTCAAATTTCAATGACAGTGTGCAGTTCTGGCGATTTCGTTTTTATATTATTCACGGCTTGGGAAAGCTGTACATAATTTGATGGCTAAGTATATACAAAATGATAATATCGCTGAAGCGGTAAAACTTTTTATGCAGTGTGGGCAATTTTTTTTGTACTAATAAAATTTTCAATGAATTATGAATTAATTAGGAGTAGACAAAACGGAGGATAAGTATAAATAACAGAGAATAAATACATTAATTATAATCTTGTGTTAACTCGTTTCCATTTATTAATTGAGAAATATGATTTTTATCAACATCAATGATCTGACTGATCATCTTCATCTTCGTCGCTGGAATAATCAATATCCGTGTCATAAATTATTTTTTTTATAAAAACGAAAGTAATGTATCATGTTATTCTTTACCTTCATATTCTTCCTTGTTTAGTATAACATCTTCAACTGTTGACGGTAATTGTGGGCCATCAAACCATTTAAATCAGTAGGTTCGAAATCCGTTGGAACTGTTTGTCCAGATATTTGTTCTCATTTAGCCTTCTGCAATTGAATATACAGTTGACTAACAGTATACCTTAATAATGAAAAAACAAATTGCCCAAACTGCACCTTATTATTTATATTTTAAAGAATTGCTTTCCGTTTAACCAACTTCTGGCGAAATTATCATTTTTATATACAATTTTCTTACATTTTTACCGATTTCTGACAACGTTTAATCCCCGATCTAGACTTCTAGCAATAATTTTTGGCAATTTCTACAGTTAAAAACCATAACTACACAAAATTTCAGAGCTGCATCAAATATTTTATTTTCATTAAAAATCAACGCGTTTGACCAAATTCAATTCAAATTAGATATAAAATATATTTATTATCTACTCAGTACGGTACATCTCTTAATTCATTATTCACAATGTATTCAAATCTGTATTTCAAGGATGAAATGGGGAAGAGGCACTAGGAGGTCGCCTCGCGATGTTTTGCGATACCCTGAGAAAAAATTGATTATTTCAAGTCAAATAAAGCTTATGTCCCTTCCTGCTATTCGCTTATGAGAAAGATCTGTAATTTTATCATGATAGAACAATTGAAATTTACAGATAATACTTTCGTTGAATAAATTAGAGCTATTTTCCAGAAAAAGTCTAGAAACGTTCAGAGAAATTTTCAGCAGCCTTCGGCCACTGCGGAGCAAGTAATGCTCTGTGAAAATGCTGTTTTGTGTCTTGGGGGGTTGTGAGGGTGAATGTTCTGAGGTAATATATTTTGGTGACTTGTAGAAGTTTTGTGGTTGACTTGAGTGTAATAAAAAATAAAATGAAAAATAAAAACTTTTTAACAAAAAATTAAACCGACAAAAAAATCAACTGAAAAGCAAAAAATAAAATGAACCTCCTTAGTCTTAATGATAATTGAGCTCCTAAACTGATATGAGTAACTAATTTTGAGTCGGCGCCAAACAAACAATTATCGAAGATCATTATATTACCTGAGGAAGTAATCAAAACGCCGCTGTGCATGTCGCTGCCATCATTTTACGCTTTACCTAATTCAATTGCTAGTTGTTTGGCGCCGACTCAAAATCAGTTACTCATATTACTTTAGGAGCTCAATTATCATTGAGACTAGGAAGGTTTATTAAATTTTTTGCTTTTCAGTTGATTTTTTCGTCGGTTTAATTTTTTGTTGAAAAGTTTTTATTTTTCAATTTTTTGTGACTGAAATCTTCTAGTTACTACCTACTTAATTTTTGATTACTTCCAAAATACTTACTTACCTAGCTTACTTCAACTATTAACTGTTAAATAATATGATTATCTACTTTAACTATTTATTGAATATGAATATGAATAATTTTTGAAAGTTCTGGTTAGTTGATTTCATCACTTTGTATATGATTCCATCCATTCATAAAATGTGATTATTTTAACGGATGTAGGGGGATCTGTCAATGTCAACTACATATGTGTGCCAATGTTCATGAAAAATCAGTCATCCCCTATTTTTCTACCCATAGGGGTGGTTCATTTCATTCCAAATTGAAATATGATCAACTATGAGGTATACCCTATCTAATAAAAAAAGAATCATCGAAATCGGTAAACCCACTAGAAAGTTATTTATGCCTGATAGAATCGGTTAACGGACCAAAATTCAGAGGGTGAACGATCAATATCCTCCATTTTGCTACCCTAAGGGATGGATTTTTTGTTCAAATTCAAATGGGGCCAACTTCGAAGTACACCCTATCCAATGAAATAAGAGTAATCGGAATCGAACTGCTCTGTGAAAAGTTATGCGTGATCATAAATGAAAAAAAAAATACGCATCGACTAGAGAACCTCCTCCTTTTTGATTTTGTCGGTTGAAAAATAAAAATTCGAAATTGTTAACAAAACAATGTTTTTCAGTCATGTGGTGAGTAGCAAAAGTTGAATTTGATTTTCCATCGAAACAGTTTCTATGTTCTGATAATCGTTTTTTAAAAGTTCTGCCCTGTTTGTTCTGAATAAAAACTTGCACAAGAGCCACGAGTTAATTTATATATTCCAGATTTATCGGATTTTTCAGTTTTATCATTATTGTTCTTAATAAATTTACTTGAATCATTATCCATTTTATATGCGATATTGAAGTTGTTTTCGCGTAAGAAATTAGTTTTTTTTTTTCGGTGGGATGGCCTAAGTAGGTAAAAACTTTGAAATTATTTTTTTCGTTTTCAGTAGAAAACACTTCTATTATAGTTCTAGGGTCCCAGAAGGGGTCAAAAGAGACAGAACAATGGCCACAGAAAGTATAATTCAACGTTGATTTCAGTTGACAAACAAAGTTATCAAGAATTTTCAGAAACATTGACCAAGACCCCTGTACCTTTTCATGGTCGCACAAATTTCCATTCATTTCTGTCAAGATTGGTTTGGGCTTTTCTATTACTCTGTTACTGGGCGTCCTGTTGAACTTAACCCATAAAACGAGGGGGGAATCTTCATATATGGCTTTTCAAAGAAACAGTATTCACCACCCAATCAGACGAATCTTCCGACCAAAGTAGTTCTTTTATTATTACCGCAAATGCTTTCTCCAAAACACCCTTCATACTTGATATGCTTGTGTTGATATCCCTCATATGCTCGTCTTTTCTAAGATACTCGAGCAACATTGTAATACGCTATTCATGAAGCAGGTGTGGCCAATGTTCTTCAACCCATTTAAGTCCGCGATTTTTGGAGCTTCCATGTACAAGTGGTCTGATGGTGTTGTAGCTGTGGGAGCTGCGCTCACCACTACTGCTGTCTTCATCCGAATAGTCTCTTGGGTGATGATTTTCTCCATCACTGGATCGGCGCGATGAGGAACTCGAGCGGATGTTGCTTGATATCGATTTGGATGGAGATATGGCAGATCGCGTCATTTTTGGGAACGTGGATAAATCCAAAATATACTTCCTAGCTATTTGACTCCGAAGACGAGGCTTGTGCAGCACACTACTAGAATGTCTATTTATATATAATTCGAACTGGTTGAATATCCTTTTCGTTTGGCTTGCACGAATCAATTTTCGAGGTCTGATTCGCTATACAAATCTCACCAGGTTGTTACAAGCTACTGAAGATTTGATTTCCTTACTTGATGCAATTAAAAATATTTCTCTCAATGTGCGACAGGAGATGTTTTTCCATAATTCCAGAATTGTTCGTCAGTTGTTGAACGATCATTTTCCAGAAATAAATAGTTCTTTTGATCTCTTGCATCCTAGGTTCCGGATTAAACACCATGAGATTCTTATTTCTGAGGAACAGTGAAATGGTTCGAAGCCTATTCGAGTAACCGGAGTCAATCAGTACATAGTAGTTCACACTCCAGTATATCGTATAATGAATTCAGAGTGCCTCAGGGCTCAGTATTAGGACCTATACTATTCCTCCTTTATATCAATGACATCACAGCAAAGGTAACCCTTTTCGCAGATGACACTACTATACTGTGGCATGACAAAACAGTTCATAACCTCCAAAAAAAAATTGAAAGAGAGTAAGTTAAGATCAAGCAACTTACTAGTAATGAATTTGAACAAAACTAATATGACATTTCGCTATAATCTCCCTGACATACCTCTGGTTGATGATCACATAATCAATAAAACAACAAGATTTCTCGGATTAGATATAGACAATAAATTGAAGTTTGATTGCCACATTAAAAACCTTTGCAATAAATTAGCTTCAGGATGTTACGCAATACGGGTAATCTCGAATGAGCTAGGTTATTCGGTAGCGAGGGCTGCATATCTCGCTCAAATCGAATCACATTTGAGCTATGGAATTGCATTTTGGGGAGTATGTAGTTCATAACTACTGCAAAATGTATTCGTACTACAAAAAAGAGCTCTAAGATATCCCTGCAAAATAAGACCCCGAGTGTCTTGAAGAGAGCCGTTCAAGGAACATATAATTTTAATAGTAGTCTCCCTATACATTCTGGAATCCGTCAGTCTAATCCACAAATACGAAAACACTCTAGAAATACCGAGCACCACAGCAGTGAACGACTCAATAATTTACAATAGTATTAAAATATACAATCACCTGCCAATCAACAAAACGAATATTATATGTATTAGAGAATTCATAAAAAATATTAAAAAAATATTGATTCAGCAAGCATTTTACGTCATTGAAGCTTTATATGTGCATGCGTTTGTATTTATATGTGTGTGTGTGTGTGTGTGTGTATGTATGTATGTAAGTATAAAAAGTGCATATATGTGTATGTCTGTATATAAATAACTCGTCTTTTATCTCAATCCCCATTATGTATATTATTTTGGATTTGGATACTGTTTATCTGTTTAAGGACTGTTTCTTTATTTTCACGGTAATCTCCTGAAATTTTATTTTTGATGTATGTACCACAAGTTATATTTATTGTTACATTTTATATATACACTAGTTCGTCTATGAGAATTATATTCTTCTGACAATAAAGTATATCTTGATTGATTGATTGATTGATTGGAGAATAATATTCATAGAATAAGAAGAACTTTCTATTAAATTAAGACGAGCCTGTCGCGAAATCACCATCACAGAGCTGAGAAGAGTAGCTAATTATGATCGTGAAAGAATTGATGGAGGATTAGTTGAGAGAGTCTATCCGATAACCAACCAAGATTTTCATTTTGAGTGTAATGAGTAATTATCTCAACTGATTTTTACTTTTAGCTTATTTCAATTTCCAAATGTTAATTCTAGTTTTTTCTCTTCAAATGTATTTTTTGTCTAATTGACATTCCTGTTCAATATTTTTTGTATAATTTTCATCACACCCTATTGAAATTCTAACTGTGTGTGAATTGAGAAAACTAAAAATACGAATTGAAATTCGGTATTGTGGCTGAAAATTATATTTTGAACAACTTTTTGCAATACATTTTTTCGATATCTTCAACGCGAAGCAAAATATCGGGAATGAGTCACATTTGGTGTTCTCTCAGTTTGTGACTGAATAAAGATTCTAAAACATTACAATGAGATCCGGGTGTCTTTTAAATGAGACACACTGTAGATTATAAAATAACCACAAAAATTATATAGGTATTTATATGTTTTCGAGGTATACTTATGTGGAGTCAAGTTATGGTGGAACTATAACCAAGACCAATATAAAAACTTTTTAACAAAAAATGAAACCGACGAAAAAAGAAACTCAGAAGCAAAAAATAACTTATTTCGAGTCGGCGCCAAACAAACTAGCAATTGATTAGGTAAAGCGTAAAATGATGGCAGCGGGATGCGCGGTTGCGTTTTGATATTCATTTCCAAGAAATGTAATGATCTTCGTAGATTGTTTGATTGGCGCCGACTCAAAATTAGTTACTTACATTAGTTTAGGAGCTTAGTTGTTAAGACTGAGAAGGGTTATTTTTTGCTTTTCAGTTCCTTTTTTCGTCGGTTTCATTTTTTGTTATATCTTAATTTTTTGTAACAAATCTACTAATTACTACTTACTCAATTAACAATGAAGGTATCCATTATGTTGTAGTGTTATCAGAACTACATATGTGTACCAAGTTTCAAGAGAATCCCATTTTTCAACCCTTAGAGGTGGATAATTCTTCTTCAAATTCAAATATGACCAACTTCGAGGTATACCCTATACAATAAAAAAATAATCATTTAAATCGGATAACCCAGAACAAAGTTATGCCTGATAGAATCGGTTAACTGGCACTGGCCAAAATTCAGAGGGTGAACGATCAATATCCTCCATTTTGTTACCACTAGGAATGTCATTTTTTTTCAATTCCACATGGGACCAACTTCGAAGTACATCATATCCAATGAAAAAAGGATCATCGAAATCGGACTACTTTGTGAAAACTTATGCGTGGTCATACATAAAAATAAAATATACGCGTCGACTAGAGAATCTCCTCCTTTTTGATTTCGTCGGTTAAAAATAAAAGTTTGCTGACGGAACCTTTCTGGTTATGATCTAGCGTTTCTGGGCAGCAGAAGAATCAAGCAACCCTTGAAGTTGTGTCTCATAAATAATATGGTTTGTTATGACAGCACACCCAATCCATCGTCTTTATATCCATTTCGTTTAAGGATATCAAGTGAATTTTTTCTATGGCATATTCTTATTTTACAGTCTTATATTTTATGTTATCTTAGCATTCGTTGATTGAATTCAAAGAATTGGCTCCACTCAAACGAATTTTTCAATTAGTTATCTCGCTTACAACTTTCAACAAACTTTTAAATTAGTTCTGAGCAAATGAAAACTTCGTGTAATCTGCTAATTATGAAACTGTATGTGATTCTTTTAATAATATTTTCGCAAGTAAACTTCCAAAATTTCATTCTCGAGAGGGCTGCTCGGGAAATTCGTTCAACGTTCGGGAAATGGACTTTATTAATGAAGAAGAGTGAAGTCGAATAAAAAATATTCTTTTCGGCTAACGTTTTTAATTGAATTCGTCTTCAGAGCTCTGTTACAATGAATTCACATGGGTTCAAAATATGACTTGCCACGATGTATTGATACATTCAACATATTCAAGGAAATCGCTGAAAAATAGTTATTCCAAGTTGAAAAGTGTAAAACATCAACAAACAGAAATCATGAGACATCAGCTGGCACTTCTCCATCAAACGAGCAAATAATCGAATTCTGAGATAACAGTGAGGTCCAAAGTCCGTCGCCTTCTCCGTAACTTCTTCATTGTACATATTACAAAAAAAAATACAAAAGTTGTAGGGTTTTATTCGAACTCCCTAATGGCTTATTTATACAGGTGTCTCAAAAAAGCACAGCGACTCTGTAGTTTATTTTTTTAAATGAGACATTTTTTTATTCTACATGAAATTTACTAGAGAAGTTTGATGTATGTTGTTATAAAACAAATGTTGATAGTTTCAAAATTATGATCACTTCATTATTTTGACTACTTTTGCACCTGCACCAGTTCCGTGAGAAAACCGTAAAAAATGGGACAAAATGGATTTCATTTTCCTATCCTAACTTATTGGAAGGTATCTAAGTTGCTAACTGCTGTTGGGCACCATGAATGTGGTACTTACCTCGTTGTACCATTTTTACAATTTCTTAAGTTGTTGAATCTTACAGAAAATTAGTACAAATGAAACCGTAGAAATTTTATTCCAAAAATAAAGATAACGAATTATTAAAAACTGAAGCAGCATTTTAACTCATAACTAACATTGAAGAAGCTTTGAGGTGTTATTTCTGAACAAACTTCAATAATTTGACGATGCAGTTCACCTAACGACCCACGAACCGCCTTATAAACTACTGATTTCGCATAGCCCCGAAGAAAGTAATCAAGAGGTGTGCGGTCCGGTGAGCGAGCTGGTCACTCTGTTTGACTTCGACGTCCAATCCACCTACCCGGATACCTTTCATATAAGTTATTTCTAACCCCCCGAAAATAGTGTGGTGGGGCTCCATCTTGCTGAAATGTTAAATTCATGTGGGTTTTGCGCAACAATCTCATCGATACTGGGAGTGATTGTGTCTTGCAGCGTGTGGAGGTATCTGGGACCATTTATATTTTATTATAAGATTATGGGACCCATAATATGGTCACTTAAAATACCAACCAAAACATTAATCTTTTGGGGAAATTGCCCCTCGCGGAATTCATCGGGATTCTCATCACTATAATATCTACAGATATGGGTATTTACACTTCCATTTAGGTAAATAGAGTTTGCAACAATTCTATCTGTCATGATCACCAATCTCTACCAATGGGTGCAAAAAAATGATTTTATAAGGATGGCATTTATTTGTTTTTAAAATTATCTTTACTGGTGTTTTAGAAACATTACATGTCTCAGCTACTTGCTCAGTTGATTGTTGCGGGTTATTTAACATTTCAATATTAGAATTTTAACATTTTCGTAATAATTTTTGGCCTTCCAGATCTTCGAGCATCTTTTACGGCCCTGTTCTGTTAAATTTTGTCACCAATTTCTGCACATATTTTCGACACATCGGACGCTCCGGAAATCGCTTATTGAAAATGCAAATAGCAGCGTGGTAATTTCGATTATGATAACGGGTTCAACTTTGTCTTCTACTGATCGAGCTATATTAATCAACGAGATAAATTGTAAAAAAAGAAATAAAAAACTAACAAAATTAATAATTATTTGACATTTGGCGAAAAAGATAAAAGTTGTTCTCTCGTTGCCAATGATTCAATAGACGCGCCTAGCGTGCACAGCCTACTTATTAACGTAAGGAATCGGAAATCAGATCAGTATTGATAGAAATTTTTCTGGGAATCAGTTGAACTTAGGTATAGGGCATGAATGCTACATGAAATCTGGTTAGAATTTTACGTAGAATCCAAAAGTCCAATTATATACAGGACGTCTCATAAAAAACTACCAAGTCGCCGTGCTTTTTTGAAACACCTCATATAAATGAAACTTAAACCATTACAGAGTTCGAATGAAATCCTACAAAAATGTTTTCAATATTTTTTTGTAATATGTAAAAGAACGAAGTTACCCGGGGGTAGACTTTTACGTCAATAGATCATTTCGAAATCTGACTGATCTTGTGCTTGAAAATTCGAATTATTTATCTGAGAAATATTTTCGATAGGAGGCGTTTTACCGAAAATGGCTCGTTTTTTTAAATGAAACTATATCCGTTTCCACTGGTATGTTGGACTCTAACAATGGTATTGTTGATATTTAGTTTATTTGTGTCTCTCCCGTGTTTCAAACTGTTTTTTTTTAAATAGTGTCCCGTTTGATCCACATAGCATTCCATACCGTCGTTACAACTAATTTCATGAACAACGTTGAATCGTGTTTGTTTTCCGACATAGGGAAAACCGTTTTTCGACAGTTTTCATTTGGAAATGTGTTTGTTTTTCATTCATTTTCAATTGACTTTCATAATTATCTTGTTTTCATTCCACTTGTTCCTTTTACGATTTAATGATTGACAGGGATCTGTTTCTGTTTTGAGCTAGATAGGGAGGTATCACGTGGGTTATATTTATACATAAAAAATGTTTTGCCCAAAATTTAATCGAAATGGTTTTGGTAAAGAAAATAAACAACGGCTTCGTTGAACAATCCCATGAAAAATGCCTGGAGGGAAATCGATGATTCACAAAAGTTGGAGAGAATATCAAAAGAAATATTTCTATATCGATTCAAATGAGTTTTCTCATCCTGATTCATTATTTTGTACAATGAATCAGAGCGACATGTTTTCTCTTATCCATGTTTTACAACGTTTCAGACAATTTCTCAGTAAGTTACATATTTCATCTTCAACACAAATTTCACATTATTTTTGTGTTTTTATTGACCTACTTCTGTTTTCAATGTGCATCAGCCGGATGGAAGTAAAGCAAATAGCTTTTCTGAATTCCTTTCACCCCATTGAATTCGGGGAGAAAATAGAGCGCGTTAAAACATTGAAAACGGATTACGGTATCAGGAAGTTTGTGGTTTTCCCCTTATCAGCTCCTAATTCCCTAATGCATTTCAAAACAGAAGCTGAAGCGCGAAAACAACCAAGTTGGTATTTTTGTTCAGAATCATTGCATCACCAACGAAGTTTGGGATAATAAAATTATTCTTTTCTCGGGAGTCCATTGGATATCTCACAATGCTATAAAGGTAGACCGGGGGAGTTTATTTGATTAGTATACAACAGTATGGAATGAAGTCCCTTTTACTCATATGTTTCCCTTCCCGCGTTTCCGCTTTCTGCGTAAAAAATATTATTTGCCACGATACTGTTCGTGCCGAATAATATTTTTTTATGAATGGAGTTTGGCGAGTGTCTATGGATTGAATTTCATCACTTTCGGCGCACAAGTGCTAACTCGAATGAGTCAAGTGAAAAATTAAATATTATGAAAATGATGAAAGAAACCATAGATGTTCCAGAAAATGAAGATATTCTTGTTAAATCCGAGTTCGTATGTCAAAATAAGCATCTTTGGGACCGAAAACTTCACCAAAAAGATGTAAGTATGTATAAAATTCATGTCATAGAGGTCTGATCATTTACAATTCTATTATGAAAAAAAACGTTGATTTTCAAGTTCTATCCCTCTTCGCCAGTGCCGAAGGTATAAAAAAATAATTCATTGTTCCTTTTTTCCCAATTCCAAAACGAGTGAGCCTAATTTATCATGACAAAATGAGCAAGTATTGAAGATATGGTACTTTGTAGTGACTTTTTCCAATTCTTGTGATCTCTCTATGGATGCTTTGAAAAATTAAACTATTTTTTATTCAAAACTATGGCAATATCTCGCAACAAAATTGTTATGTATGTGTTTTCTGAAGAAACAAATATATCCAAGTTTTTTAAGTTGAAAAAATTGGTGCGCCATATGTACAATTTGAAAAAAACTGCATTTCGTCATATTTTCAAAATATATTATAACTTACGATTCACTCACACGGAAAAATTCTTAGGTAAGATAGTCACGAGAGGAAAATAGGTGTCAATGGATTCAACCCATATTTTTAGAGCTATAGAAACGGAATTCGGTGAGTTCCATATACAGAAAAGGAATTTTAAAGGATTCCACCCTATGTATTATTTCAATATTTTGAGATTCTCAAAATAAATAATCATTTGACATTTGGCGAAAACAGATAAGAGTTGTTCTCTCGTTGCCATGGATACAATAGAAATCAGATCAGTTTTGATAGAATTTTTTCTTGGAATCAGTTGAACTTAGGTATAAGGTATGCTACATGAAATCTGCTTAGAATTCCATGTAGAATAAAAAAAACAAATTATGCGCTTTTTTGAAACACCCTATATAAATAAATCTTAAGTCATTAGGGAGTTCGAATGAAACCCTACAAATTTTGTATTCAACATTTTTTTGTAATATGTAAAATAAAGAAAAGTTACGGGGGCTTAGATCATTTCCTAAATCTGACTGATCTGATGCTTGAAAATTCGAATTATTTAACTGAGGCATCTTTTTGAGGAGTTTTACATCGACGATGGTTTCTTTGTTTTAAATAAAAACTATATCCGTTCCCACTGGTAGAAACAATGGTATTGTTGATATTCAGTTTATTTGTCTCTTCCGTGTTTTAACCTGCTTTTTTTTAAATAGAATCCCGTTTGACTCACATCGCATTTCATACAGTCGTTACAACTGATTTCATGAACAACGTTGAATCGTGTTTGTTTTCTGGCTGAAATTTGGTGGGCTTCATATACAGCATAGGAAACATATTTTGATATATTGCCACTTTTTAGCACTCTTGGCTTTCTCGGAAATGGACCCATCTTTCGAATTTCAAAGGGAACACCCTATATATTATTTCAATATTTTGAGATTCTTCAAAAAATGCTGAATACCATGTTAATATTTTTATTTTTTTATCCATATGATTTTTTTTCAATTTTGTTATGATTATATATATATATATATATATATATAAAGTATCGTGTATGGGTTGAAATTAAAAGCTGTTTACTTCCATTATCTTTTCCCGTGAGATCATTATCATTTTTGTTCGTTTGATAAAATTGAAATTGTAAAAAAATCAGTTTATTTCATGCTATATTGAATAAATTACTAGATTTTTTGGTTTTATAAGTTCACGATTGCCTACTTACATTGTTATTCTAGTTATTGATAATGATTTCAGCCTATTTAAAGCACACTAGATTCAAAATTAAAATTGACGAAAAATAATCATGTGGAACTAAATGTTGAAATAGGAAACATTCTCAATTGACTATTGAATAGGAAAATTTTCTGTGAATTGAAAAATCTAACAGAAAACAAGTACCTCTGGACATTGAACTACATCTGATAGGATAATTTGAAAAGAAAAAATCTAAAAGTTGAAATTTTCATTTTTATTCAGATTTTCAACATGAATATCCCCAAGAAGTTATTTTGAACGATGAAAGATTGCGACTAAAGTTTATATTTGAGTCGCAGATAATCCAACATATGATTTTATGAACACAAATAAATCAATGTGGAAATAAAAACTATGAAGAATGAATCTATTGGATTCATAATTTCCTGAAGATTCCAAAAATATCAAAATATACATTTGAAATTCTAAATATGGATATATATTAACTGAAACTGGGAATGCCAAAAAAGTGGCAGACTTATCAAAATATGGTTGCTATGTTGTATAACAAACCCACCAAATTTTCGATAGCTCTGAAAATAGGAGTTGAGAGAGGGGTTGATACCCGATACAAAAAAAAACCGGTATTTTCGATGATTTTCAGGAAATTCTTCAAAAATCACGATACGATGAATTCTTCAAATATTTTGAAAAATATCCGAAAATGCCTATTTTTTATTCTTACATATGGCGTCCCCATTTTTTCGTCGTGAAAAAAGTAAATACATATAATAATATGGAAAACTATCGTTGGTTGAAATTATAGAAAACATAATTTTTGTACATACTGTACAATGTTGGAAAACGGGTTATATTGAAATAAAAAGTCAAAGCATCTTTGATCTGCGGTCAAATTTTGATAGAATAGTTTTATCTCTTTCAGTAGTATAAGTACTTTTCCTGATTCGAATCTTATTAAAAAAAATATAATTCGAAAACGGCTGCGGATGAATATTGAATAATAAATATATAACATTTTTCTGAACCATACCTCGAATACGTTCATATAGTCAGGAAATTAGCATGTCCATAAACAGTTTATTCATGTGTCCATCTTGAAATAAATTACATATTCGATGGCTTGAACCATTTCGTCATCATTCAGTAATCACCCAAAAAAACAACTACAGGTTATAGTAAAAAAAAAAAGAAGTGACATGTGAACGAATTGAATTACAGTTTGAAAAAACACGCTTACATGGCAATAAAGACTATAAAGTCGAAAATAATAAGAATAAAGTCATTGATCAAAAATGTTTCTTCTATTTTTAAAAGCGTGAGGTGCTTGATATCAGTTATCTTAATATCATTATGAAAATTGAGTGATGAGCACTCCACGCTTTTTTTACATAAAAGACAATTTTTTGGTCAATCACTTCATTCTTATTATTTTCAACTTTTTAGTACTCATTGCCTTATATGCGTGTTTTTTTAGTTTTTTCAAAATATAATTTTATTTTAAACTCATTGTCCATATTGCTACAGGAGACTAAAAAACACTACGAGAGAAAAACTCTTCGATTGATTCATCCACATGAGATGGAAGTTATTAATAAATAAATTTTGGCGGATATGCTGAGAACCAGTGCATTCGCCATATCTTTGAATTGGAAATTATGCTGAGAACGGCCAGTGCATTCACCATCTTTTACTAGTAGCCACTGAAGAGTTCCACTATTCACATCCTGGCTCTATCATCAGATCAGCTTCAAGATACCAAATTATAGTATTGTCATCCAAACGACATATACATACCAAGTTTAATTTCGATACGACAATTAGAAGTATGTTAAAATTTACTTCCAAGATTTGATTACATTGTTTGTTAGTTACAAGTGAAGCTAATAAGAGCCATAATTACAAAACTCGTCCGCAATTTTGAATTCATGAATTTTGACCAACAATTCATAATCTCCGATCCCGAAAATCTCTACATAAGAATTTTGAATAGAGTCGGACCATAATCACAGAGATTGTCCGCCATCTTGGAGCCGCCATTTCGAAATTTGTGAATTTTGACAAAAAATTCATAATCTCCAACCCCGAAAAGCCCACATATCAATTCTAAATAGAATCGAACCATAATCACAAATATTGTCGGCCATCTTGGAGCCGCCATTTTGATTTTATAAATTCTACAAAAAATTCATAATCATCTTCCCTGAAAACCCCCACATACCAATTTTGAACGAATAGGACCTAAACACAAATCTCGTCCGCCATCTTGGAGCCGCCATTTTGTTTTTTCTCTAACAAAAATTCCATAATGCATTGTCACGGTAACTATGAACACCTGCCAAATTTAATCGGACATCTAGAAGTAGGTCAAATTTAACTTTTGATTACAACTGAAGCTAATAAAAGCGTGTTAAAAAGCAGGTAGTAATTTTAGATACAAAGTAACCTATTTCATGTATGGTAAATTTAGAAAATGAAAAATTGAAAATTACTACTATAAGACCCCATACGATTAGTATCAAGGCAAATTCACCCATAGGACATAATGTAATGATATTCTAAATATCCTCTAAATTACTTCAATATTCCCCATAATTGTAAAAACCTATATTAGGTGAAATGTTTTTTGTTGGCGTTATCATCGGTTCCATAAAAACGAAATATTTACTTTCTGAATTCTGTGAGTTATTCTTCAGAAAAATTATTCAGTTGAACACTAATATATACATACAGAACGGGGGCAGGTTCACAAATCCTTGTCTATTTTTAAGGGTACAAACAAGTTGTATTTCTCCAGTTACCCAAATCGAAACTAGGGCAAAGAGAGAAAACCAAAGAGCGAGAGAGAAAGTAGTTCAGCGAGCATTTCAGTTTTCTCGTGTTTTACTGATGTGTGTTGTGGATATGAAATAAATATGGATTTCAGTTTCATTGAATCGGAATCAAATCGAAATATGGAGCCATCAAATATTGCTGTCTAAATAAATGGAATTTATAATACAATTTGGGGATATGATATGATGATGATACTGATTGGTGGTTCCATAAAAATATTCTGGCGCCCTAGATTTCCGAAAAATATGTTTGTTACCGTAAGAAAAATTGACTTACTAAACAATTCAACTGTTACTCGGGAAATAAGATTTATTTATTTTGAGAATGATGTTCGTATTATTCCTCATTTTCTTTGGGTATTTTTTATCTCTTCAATTTAATTTGCTTTCTATGAATCTGATCAGTTACTTCATAAAAAATCAAGAAGTAACCACAAAAAAAACTTTAAATTATAATTTTTTTCGTACTCGCAAAATAAGAACTCTGCGCGGTTTTCAAGAAAATGATGCTCATTGTATACATACAATTCCTTACGTTTCCTCAACTATATTGGGAATTTGAAAACGTTCAATACACGCATAAAATTATGAGAAACAGATATAACTTTCGAGGATCTTTTTTATAGAATCTTGCTCAGTTCAATTAGTTGCTCGAATTCAGTTTTAGTGACACTATAGTTCAAACGCAAAACTTCGTCAACTGGTTTTCGGGGCGAACTTGCCCTCTAACCGTTTCGCGCGGTGTTTTCGCACCGAAATTCGCGCTGACACTGCAAGGGAAGCTGTGCTGGATCTAGAAACGCCCCATCACACTCTGTTTCTTCCAACAAGGGGGTGAAACAGAAAAGGTGGGCTCATTTTGGAACGTCATGATGTGATATTTTTTCCAGATTTTTTCATTTATGCAGTATTGTGTTTGTTGACGTGCTCTAATATAGGGAGTGATTTTGAACAACTTATGTTTGTTTAAAAATGCGGAGGTTCCGGTAGCATTACCATAGAATTTTCGAAACATGCTACCCTTTGAGTAGTTCTTTACTAATGATTCGCGCAGAATCTCAACTAGAGCCTGCCTACTATTCTGAAATGTCTGGGCATGCCCCATATATACAGAGTGGCTCATGATAACTTGCAACACCCCTTACTTCTGAACCCCAGATTTTAAATTATATGATTCAAATTTAAGAAGGTGAAATCATTTTGCCGATAGGCTACTCAGATGGATACGGTTAGGCCGTGAGTAAGGTTCAATTAATGACTTTTCCAAGTTAATCAAATTTGGCCACTAAAAAAATTATACATTAATTAACTTGACTAGTTCAAGAGTTGGGCGCCAGACTTGCTAAAGACAAAAGTCAAAGATAAATAAAATTAAATAAATGTTACCTAGCTTGTATGGGAAGGCAAATAAATATGCAATAAATCAACTTAACAAATTTATTCCAGATGGAATTGACTGAACAATAAAAAAAAACAGGTTGACAATTATACTATAGGAGTATTGATTTCTGTGAACAAAAATTGAGAAATTACATAAAAAACCAGTATTCTCGACTCTGATCAAAACCCGAACATTTACAACTATGATTCCTCCAGTTGTTGGTGCCACGGATATACCTTCGGAGTTCTTGAGTGAGAGATGAAGGCTAGTTTCTTGAAGCTGGTCTTAGCGGTTCTAGGAGGAACTTGGTTTCAGCGGTTACGATGAAGATGGTCGTGGGTGGTTCTATAGTTGGTTTTAGACCCCCTTATCGGCGTGAATTTAGTTGATCTTCACGGACCAGTGCTGATGTGGATGTGCTGTAAGACCTCCCAGGTTATTAGTCCTTCTGTCTCCGTAGATGGGTTCCCTCCGTGGTATATATCATGCGAAGAAGATGATAGGAATCGAAACATGTACAAAAAGGGGAGAACAAAGGATATCCTTTGAACCTCAAGTTTTATGTTTCAAATTTTAATCGAGAGTCAAAAGATAGATGCAAATGATAGCATACAATAAAAATCTCAGTCTATATAAAAAACTGGAAGGTTACAGTGAAAGAACAAAGATAATAAATAGCAATCCAATCTGCTATTCTGGATTTAAATTTATAAGTTAATTTTAATAATTTAAAAAAAATATTAAAAATGAACAAAATTCAAAACCAAACAAAACAAACCTCACCCAAAACGTTATGTTCAAATTCAGTAAGTTTTGAAAAATTAAGTTTTGATAAGGTATTCTATGTACCAGAAGGGTAAAAAAATTTAATTAGGAAAGGTATTCCAAAAGAAATATAAAAATTTCCTTGAAATTTTACCAGAGAAAAAATATAGTATTTTAAAGCAAAACACTATAAAATTGCCAGTGCAAAAATATACTATTTTAAAGCAAGTGCCAAAGGAAAATATAGCGTTATAACCAAAATACTCTGGTAAGCTACAAAAAATATAGGGTTTCTAAACCAAGATAATAGTCAGAGTAAAAGTATACTCTTGAGCCAAGATAAGAAGAGAGAGACACACGTCTTTCAGTTAGCACGACTCTCTTAGATAAAGATAAATAATTCTTTTTATTGAAGAATTTCCAGAGATAAACCGAAGAGGGAGACCACACGTCTTTCGGTGGGCACAACTCTCTTAGAAAAAGATAATGTTAAATAATTCTTTCAATTGAAGACTTTTTAAAGATAACTGAAGAGGGAGACCTCACGTCTTTCAGTGGGCACAACTCTCTTAGATAAAGATAATTTTGAAATAGGGCGGCAATTCCCTTTTCAAATCGATAAACAGGTAATTCTCAAAAATTTTTGTGAATCTCCCTGCTCTTGGCGACAAGGTAGTAACTGAAGTGAATTGACTCTGCAACGATCAAAAATCAAATAAGCTACACTGGGAATTGAATGGAGTAATAGATATAAGAAATTTATTAAACGGAAATAAACTTTACGCTTGAGGCATATATTGAATCGAATCGAGTGTTCTGAGACCGTTAGGCCAGAGGTACAGCTCTCTCCATAAGCAATTCTTTCTCAAGAGAAAAGAAAATTACTCTCATAAACATATAGTTAAGAAATAAAGAAAATTGCTTACCAGAGAGCCGTCCTATTAGTCACTCCAAACTGTCCCAGAACAATCAATCGGAATCCTCGGAACAATCCACTGGTCGTGAGGTAAGTAAGCTCTAGTCCATTCGAAATTACCAATTAACTGGTACCTAAAAAATGCAAAAGCGTAGAACTGATTTCCAATGAAAAAAATCAGTTCTTAATATTCGGAACAAATGTTACGTTAGCCACAATATGTACTATGAATGATTTGTCAAAATGGCCGAAATATCTATATTTAACCTTCAAAAATTACCATGCGGTATATCCAAGAATTCTAATATTACAAGCATAAGGAAGAAAAAGAAAATGCTAATCAGCTACAACATTAATTGAAAGATAAAGAGAATAATATTACTCAATTAAACTCCAGCAGTGAAACTTATTTAACTTATAGATCGTACACATACCAAAATCAATTCACTCAGTCCACCTGCCTATCTCGACGGTCAAATCAAGAAAGAGAACAATTATCCTTTCGGTTCGAACAAATCACCAATTCTACCTGGGTTTTTTCACAAACTGTTCTTGGTTTTTCTCTATTGAAAAACACTTGGAAAAAACACAGCTTGACGACATGAATACAACTGTCACGATACCATTTTCACAGACGACAACAAAGGCGCACTCTTCACGACCTGAGCAGTGACTACTGACCCGTTCCATCGGAAACGTTATGAGAAATTGGTTATGTATAAGGAAGTAACGAAAAATTCGTTACAAACTACATAAAGCTACGTCAGATAGGAATATCGCCCGTAAGTAACCAAATGGTTGTTTATTGTTGTCGTTGCCCGCTACTGGTAATCACCTGAGTTGTTATAGTGATGCCCTGAGTAGAGTTTATAAGTTGTGGAATTTCCCGAAGAAAACTCCACCCGGAAGGATAGGTATTATATTCTACTAGGGTGCAGACAGATATCACATGATTGCTGCCAAACAGCGTGTGTGATAAACAAACCATATTGATATAAATAACAATGGTAATTATTGGATATTATTTGAGTTTCATCGGAATATGCCTAGATATTTTGCCTTTATTAGAATGAGAACATACCCATATGATTATTTCATCTTTGATTGATATTGTTTTGTGTGCGTGCAATTTTTATAAGAAAATCACAAACTCAAGAGATAAGTGGACTGTAATCTTTATGCGGTTGAAAGGGAAAATATGAGAATAGTGAGAGGTTGAAATGATCATAAAAAATTGATAACCGAGACTTCAAGATCTCACTTGTAGGTCCTCCGAAGTGCGGGCTATGACAATGGTCTCCTCAGTGGCCTTCTCCTAGAGATCTCTAGTGGTGTATGCTGCTGCGGGAGTCACTTTCGTAACGCAATATCACCTTTACTTGGGTGATGTTCCGATCACGTTGAAGTAGATTTTAAACAAGAGCGAGCAAATAGCACTGTGAATGCCGAGAGTATATTTTCAACTGTTTTAAAAACTGTCACTCGCTGTTCTGCTGCTGAGAATTACGAGGATCTTGAGGTTTTTGTGATTGATATAGCAAGTAAATGAATGTACACGGATAGAAAATAAACTAATAATTGCCAATGAATACCCAATATAATTAGATTTCTTTGATAAGAAAACATGAAAGAAGAAAACTATGTTTCAACTCTATAATAAACAAAAAAAGACATATACAAGAGCGTGTGGACGCGACAGATATAATTGCTGTTTGTACAATGACTGATAAAAGTGGTTATTTGAGTATGTTGTCATGTGTATATCTTCAAATATATTGTTGGTAATACAATTTTGGATATGTAAGTTAAGTTCAATTCCTTCCGTACATAAAAATTTGTTGACATAAGAAGTAATTGGACAGCGATCTACTCGGATAGGAAGGTTAGCCAAGCTAGATAATTACACATAGTCAACTACGGATTGAATGCTCTCAATGGTGACTTGGTAGTTTGCTTGAATATGACTGAAATGGCAAGAAGAAGTTACATACACTTGTTTGAGTTTTTTTTTCGAGAATTTCTAGATGATCTTTGTATCTGTTGTCCAGGCTCTTCTCCTGAAAAGTTCTTCATCAAAGTTTTGTGCAGAATATCAACAAGAGCATGCCTGCTATTATTTAATGCAAGCCCCGTATACAGGGTCCTGCAACAGTGGCGCGGTGTTCCATATCTCTATTTAGGAAACCGATAGGAATCTATATTTCTATAATATTACCTTATTGCTCGAGTTCGACAAAATACAACAATGGGAGGATCCCAATTGTGTTTTTTTAAATGGCAACCTATATTTTTTACCGCTTTTTTGGTTTCTACATACAAAATAAAAGATACTTTATGTATATCTTCACTTCGAAAATATTGACGGTTTTCGAGATTTCTAGCATGACAGGTTTTTTTTTCCAATATTCGTCACTCAGAAAATTTGAAATTATAAAGTTGTGCCTAGTCTAATTGAATTTTTTTTTGATCAAACAGTGGCGCGGTGTTCCATATCTCTATTTAGGAAACGGGTAGGTATATATATTTTTATTATATTACCTTATTACTAGAGTTCGACAAAATTAAAAAAATGTCGGTCACACAGGGTGTTCAATTTTTTCTGGGCGGATCCCAATTGTGTTTTTTTAAATGGCAAGCTATATTTTTTACCGCTTTTTTGGTTTCTACATACAAAATAAAAGATACTTTATGTATATCTTCACTTCCAAAATATTGACGGTTTTCGAGATTTCTAGCATGACAGGTTTTTTTTTCCAATATTCGTCACTCAGAAAATTTGAAATTATAAAGTTGTGCCTAGTCTAATTGAATTTTTTTTTGATCAAACAGTGGCGCGGTGTTCCATATCTCTATTTAGGAAACGGGTAGGTATATATATTTTTATAATATTACCTTATTACTAGAGTTCGACAAAATTAAAAAAATGTCGGTCACACAGGGTGTTCAATTTTTTCTGGGCGGATCCCAATTGTTTTTTTAAATGGCAACCTATATTTTTTCCGCTTTTTTGGTTTTTTAAAATAAAAGATACTTTATGTATATCTCCACTTCCAAAATATTGACGGTTTTCGAGATATCTAGCATGACAGGTTTTTTTTTCCGATATTCGTCACTCAGAATATTTGAAATTATAAAGTTGTGCCAAGCCTAATTGAATTTTTTTTTGATCAAACTGTGGCGCGGTGTTCCATATCTCTATTTAGGAAACGGGTAGGTATATATATTTTTATAATATTACCTTATTACTTGAGTTCGACAAAATTAAAAAAATGTCGGTCACACAGGGTGTTCAATTTTTTCTGGGCGGATCCCAATTGAGTTTTTTAAATGGCAACCTATATTTTTTATCGCTTTTTAGGTTTCTACATACAAAATAAAAGATACTTTAAGTATATCTTCACTTCGAAAATATTGACGGTTTTCGAGATTTCTAGCATGACAGGTTTTTTTTTCAATATTCGTCACTCAGAATATTTGAAATTATAAAGTTGTGCCAAACCCAATTGAAATTTTTCTCTCTCTCTCAGACGATATATCTGAAATCGACCTGTGATATAACCTGTGATATACAGGGTATGATAAACAGCTTGCCACATATTGTAAATAAACATTTGCAGAATCTTCCTTATTTTAAATGGAACACCCTGTATATTATCGATCCATAAGAAGCGCCAACGAAGACTCTACAAATGTCATCAAGTATTCCCTATGGTTAAGTTTACTAGTTTTTCTTAAAACAGCTCTTCTTTTCGAAAAATGGCAAGTATTCCTATTTCTTCGTTATAATCTGAATGAACGACTTTTTTCAAAGCGAAATCCATTGGACAACTGATAAGAATATACGAAAGATATCATTAATTATGTACATTACAAGGTGTCCATTACAAGGTGTCCAAACAAATATTTTTTTATGAAATAAATGTATGTATCACATTTTTCTAAATGGAAAATATTTCTTTTCATTGGATGCAGAATTTTACAGATAAATCGTGCAATATCAAACCAAACACGATTAAATGAAAAAACATTATGAATATTACTAATAATTTTTTTTCATACTATGGTGTATATTCATGAATTGAAGTCAGAGCTTAAAATCTAGATATTTGAACTGTCAACTGGCAAACTACAATAGGGAAAGTTCAATGAAGGTTGATAATGAAACTTTTATAAAATATGTTCAACATGTCTTCCATTTTCTTGAATGCAGAGCTGAAGACTTCGTTTGAAATACTGTTCTACCCTGCGCAAGACAGCTGGTGTAATGCTGCGAAAAGCATTCGTTATTCTAAGTCGCATATTTTCGGAAGAAGTTGGTGGCTCGACGAAAACCATATGTTTTATGTATCCCCATAAGAAAAAATCCAGTTTCGATGAATCTAGCGGGCCACCTGACAGACCCATTCCGTCCTATCCATTTATTGGGAAATACTTCATTCAAATGATCTCTCACTTCTGCCGAATAGTGAGCAGGAGCGACATCATGTTGTAACCACATTGTATTGCGAAGGTAAAGAGGAATGTCTTCTAACAAACCTGGTAAATCATTTCGCAAGAAATTGAGATACATTGTTCCATTCAGATGTCACCAATTACATATTCTCCAATGATGCCTCCCCAGACATTCATCGACCACCTATGTTGATAATCCACCTGTCTCAATAAGTGGGGATTTTCTGTCGAATAATAATGGTAATTATGTCGATTCACAAATCAATTTTTATGGAATGTTGATTCATCCGACCATAAAATGTTATTGAAAAAATAATCGTTTCGACGAATTTCACCCATAGCCCAATTGTAAAATCTCACTCTTTTCACAAAATCGACATACAGTAGTTCTTGGTGTAATTAAACGTGGTATGGATGAAAGCGATGTTTCTTCAGAATTCGTTGCACTGATCTCTCACTTATATCCACTATTTCACCAATTTGTCGTTGACTCCTACAAGGATCTTCTTCAACAGCAAGAAGAACTTGCAATTCATTATCTTCATTAGTAGCTGGCTTGATGCGCTCATGTTTAGAATAACTGATACATGATGATTCATCTGGATGCCTTCTATCTGGATACCGTTGAGAATAAATTCTACTTGCCAATAAACAATTCCTGTCTGATTAACCTAATATGAAAATCACATCAATCAAATCACTTTTTGAAAACACCATTCTGATGAAATTATATCGAAAGTTCAAGATTTCAATACTTATTTGCAGGCAAATATTTTAATCTGTCATTTGCCAGACTACTTGATTTCCAATATTTTATTCGCTGAAAGGTTGTTTTAGACCGAAAGAATATGGCACGAATTTCGAGATTATTGAAATTATTGTAAATATTCAAGAACGTACATTTTGTGGTGTAATTCACAACTTGTTCATCTAGCAACAGGTAATAACTGTGCTACAAAAACATATCTCGATCACAGCCGTCAAATATGGATTTCACAGAAGAAAAATCATTGATATTATTTCGATGAAATAAAAATAATTGTCATTTTTCGAAAAAAAAAAATTAAGAAAACCTATAGGACACCTTATAATGTACATAATTGAAACAAGATATCGTTTGTATATTCTATCAGTCGTCAAATGGATTTTGCTTAGAAAAAAGTCGTTCATTGGGATTATAGCGAAGAAATATGAATACATGCCATTTTTCGAAAAAAATAGCTGTTTTAAAAAAAACTAGTAAACTTATCCATAGGGAATACTTGATGACATTTGTAGAGCCTTTTGTTGGCGCTTCTTATGGATCCATAATATACAGGGTGTTCCATTTAAAATAAGGAAGATTCTGCAAATTTGTATTTACAATATGTGGCAAGCTGTTTTTAATACCCTGTATACCACAGGTCGATTTCAGATATATCGTTTGAGAGAGTTACCAATGTAGATTATTTGACCTAAACAAAATTTCAATTGGACTTTGCACAACTTTATAATTTCAAATTACTGAAAGAAATCCCACGAATTGAAATTCTAACTTTGAATTATTTCAGAACATAGCTTATATGATATGTTTGAAGTATAAAGAATATTTGGTTTTCATTATTTTATTTTTTTCAGGTATGTCCACGACTACTCATTACAAATTTGTTGGAGGTAAGTTTTTGAAAATATCAATGGCTATTATGAATCTGAAATGCTTGGAATGGAAAATACACTATATTTCATCTCGCTAAATATGATTTTCAATGGTATTGTTTAACTTCTTGGTGTCAGCGAATTAATAATCACTGGAATTACCATGCAGCTAATAACTTCTTTTTTTTGCAATGGTTTATTTTTTGCCTTTATATTGAAATATTTATATCCGCTATGTGAATTCAATTGTATCCAGGCCGGAGGAGATATTACGTGGTACCTTGATCACATTGAAGCAAGTGACGCCACATCCCAAATTTTATGTTTTTTTCTTCGAATGTTGGAAAAAAAAAAATGAAAATCCTTAGGCGCTGTGAATATTATGTTTCGCAACACTAAAGAGCAAAAAGTAACTTATTGGTGTTCAAACGATATTTTGACTTTGTCTTATCAAAACTGAACTAGAACCAGGTTATTCCTCAATTTTACACAGATTTACAAATTTCGCAAAATTTTTGGACCCGACAAGACAAAAGTTATTTCTTTAGTATTCTCGCGCGCTGGATTCAAATACGTAGCTCGTTTCCCGCCATGAGGTCAGATTTCTTATGTTGATAGTATTGCGGTCTCATAACGACTAACAGCTTATCGCGTCTATACCGTGTTTGTTTCATCCGTATTCGAGACGTATTTTTATGGTTCTGAATGGAAAAAGTTATCAGTGAAAATGCCAAGAAAGTCGTGTAAAATCAATGCAGAATATGTTTATGTTTGTGGCGGTTATCGTGCCATAAAGGGCAAAATCAAAACAGATTTGATGAAAAATGCGTATCTGTACTACTTCGGATTCAAGTGGCACAGAAAAGCCATGGGTACCGAAATGGGTACCGAGATGTTTTATTTTCCATTTCCATCGTCGATGCATTGGAGAGAACCGCAAAACCACACGGAGATTTTTACTTTGGCTTTACGAACGTGGTCGGTATAAATTCCAAAAATGATAAGAGCTTGAAGTATGATGAAGCTTAATCAATGTCGGAGCCACTGGGTTGCTTTCACCTATACACATCAAACTTATACAAAATTTCATGAATCCCTCGGCCAAGATGGACCTAGTTTTCAAAATCTGATGAAGCTCTTTCCCAAAACGTCCTACGCCAAAATCAAAGAAGGTGATTTTGTCAGACCAGATATTAAAAGATTGATGAAGGACAAAAACTTCACCAAATGTTTATAGGTCACGGAAGCAGCATCTTGGGAATCATTCAAGAGCGTTGTTCGAAACTTCCTTGGTATTGGAGAAAGAGAAACCGAGTCCAAGCGGATTGTTGCATAACAATGACCGCAAAATAGTTGTTTGAATGTTGTTGAAGATCCATTTTATCGGTTCCCATCTAGATTTCTTCCCTAAAAACTACGACTACACCAAGATTCACAAAGTATCGAGAAGAATTAAAATGGTTTTTGGGATGAAGGTATGCTGAGCGAGAAATTATTATCGCTTTAAATATGCTTTAAAATACAAAACGCATATATAAATGTACCCAGAAAACATTTTTCGAGTCGAATTTCAATTACAGCAGTTCCCATTCATTTTAGGAAATCAGCAAATTTTGAAGCTACATTTGTTAAAAGTGTTTTTAATTTGTTGGTGGGGTTGCTCCCCACTGTTTAAATAAAATGCGACTTTTAACACTTGTATCATAAATAACTAGTACCTGGGCGACCGAGCTTTGCTCGTTTTTTTTTTCAGTAAAATCGTGTTTTTTTCGGAGTAGATGCTTATTTAGATACGAATCACATACTTTTTACATATGAATATTTTGCAATCTTACCTAGTGCACAGGTTGGCTAGAAATACACATTTTAAATAAACCGTATGAGTTTCTTGGACAAACCAAAGAAAAACATATTTAACATTGATTTCATGTCCAAATTTGGTAATGTCACTCGGTAAGAATATTCGTATTCGGATAATGTCATATAGCGCCATCTCACTAAGTTAAGAGGTACCAATAGGCTAACATACAATAGCAACAATGCAAGTACTTCAAAAATTTACGAGATGGCGCTATACATTGTCAGCACGAGAGCAGATAGTGATCACTCTATCGATTCGTAATAAAAAAAAGTGAAAAATCGCCTTTTTCCAGGAAAGACGCCTATATAGATAAACTTGAAGAACAAAACGTCAAAATTATCCAAAATGCGACGAACAGGTGAAATTTAAAGAGAGAGAAATAAAAAGTCAACCCATTATTCTAAAGATCTTCAATCAGCAGAGCCAATTAAAGTTCTCCGATTTATTAAACATAATGAATGGCGAGATATTTTCCCGGATGTGTGGACAGCACTCCGTATCTTGCTACCTATAACTGTATAACTGTAACTGTCGCTAAAGGGGAACGAAGCCACAGTAAATTGAAACTTATAAAAACTTACTGACGTTCTACTATGTGTCAGGAAAGACGGTCGGATCTTGGAATCTACTCCATAGAAAATGCCATTGCCCAGAAATTAAATTATTCCGAATTGATAAAAAAATTTGCAAGCGCAAAAGCTAGGAAGGTAGCCATCTAGATTTCTCATTAAATTTGATTAAATAATTGATTGTTGGTGAGTACTTAGTTCTTTTTTTGAAGACTGCAGCATAACAGTGTAAATAAAAGATGTCCAAGAAAATTATTGACCGTTATTATTTTTTCTCTGTACTTTTGATCACAGCTTGGAAGGACAAGAGGGCAAGCACAGTAGTGTTGTCGAGCATGACATAGTAGTGCTTGCCCCGCAGATACACCTACTGATTTGGTACGTCTACCTATTTATAAATCCGTATAAGCAACTGCATACATAGTATATGAACACGGAACACTAAGGTTTTGTATGCAGAGGGGCGCCACTTTGAGATCTCGCACCACTGATTATACTCATGCACAATATGATGAGAAATAATTTTCGGATATATTTTGTGTTTGTATTCAATAATAGCAAAGGAAAGTGGTATGTCTGGACTAAATTGCTATCCGACTGACACATCAACGTACATAAATAACAATAAAATCTTAGATCTCTTAGAAAATATTTCTTTTTTTTTCCAAATCGATCGAAAGGGGTGGAAAGTATTTTTTTAATTCAGAATATAATGGAATTCAATCATGATACCAACCTGGTTTCTGTTTATGTAAAGTGTAGCAAGACTATTCCAACACAAATTCTTTATCCTCAAAATTTTGGCCGAAAATCACAGTTTACAGAAATACATATTTGTTTGTTTCGTATGGTCTCAAATGAACGACCTTTCTGAAAAATTATAGTAGGGGGTATTTATTACCATTTTCGGTTAAACTCGGCCCGAATATTCAGCAAATGGGATACATCGAATATCGCACCAGAAAGGGGACAGAGATGGTCAGGCAACATGAAATTTTGAGAAGGGAATATGCATTGAATCTATTCGGAAATTGATGTGAATGAAATACGATTGTTACGAAGGATTTTCTGCATAGACAAATATAGGATATGAGAACAATGTTACATTAGTTAAGCTAGTTAAGAGTAAGTGGTATGGCACGGATTATCCTGGGTTGTCCGTTCATCGTCCAGCCAAACGGGCCACTAAAAATCCTAATGCATTCCCAGAGGAATGAGAATACTTCCTGTATGTAGAAAAATATTATATATTATACAGCTTCTCAAGTTCTTTAAAATCTAATTTGGTATTTCGTGCAAATTTATTATTTTTAATCGCAGGGCGCTTCAACCATTTTGACTTTGGGAATGTCTGTATTTTATGGGTTGCTCTTTTTCTTGCCTGAGCAAGCCCTGAAGAGGATCGGAAAATTAACCAGGTCCAGGACAGACCCTAGGGGTCGGGGGGATTGGCGCGGTGGAATTGCGTCATGATCGAAAGGTTGTGAGTTCGATTCTCAGCCAGGGCAGAAATTTTTCATTTAATTTGAGAGAATTAAATGTTGAATTTCATAGCCGGGTCGAGAATGGTCCTCGACGATTCGCTGTTGCGTTCAAATTAACACTGCTGCTCCTAGGTGGCATTTGAAGTTATTAACAAGGCCTACCCAGTACACTGTGTGAATGGTACATTCTATGTTGTGATTGTCCTGCCGTCATATGACGAGCATGTGCAATAAAATATATAAATAATGAATAAAGAGGGATGCAGTATTGCCTAGAGCAAGACCAGCTGCATTCCAATGATACACCTCCCTGTCTACGCTGGTTCAAGGCCGAATAGGAACGGATTTCTCGCAGGGGGGTTTGTCCTTTATGGCGCCTTGTGAAAGCCGACGGACAATAATGTTAGAAAGAGAGATAGAGAGAGAGAGACGCTCGGGGTACAGAAGCGCACGGCACGAGCGTCTGTAGAAGACTGGATCCAGGAAAAACACAAACAATACTGGGATGACATCCCAAAAAACAGGGCTTATGACTGTACACGCGCTAGTAAAAGTGCACCTCAATAGAATGGGACTGTTGAACGGCGACCTAACATGCAGATTATGCGGCAAGGAACCAGAAACAGTATCACATATACTGTGCAACTGCGGGGCATTGGATCGCAGAAGACAGTCAATATTCGGGCAACCAATTGGTGAACCGAGACTATACAGCACACATCCAGTAAAGCACCTGTACAAACTTGTGCAGGGCACGAAATTACTGAAATGGGTGCTTGGAAGGGAACAACAGGCAAGATACAATGGGCCAGCAGGCCCAAGTGTCGTCGGAGTTCTTGACCAGACGAGCCAACTGGGTGGAGTTTATAGTGGGTAACCCGAAGGAAAGGGGGCATAGGGACTCGAAAACTCAATGAGCTCACATTACCTAACAAGGTATCCATAAAGGATTATCTTCATCCCCCAAAAATAAATACTGAGGATGACCATAAAGGTCGAAAGCACTCTGCGATCAAAAGTAATAAATTTGCACGAAATACAAAACTTTTGGTGCACACAGCCCTACTACTTCTTGTCTTATATTGAAATAGGACCTCGATGCATACGCTAACCACGAGACTATAACCCTCGTCAGGTATTATCCGTTTTTAGATTCAAGCGCGAAACAGACACTGTAAGATGTTCCAATGGGTTTCAGAGAGAAAAGGTTAGTTCGTTCTAGTCTCCCGTCAGAGAGAGCATGAGAGAGGTACTTGTTGATGAGTATCTCTTATCTATTTCCCTCATTATTTTTGAACCAATCAAATGCCCAAAATTTCAAACTAGAGAACCAATCAGGTCAGTTTTATAGTGATAAAACGACTCCCCGCTGTTTTATACTGATTATTTTTCCGACCCAAATATCGACCAATAGAATTGCACCATTCGACGTCACGTGGTACAACCTACATGGTATTATACTGATAATTTTTTGAAAATTTTCTCTGGTAGTTGCTATATATAAAAAACAAAACATGATCCAGTCAAATTAACCACACTTCAAACTGACAGGTTGAATTCAATTGTGACAATTGGAGATTTTGCATGAAAATGAGTCGATTTGGAGTTTGTTCTCTGTCCACCATCGATAAAAAGTCAAAGGAAATGTTCCCATTAATACGGAGAAGGCAAAAAACAGTTTGGAACCAATTTACTACTTTTTGTACTGAGAGGAATACACATTGAGTGCTGAAACGAGTGAAGCGCAATTGGCAAACATTATGAAAGATTACGCTTACAATATGAAGAAAATGGATGGAGAAGACTATAAAGAAGGTACAATAAAAACAATGTGGAATCAGACTGCCAAATTACTTCAAGAAAAGTATTTGAACGATTTCGACATCAAAATCAACCCATTTTCGGATGCTGCATTCAAGACCGCTCGAGGAGCTCGTGATGCCAAGCGTAAGGCTTTACAATCGATTCCGGAAAAACGGAGGGCAAGTGCAGCAGCGTTGGAGGAAAAAGATTGGGATGCAATGACCACTGTTTGGAAAATAATCCCGAATACACAGAGCTTCAAAATTATCTGGCATTTCCCTCAAGGTTCCCTGCAAACAAATAAAGTCGTCAAGTTTTTCAGGAAAAATCACTCGCGCTTCGCGCTCGTGATTTTTTAACCTGAAAAACTTGACTCCTTCATTTGTTTGCAACGAACCTATCGGGAAATACCCGATAATTTTGAAGCTCTTGTGGTATTATAAGTGATAAAACCATTAGTAGATTCGATATTGTTTTCGATAAAACAACACTTAGGTCCTGTCAGAATTATATGTCAACACATTCAATTCCTATATAGGGAAATTGAAAATGCAAAATTGATTAAATTCAATTAAATTCAACTCACTATTACAGTGATTTGATATTTCAATTTAAATATACCAGCATGTTAAAAACCTCATATTTTCAAGTACGGCAATGAATAATAGAAATCTGTTATTTTCATAACATCAACAACAATTCTTGTGTACTAGTGAATAGCGCACAACACACCATTACCAAAAGGCCACTTCATTGTTCATTTTTTCACAACAACACCACACAAATCCAACCCCAAAAACATGTTTCACACATTTTATCACCCCATCCCAATTTATTACACCCCAAAAACTAACACAAAAGCACACTCACACCAAAATCACCATCATATTTATTCAATTACAATTATTTCAATTTTCCCCGTTGAAAATTAAAATATAACACCAATTCTGGTGATTTTATCCAGTTTCAAATGTTATTCGGGAAAATATTATCATCAAATATCATTCGTGCTAGAGGATTTTATCGCAATATTTTGCCTCAAAATCCGATAATAAGACCGCAAATCACACTCGGTAAAATTTCCAGGCAAAATGCTCTCTCGAGAATTTCAAAAAATTTTGAGCGATAAAACTTCTAGCACGTATGATATTACCCTCGAATAAATTTTGTATAGCTCAGTTAGTTCAAAATTTCAATCCACAGAGTATTCTGATTCAGAATAAAGAGGTCAATGTGAAAAGTCATTTTTTTATAAGAAGCTCATTCTTTGTTTCATTTCTTTATTATTAAGGAACACACACTCTCAGAAAAGGAAACCAATAATAAATTCTGATCACTAAAAAGAGTAATAAGTTTATCAGAAAACATGAAAGTGCTATCAGGATCCAGATTTCTCGCAGTTTAGAAGGTCAGTAACTCTGGTAAGTGAAAATGTCTTTGTGATTCTGTGGCAAAATCATATTTCTGCATTTCCTAGCTCACGCAATTATGAATTTTTCAGAGTTCAATTTAATTTGGAATTCGCTCGGCCAACATCAGTTTCACGTTGACATTAACCAAACCAGGCGGCCAACGTAATCTCATTTCAATAAATAATTTGTTGTCATTTAAAAAGACTGCTTGGCACAAAAGCAATTTGTGGATTTTTCGATATTCTGCCTTTAAGGAGGTAAAATGATGTAGATGCTTCTTCATATAACTCACCAATTTTGGTTTTTTGAAATTCCGATTCCAAAGAGATGATAAAATGATTGTTGTATTCATTCGGGTAAATGACTCGACACGAATAGTCGCCTAGAAAATTGCCCTCAAATAACAAGTGATTAAAGTGGTTTATAAGCTATCGAATAGGTTCAAAAGTGCCAGAGTGACCGACAAAGTGGTTCTGAATAGTTCTATTGAATCAAAATAGTAATTTCAAAATGGGAACTAGAAATAAACATGAATTACAAGCACTCATAAAAGATACAATAACTGAACTTCTATCCAGTGAAGTGTTTTTAAACCAGATAATAAAAACCATATCTGATAAGGTCGACCTGAGACTGGAAAAAATGGAAGATGGTATAAAAACTCAAGAAGTGAAAACTCACGACTTGGAACAAAAAATAGAGAACCTACAACAACAAGCAAAAATGACTAATATATGTATATACGGGATGGAAGAAAAAGAAAACGAACAGCTGATAACTGAATTTTGTGAAATAATAAATAATAACACAAACCTGTCGATTTCGAATCAACATATTATGTCGGCTTACAGAATAGGAAGAACAAATGACCAGAATATGCGTCCGGTCATAATTAAATTTATAAACTATGACTGGAAAATTACCGTAATGAAAAGTGCTAGGAGCCTGAAAGGGAAAAAAAAATTTATCACCGAAGACCTCATCAAGTCACGGAGGAGTCTGCTAGTGGAAGCAAAAGCTAAATTTGGTGATAAAAACGCATGATGCTATAATGGTCAAATATTCACCAAAATTGATAATGTCAAAAAACTAGTTAGGTTCAGTGCGAATGGAAAGTCAATTGAATGCATATAACAGCTATATCTGGAATGTAATAAGTAATAAGTGAATTATGGCATTGTTCAATTTTATTTAGAATTGTAATATGCTCATGAAATTAGGAGGTTAGGTATTGTTGCTATATTTTTAAGTCGCTCATTTCAATTAGGAACTTATATTCTTTTTTCTTTATTTTTATATTAAAGCATCAATAAAAGGAACAATAAATGTTAGATTTTCTAGATGAACTAGAACAATATGAGGAGGAAAGGACACTAGTCTGCAAAAACATCGATGAAATAATAGAAAAAATTACAAAAGGTAAGAAACATCTCTTCAATATTCTACATCTCAATATAAGAAGTTTGAAAAAAAAATTCAATGAACTTCTTATTTCATTAGAATCCATAGATGTGGAAAATATAGATATAATCATATTATCAGAAACTTTTATCATAGAGGATGCGAATGACTTTGTATTGCCTGACTTCAACATGTCTTATAACGGATCACAATATAATAGGAACGACGACGACCAATTTAATATCATACACAGATGAAAACAAATTGAAAAAACTCATTCAAAAAGAAAAATGGGACGATATCATGAGTTTAAACGATTCCAAGATCGCCTATGACCTATTTATTAACAAAATAAAAAGATACATGGATAAATTCACAAAAACAAAAATTATTAAAAAACAGAACGTTAAACTAAAACCGTGGATCACACAGGGTCTCATCAGATCCCTTAAATACAGACATCAATTAAAAATTAAACTGAAAAAAATCCCACTAACGACCAAAAAATAGAATACAGAAACTATAGAAACTATTTAAATAAATTAATAAAAATAACAAAAGAATCATATTTCAAAAACAAGATAAATGAAGCCAATAACAATTCTAAAAAGATATGGAAAGAAGTTAATAATATTACAAATTATAAAAAATGCAAAAGCTCATCAGATTTCTCGAATATTGTTGACAGCACCGGTATTAAACTCAATTCCGATGAAAAAAAAGCCAACTACTTCAATAACTTCTTCATAAATATTAGTAATAATATGGCTGATAAAATCACACGTCCCGAAAGTGCACCATCTGTTAAGCAAAAACAAATTAAAGACTCAATATTCCTAAAGCCTGTAACAAACATCGAAATTACAAACATAATAGCAACCCTAAAAAATAATTCAGCTTCCGGGCCTGACGGGATCTCAGTATCCACTCTCAAGAACATCGGTCAATTTTTCTTAAATCCATTATGTCACATTATAAACATATGTTTTTCCACTAGCTCTATCCCAAATCAATGGAAAGAATCGATAATAACTCCAATATTTAAAGCTGTTAATAAAAAAAAAGCCACCAACTACCGACCTATCAGTGTTATTAATAATTTTGCTAAAATCTTCGAGAAAACAGTGAAATCGAGAATCATGAAATTCCTAGAAAAACATAATATACTCTCACAGCACCAATTTGGATTCAGAGAAAATAGTAGCACTGATAAAGCTGTCTTCCACCTCATGGATAATATTTTGAACAATTTGAATGTAAATAAAAAGTGTCTCACAGTATTCATAGACCTGGCCAAGGCATTTGACACTGTCAACCATGATATATTATATAGCAGTTTAAATGACGTAGGAATAAGAGGATCTACACTGAATCTCTTTCAAGATTATTTATCCGGAAGAATACAGAGGGTGAAAATTATTAATGTGCTTAGCGATCCTGCACAAATTACCGTTGGAGTCCCACAAGGGACTGTCCTAGGGCCCATATTATTTTTCATATACATAAATAATATTGGAAGCATTAGAAATACAACTAGTCATGTCACATCATACGCAGACGACACTGCTATAACCTTTATACATGATTCATGGGAAGAACTTTATAGAACCACAGAAAAAGAGCTAAAAATTTATCATAACTGGCTAAAGGAAAATCTTCTAAGCTTAAATATTGGAAAAACTAAATATATCACCTATTCGGCTACTTCAAGAGATCAACCAAAAAACAAAGCTCTCAAAATCCACATAGACAAATGCAATAATATTGACTGTAACTGTTCAACAATTGAAAAAGTTGATTACATAAGATATCTTGGTGTGATAGTGGACCAACATCTCCGTTGGACAGAACATATAAGATATACTGTTAAGAGACTGAATAAATTAATATATAAATTTTATCAATTAAGAAATATTGCTAACTTAAAATTACTTTTTATGATTTACGATGCCTTGGCCGAATCGGTGATAAGATACTGTATAGTCATATGGGGTGGCACAGGCAAATCATCAATGAACATTATTCAAGTTGTTCAAAATACATTGTTAAAAATTCTCTTGAAAAAGAATCGGAGATACTCAACAAACACGCTGTACACAGAAACAAAATTATTCGAAGTGAGAAAACTATATGTATATCATAGTATACTATGGACACTAAACACTCCAATGAAATTGAACACACATGCATACAATACAAGAACTACTACCAAACTTGCTATTCAAATTCCACTATACTCTAAAAGCTATATACAGAAATCCATATCCTACTATGGACCAAAAATGGTGAATATGCTACCAGTTCAAATTAAAAATATAAAAAATAAATACAAACGTAAAAAAGAGATAAAAAAATACATAGATATTAATTATGATTCTTTTAAAATACTATTTGACTGAAGTTCCGTTCATCCTCAAATGACAATAGTTCCTTTCATCCTCAAATGACAATAATTCTTAAAAAATACTAGAAATTATTTTCCTTAAATGATAAAAATGTTTTTCAGGACTGCTAGAAAAACTATTTTTCCTTTATAATATTATTTTCATTATATAGTTCCTATTATAGTAGAATTAGATTGAACATGAAATATATTGAACTATCCACACATCATAGACTGCGCACAGCACAAGCTAGGCTTAGGTGACAGTCTATGAAAAAAATGAAATATTGGAAAATATCACCATGTTTATACTATACTATATTATACTATTGTTATGTTGTTATATTACCTGAATAAAGTCTATCTAAGTCTATCTATCTATCTAAGTCTATCTATCTATCTAAGTCTATCTATTCTAGAATATCTTGATATCTGAGCTGTAAACCTAGATTATGTTTGTGAATATTGATAATACAAATATTTAAAAAATAATTTCTGGATTTTTAAAAATGGTTAAATCTATTGTTCGCAGTGTGAATTCGGTTATTTCGCAATTTATTCCAAGATATTTTTGAATTGAAAGATGCAAATAGTTGAAATATATTTCTATAGTTTTTCATTACATCACTAGTTAAAATGGCTCTGTAGATGTGGTTCCGTTCTGAATACTGATTCAAACTCCAATTTTTCATTGGTACTCGACCAATCTTCTCGTAACTATAAACAGACTGCCTGGCTTATCAATTTTGATGAGATATTTCTGCCATGTTGTGGCACGAGAGCATATCTCGCTATCTTATCGACATAAACTTTTGTTTTCGTTTGTAAATATTGCTGAAAAAAAAAACATTTCATATTAAATGGATTAAAAAGGAAAGAACCCCCAAATGCGACCAAAGTTAGTCGATCCACTAAGTAATTATTTTTCCAAAAGGCGACAAATGGGAGACGAGTGAAGCCGCAATGAGAGATAAATGACAAAATAATGGAACGAATCCAATTGAAATTAGGGGGATTCAAATCCATTCAGTAGTAGATCAAATCTAGAAACAATCAAATCGATAAAATCCGAATTGCAGTAATGGCGGATTCTGATATTATTCGTTTCCAACCAGTCGATCAGATGATGATAGTGAAAGAACAACTCCAAGGAAAATATATTTTTGCATTTATTACATTATCCATATATAGATACCGGGTGGCCCAGTGGTGCGTACAAGCTCCATAACTTCCAAGCTATCGACTTTTTTTTAAACGATAGTTATGACAATGAGGCACCTTCTAAAGATAATTCTATTTATATACAGGATGTCCCAAAATAGCATACACAACTAAGTTCTGTTTCTTTTTCAAAGGCAACACGCCATTTTTGTTATATTTGTCGATATAACGCACCCTGGTTTCTCAGACTCATCTGCAATAGTTTTTGACAATGTCTACAGTTGTCGATTTCCTAAGCTTAAGCAAAACTTTTGGGATGCAGGTGAACTGGAAGTGATGTTCTATCAGCTACTACGATTTTTGAAAAATTACAAATGGCAATAACTCGACTTTTTCAAATGCAACACCCAATACTTCATTTAATCATTGCATGGCACTTTTCAAGAGCTTTTTGCCGAAATAGGGTTTGTGGGGTCTACTTTGTAAAATTTGTGAAAAAAGGTAACGAGTGGGCTGCTGTCGTGAAATTTGACACATCCATACAAACAGGAGTACATCACGAAGGAAACAATTCAAGTAGTCTTTACAAGAACAGGAAAGGATGATTAACAGAAAACAATGTGAATATGTTGAGGAAAGACTACTTATAAATGCTCAAATAGGTCACCATCATGTTCCACTCAAGCTGCTAGTCTTCTAGTAAATGAGATCCAAACTCTAGCGAGCATTGCTCCATCAATTGATCGGAAGGCTTCCTTGATCCTGTCTTTCATATCCTTCACGTACCCCCAAAGGAAAGATTATATAGGAGTAAGGTCTGTGGATCGCGATAGTACCTCCTCTGGCTATTCAACGATTAGAATAGGATTGATCTAAAAATCCTCGCACTATCCTATGGTCATGCACTGCAGCACCATCTGTTGCAACCACATGGTCCTTCTGGTGTTGAAATCCATTTCTTCTAACATTCTGGGGAAATGGAATACCTTCCACCATTCAGCACATTGTCGAAGAAGTAAGATCCAATAATGTGATTTCCAATAATTCCTCCCCAAACATTGAGTAACCATCGCTTTTGCTAATCTACCGTCCTTAACCAGTGGGGATTTTCGATTGCATAATAATGCATATTATGTCTGTTGACCGACCCGATGATCTTGAACGTTGCTTCATCAGAAAATATAATTTTGTTCAAAGTATTATAATCCTCGACGATCATGCCATTCATTTGAACACAAAACGCAACTCTATTTGCAAAATCATTACCATACAATGCTTGATGTACGTTCAGATGATAAGGGTGGATCTTATGTTTCAATATTATTCTACTACTTTGTGAAATATCCGTTTCCGCTGCTATTTTCCTAGTGCATAAGTGGGAATCATTTTCCTCATTGATCCGACCACCAAAAAAATTTTTTTTTGTGTAAGACACTACTACCGAATTTAAACTGATCTCTTAACTTTTGGAATGAATACACCCGTGGGAGTTCTTGCTTCTGGATATTTTCTGGTAGATTCTGCTTGCTAATTTATGTCAGCGTCGCAAAAACAGTTGATCATATTCACTTATTCTTCGCGAGGAAAATTCATTTATTGTTAACAATTAGACGTGCACAAATATTGAAATTTGAAAAATACCATGCAATGATGCAATATAATATAGGGTGTTGCATTTGAAGAAATTCGAGATATTGACATTTGTAATTTGTCATTTTTTTAAATCGTAGTAGGTGATGGAACATCGACTATGAATTCGCTTACATCTCAAAGCTGAGGAATCGACTAGAAAAAAGTTGGTTAAGTTATCTTGAATGGATCAGAAGTTATGATTTTGTCTGTGGGTCTGTGCACGACGCTATTTTGACACATAAATTGACATAAGTCAAAAACTATTGCAGATGAGTCTGAAAAACTCGGGTGCGTTATATCGACAATTTAGTGGCAAGAATACAAAAATGTACTCAAAATGGGGGTTGTCGATTAAAAAAACAGAACTTAGTTGCGTATCTTATTTTGGGACATCCTGTATATAAATAGAACTATTTTGAGAATGTACCTACCTCATATCAGACCTATCGTTTGAAAAAAGGTCAAAAGCTAAATATGGAACTGAACTATATCTCATTTCAGTCACTTCCTATTGAGTAGTATGTTCCTAGATATATTTTTTATAAAGACACATTCATCTTCATGACGAATAAGAAAGTTTCCACTTTGAAGCCAGGTAGGAAAACTAATTTACTATATTTACATTTCCAAGGGGGAAACATGAAATAAATACAGTTCTCTGTTTTCCTGCGAAGAGTTCTTTGTTGTCGACTTTCTAATCTTTCAACTGTTGATTTATTCGCGAGGAATTCGAAAAGAAATGGCGTGGAAAAATCTTTGTGGAATATTTCAGAAAACGCAAGGATTTTGGTCAAAAACGACTATATCAGAAAAAATTTCGACCATAGCATTAGTATATATTTCATAGCGATTTGGAAAGCCTGGCACAACCATCCTGATGTATGCGGTGATCTGAAAATTCAAAATGTTCATGATATTGACAAAATTCGGGAAACTTGAAGTATTGGATATGTCATCTTTTGTCTGGATCTAGAAATATACCTTAAAATCAATTTACTGAACAACAAGACTTATATAAAGGAACACAAATTTTTGGACCCTTTATTCCAAGACGTCTTTGCTAATATATCTACTTATATGAATCGTATTGTAACGGAAAAATTATGTAAATGTTATTTCAAATTTCATGGTCTTGTACAATCGTGGTGTTAAGCCCAAGTTGAGTTTTGTTTCACTTTTTTCCAGCTAGGTTTCCTTGTTGAAAAAATATGCATTTATTGTTATTTTCATTTAGTTTTGTGCATTTGTTCATTCTTCGAGGTAAACAACCTTATTCATATTTCTATTTCTGTCAATTATTTATTATGGTGAAAAAGACAGCAGAAAAATTAAGAAAAACAATATTTGGAATAAAATAGGTTAACGTATGCTCATGATTTCCTGAGGTATTCTACTTCTTGCTTTCATGTAGGTTTGTCATAAATTTACATTTCCATATTTTCCAGTATATTCTTATTGCCTTCATTATTATTTTTGATTCAATGGTTAATATTAATCTAGGTATATTAGAAATGGACTCGATGATAGAAATGAGTTTAGAATAAAATGAAATGGTTTCGTAATTTGACATTTTTTTTCATCTAGAATAATTGAAAATATTTTATTCTTGTAAACACTAATTATGATTGTTCTTTTCCTAGTAACAACAAGTATATCAAATTACACAAAAGCGATAGACGTTTATATTCATAGTGCTATACACAGAAAAATCCAATTATCGATACAACTTGTGTGCATAAACGTGGTTTGATAACTTCACGGGATATCAGAAAAATTTATCAAAGTATATGCGTTAATTCAATCTTCTGGTACTTCAAATTTTATAATATTCTCAATTATTGGTTATGACAGAAGATCCTGCAATTCAGTGTTCATCGCATCGATACCGTGTGAATATTCTGAATGGGTTGTTACTGATGTTTGCTCCGGGCCACTGGCGAAGAGCACCCTCGGGATTCAAATTAATCGTATTCTCAACTGTTCTGCTGTTCTAGATAGTCGGGCGTCGCGTTTTGTTTTATTTTACTTCCTGTCGACTACCCAAATCCGAGTGAATGCCGTATAACTGCCACGTTACACTCGCGAAATTGATACCATTAAAATTATCCAAACTGAATCGAATAAATATTCAGCTTCAGTCGAGTGATATTTAGTAGAAAGATTTGCTTCCGAACAAACATAACTGAACTTTTTTTGGGGATTTTTTTTTGTACATCTATTTGCATGTTATTTGCGTCTGTAAAAGCGAATAAATACCCTTATAAAAAATGAAGAGCATTTTTGTTAAACTATCAGTAAATGAGGTATTTTGGTGTATGTAGTGAAGTAGTACTTTGCAGTAAAGTAGTACTTTTACCGCATAGGCAATTAATAGTATATTACATACCGAAGTGGAAAGTGTTTCATTATTGTCGAGAGATAATGGTTGAGTCAACTAAAAGTGATATTTTCAAACCTTCTAACAAATCAGAAATGTAAATATTACATAGTGGTTGAAAATGAAGTATATTATTACTGCCTAAGCACTAAAGAACCCTCCGACATTTTTGGGAAACAAATACTTGAAATAACGTGGAATTACAAAAAATATAAAAATGAAAATACATGGAACTATTATTTTGTGCTTATTGCTGATTTTATGTTTGAGATTCAACCGACGAAAAAAGATAGAGGTTTTCTAGTCGACGCGTATATTTTGTTTTATGTATGACCACACATAACTTTTTACAGAGTGGTCCGATTTTGATGATTCATTTTTCATTCGATAGAGTATACCTCGAAGTTGGTGGAAAAATCCACCCCTGAGGGTAGGAAAATAGGGGATTGACAGTTCACCCTCTACGGCATATCATCTCATGTAACTGCAAAAGATGAAAGAGTCTGATACGCCATTAAAAATGCGAAGAAATAGTGTAGATGATTATTTTAACTGGGCTGTTGGCCAAGTCACGGGAAAATCCCGCTGTGGTACCCTGTAATGAAATAAAAATTTATTTCGGTTATATCGTCGGAGGGAGGAGGTAGCTGACCAACTGAACATTCTTGGTACCTCGCTATCAATTCCTCCAACTAGCCTCATATCACAAGGCGAGTTCAATTTCGGATTTCACCTAAAAATATGAGGTTCCTATCTTTTTAACTCATAAAGTCTCTGACTTCTGAGGGTTGTTTTGCAACTGAGCCGGTGGTTGTCACCTTCGAACTTTTTTATATGCTGGGGAGATTTACCAAAACTGGGTCCATCCTCGTTTTTATCAGCATGAAATAAATTTATAATTAAAAATTGAATCCATATGAAATATTTGGGTAGAAAAGTATTATGAAAATCATGTGAGTCTGTTAACAAGTAAGAGAAAGGGAATGAATAAAAATTTTTGGAACGAAGTTCCTTATCGCGTGTTGCGAAAGGGGGCTAGACGGAATAAATTGAGACCAAAAGTTGTAACGACACTTTTTGCTATAGTTGTAAGCCGTGCGGCGTGCGCGTGTTTCTCTGTCTGTCTCTCTCTCTCTCTCTCTCTCATAGGAAGCAAGCCAGTTATTTTCGTTTCGTCTTTCTATTTCGCATTGAACAGTGTGGTGTCGCGACGATTATTATTGTTGAGTGTATACAGGTTTTTTGTACATAATAAATAATAAAAAATAATAACAATAATGAATCCTGACAGTGTTCCTGCACAAGTTCGGGATATTGCTGATGGAGTTAGGTAAGTAGAGATTTTATACAGACAATAATAAATGCTTATGTATTTTTAGCAAGTACGCATTATAACCTCTCTTTACTATTGTGCTAACCATGTCATACGCGTTAAAATATCTCCATTATTGTGTGTTTAGCAAGTGTACGCGTCATAACTTTAATAAATTTAAACGCAAATTATATTTTAATATTACAATATCAATGCGTATGTACTAAAATTGAGCCTACTGATTAAGTTTATATTACATTATATTTGTTAATAATAAAAAAAATATTATTATAACTTGAAAAAAATAAAAATTTAATACAATTCCTTCACTAATTAATCGAAAGGAACTTTGTTCCATCCGGGTGTCCCTTGACACCTCTCAACTTTTTTTTTTCTCGGAAATAATATTTTTTTAACATCAAACAAACAAATCGGAACGGAATAGCGACATATATAATTTTAGTCCAATGCAGTTATCGCATATAGGCAAAAGGTCCCTGGTAATAAGGCCACACTTTGTAGATACGATAAACTCATTAATCAATATGCGAACACACAAAACACCCTCGAGATCTCAACCACTCTTCAGAAAATAAATTAAATCGTGAATCTCAATAATCAAGATATCACCGAAAAACAAAACCATCAAAACATGATAATGAAATAATAGACATAAGATTACAATTTATTACATCATATAAAATAATTGAGAGATACAACTTGTTTTCGAAGTTTGGTTCTTGGGGTCCGGCCCGGCTGGTCACATTGACGAGAGTCTTATCGATATCTGGAGTGGAGCATTAACGTGCGCGGCTTAGTACTTGGATGAGTGACTACCTGCCAGGGAAGACCTGCGTTGAAAGTCCGTATAACTGCAGTGTTGTATGATATTCGCGGCTACGGGCGCTATATCAATGGGCACGAGATATAGCGATATATATGCCGTCCTTCGGAGGGGACGTTGAGATGGCGGTCCCGAGTTCATTGATCTCAACCTCGTTGGAGATCCCTACCTCTGGTTGAAGACACCAGAGGAATCGGCAAAATTTTCGGTTGAGGGAAGTGTGCTCTTCGGCGTCGGTAATGAGCCATGGTCGCAGGAATAGGCCGACGTTGAATAAATGAAATTATTTTTATTTTTTTGTGTTCTTCCATATCGACTAGTGAACTTATTAACATAAATATATACGGAAGGGTTGATCAATCTGTAAAAAATTAGTTAAAATTATGCGGTAAGTCAAAAACTATCAGAATATGACGAGGATCGGTACTTAATCTAATTAGTTGATATGGTTAATTAACCCTGTAGAATTGGCAGTGATAAAGTGTTGGTATAAATAAACAAAAAACAAAATTTACGGGAAATGATATTGTATACACAACGGAAAAAATCACGGAATGAAATACGATTGGAAGTAAAGATGCCAACATAGGACTGAAGCTATAGTTACTGTAGGCCGATCAATAGAGATTTTGTGCTCTATTGATTCTGTGACAAAAATACTACCAGGAAACCGAGTGTGTCATCATACGAAAGACGGTTCGTAGTTATATCCTGTTATGTTTTCTACTCCCAACTGCCATTGCTTAATTTGTTATAAACATTTAAAAGTATTTTTATTTTTTTTTATGGTTTGAAAACCAATGAAGCAATCTCGATTCTCTCAATGGAATTGAAATGCAAAAAAAATGAGTCCTAATGCAACTCGATCGGATTATTAATAACGGAGAAAAACCGAAAAAACCAAAAAAAATACAGCTTCAAAAAAAATCATAACTCGCCACTTTCTAAGTTGTAGTGCAGGCTTTTTACGACATAATAGTGATTGAGATGTACTTTATGTATGAAAAACTCAGGCACTGTCGCGTTATTAGTTTTGGCATGATTGCAATCTGAATTTTTTAATGCACTTCATTGCAGCAGATTTGGATGCGTCCTAGGTGGTCCGATTCCAATTTTTCAAAAAGATTTCGAGAGTAGAAGTACAGTACTACAGAATGTATATTCTCATTTTGCGCTAAAATGCTGCAAAATAGGTGAAAAATACTTGCAAAAATGACCGAAAATAGGCGAATGCGTGAAAGCGGCTGGGTAGTGGGGGTAAAGAAGCAGACTCGGGGAAGCGTATGTATATTAATACAAGAGCGCTGCGCCCGTTATGAATCTGCTGCTTTAGCCCCACTCCTGAGCCGCTTTCATGCACTCGCCGGTTTTCGGTCAAGTTTGCAAGTATTTCTCACCTATTTCGCATCATTTTAACGCAAAATAAAAATAATCATTTTGTAATACTATACTTCAACTCTCAAAATCTTTCAGAACTATTGAAATCGGATCACCTATGACGCATAGAGTGGCTTAAAAAAAATGAAATTGCAATCATGCCAAAACTAATAATTCAACAGTGCCTGAGTTTTTCACACATAAAGTACATATCAATCACTACTATGTCGTGGAGAGCCTGCTTCAAAAACTTTAAAAATAGCAGTGTTATGAATGAAAATAACAGATTTTTTCCGATTTTTCCGATTCTTCTCCGATACTAATAATCCGAACAAGTCGTTCCTGGGCTCATTTTCTTTGCAATTTGATTCTCTACAATTCGTCCATCGAGAATATCGAGATTGCTTCATTAGTTTTCAAGTTACAAGTAAAAAACGATCAATTTTTTAAAAAAATGCCTTTAAATGTTTATCACAAATTAAGCAATGACAGTTGGGGGTAGGAAACATAACAGGATATAACTACGGACTGTTGCCTAGCAATAAGACGAGAAAAACTGTCAACTATTGAAAACGCGACACCGAAGGTGGAGCGTTTTTAGATCGATAGTTTTTCGAGTCAAATTGCTGAAGGAAACAGTTTAGAATTTGATCAACACAAATTTACCTGATATCAATGCAAACATCGAGTGTAATTCGGCAGGACAATTTAATGAATAAGAAATTTAGAAACATATCAATGCAAACTTCATTTATGATATATTAAAAATAAACACATTTATATTTGAATGTACAATTATTAAAAACGCAGTTATTGAAATTCATACTAGGAACAGTGATGTCGCTGCGGCTGCCACAGCTAATCGTTTCTGCAGTAGATGTTGAAGTTTTTTCTTTTTCCAAACGAATTGATTGAATAATGCTCGAATGATACTCTTTGTCAACTTGTAAGTATGGCTTTATTGATGATGAATTGCTGTGTCCTGTTATTTTTATTAGAGCTTGTACTTCAATTCCGCTTTTACTTAATTCGCTAACTGCTGCCGATCGATTCGAGTGATTTCTAATTTTGACACGTTTGACATCTATACCAATACGTTGTGCTGAGCATTTAGTCCATTTGGAAATTTCATTAATTCCAATCGGCAAATTCTTATACCAACCTTTAGAATTTTTCTTCTTCCAAAAGGGATTTGATGTAAGAAATACTCTGTTCAATGTTATAAAAGTGTCTCGTTTTTCCATTAACTTTTTAAATAAACGTATTGGGCAAATATCTTCCTCTAAAATAGTAGGCGTAATCCATTTGCTGTCACATAATTTATTGTTACCGCCTCGTTTTCGAAAATAGAGGATTATACTCGATACGTCCAGTTTCTTTTCAATTATTTTCAATTTCAGAAACGAAATAATGGTTTTGCAGTAAGCTGCTTCTCCTCCGCCCCAAGCTAATTCACATGCCAAAATGTGATATAATTTATTTCGAAGTCCTTCCGGTTCATTTTCGTCATATAATCTGGCCATTGCAAATACTTCAGATTTATTAAGAGCTGATGCACTAGATTTTCTCTTTTCGGGTTGTGCTTGTAGGATTGTACGTTCAGCATTACGTGCAGCTCGTGATGAATCAAACTGAAAGTCGGTGAAAGGGTAAAATACAATATTGAATTTGTTATAATATTTACTTTGTAGCATTTTAGCGGTGGTGTTCCAAATTTTTTTAACTACCGCTTTTTTGTAGTCTTCTCCGTTGCCTTTTCGCATATTAAATAATGCCCAATCTTGCAATAATAAATTCTATTTCTCGATGGAAGTATCTGACTCAAATTTATATCTTTTTGCATCGCAAAACGTAGAAAATTGTCGCCAGATTGATAATTGCGTCGCAACCGTATTAGTAGGCACACACGTATTAACAATTTGACTAATTTCGGCGTTCGTAGACTCATTGTTAGTGCTTAGAAATTCAATGAGTTGTTGACAAACATGTCAAACTATTCATTTTGGCAACCAACACCGCGATAATTGATAAACAAATGAATAAGTGAAAAAACCACTAGTGCATTTGTCGCTGTAAAAGTTGCAGCTAACTTTTGCCCTGTGGCATAAGCGATTTTTTTTACATGCGTTGAATTGTCACGAAAAAATCTCTATTGATTGGTCTACTTAATGATAATTCAATACGAAAGTTGAATCTACAAAGAATGCAGAAAACCTAATAGACCGCAGATAAAAATGGGGAAACAAATTGAAACATAGTCCTGCAGCGTTCCTTGGAGATAGACAAAGAAACAAATATGGAAAATATTTCTAGAATGTGTAAGAATATTGACATTTCTTTGGGCATTTCTTCTATTAAGTGGTAGAGTGATGCTAATGATATTATCGAAGCTCGATATCATACTGGTATCCCGCAATTTAAGAGATCTCCTAACCAGCTGGTATTTGATTCGTTATGTTTACTCAAAACACGTGATTCCTAACCCACGTCCTTGGGGAGTAGATATTGGAAAATGTAACCTGCACAAGAGGGCGCTTGTTGTATCGAAGCTTCCGGAAATGGGGTCTGATGAAATAATTTCGGCGAGTGATAAAAATACAATCCATATGATTTCATTTCTTATATAAAAAAAATTATATTCAGGAATTATTGATCAATACGATAAATAGGAAATCCAACCGAGCATTTTGATTTCCTGAAATATACCATTTTCAGCTATCGAGCCTCCATAGAGGAATCTGCTAGATTCCTATTGTATTTACCTTAAATATGATGAAAGGAGTATTTATTCCAGAATGGAATAGAACATGATATCGTCATAACTTTTACTGCTAATTTACTTGAGAAGACTATGATGTGTCATAACATCGGGTACTTCCATGAATTTTAACTATATACATTTCACTCAGTTTCAAAAACCAACGGTAATAGTTTGCAGTAAGATGTTAAATAGCAAAACCAGAATCCCTTAAAGTAGATAAATCGACGATCTTGGGATGAGCATCGACGATCCTATGTCCAAAAAAAGGTGTCTTCGAAATTGGTCTCAGAATATTGTTAAATCCGAAGTTAGCAACTTCATATTTTCCTATGCATATATAATTAGATCCAAATGCAATATTTTTTATTGTTGTTTGTAATTTTTTATTATCAATTATTCGTGATTCAGCAACCTATTGTGATCGTAGAGCCTGCAAAATCAATTCATTTTTGTTGTTGGGTTCGTTATTGCTTATAAATGATAGAGTTCAATTTGAAAAAATGTTGATTTATTTCAAATTGAGGACGAATGATATCCGGAAAACTATTTTTCATTTTACTTACTAGTTTTTTACCCGACTACGGCAAAGCAAAAAGGAGGGTTATGATTTTGACCGGTATGTATGTGGGTATATGTATGTTCATCTTATCATAATTTCACAAATGCGGTAACGTTGGAAGCGTCTTGATCATCTGTGACGTCACATTAAATTGAATATGGCGCCCTCTAAAGGACATAAAGTCGTGAACTAAACAAAAACAAATTTCAATGATATAAATTATATATATGTATATATATATATATATATATATATATATATATATATATACTTGCGGATCCGACAGACGTTGTCCTGTCCAAATTTCTATGTTCCCTAAAATGTTTTTTCCGAAAATTTTCCCGTTATCCCATTTTTCTGTTACCCCTTTTTGTCTTAACCCCGTTTTCCTCATCCTGTCATCCCGTTTTTTCGTTATCTTGTTATTCCCGTTATCCCGTTGTCCCGTTATCCCGTTTTCCTGTTATCCCATTTTTTCTGTATCCCGTTATCCCGTGTTTCCCTTATCCTGTCATCTTTTCCGTCTTTTCGGTATCCCTTTATTCCCGTTTTCTTGTTATCCCGTTTTTTATTTATCCCATTATTCCGTTTTCCCGTTATTCCCTTATCCTGTCATCCCGTTTTCCCGTTTTTTCGTTATCCCGTTATTCCCGTTATCCCGTTATTTTCCTAAAAAAAATAAAAAATAGGGGTTGATCGTAGAAGGGTGAAAATTAAGAGTAACATGAATTTTTTTCATGACAAAATAAAAATAAAAATCTTGCCAAAAAAATAGGGGTTGATCGTAGAAGGGTGAAAATTTAGGGTCTTGGTCGCAACGCGCTAACGGATGACGCCTAGTGATGGATCTCTACGTGAATAAGAGGACCCTTTGACATCAAGATCATCTGCTTTCACGAAATATGGATATCATCTTTCATTTCTCAGATATTTGCCCGCGGAGTTTTATATGGGACACCATGTATATTGGAGTGATCGATAATTTCCTTTCATTTTTTTCGATTTCTATCTACGAAGTTCTTATTTCCGCAATAGTTCTAATCTTGGGATCAATTTGCTCAAGTTCTTCTGGTGGATTGAGATAGTTGGTTCTGTTGGCTCGTAATATGTTCCTTCGGTTGACTAGATTATTGGTGTTTGGAGACGCACTGTTTGATTCAATATTACCATGTAAGGCGTCCAATTCTTCTACTGTATATCCCGTTTCTTCTATATAAAGCCTATTTCATTTTAGTTATATCGTCGACAATAAAAATACGAGTACCGTCCTTCGGAGGGGAAGTTGAGATGGCGGTCCCGAGTTCATAGATGTTGAGCTCGTTAAAGAACCCTACTTCTGAAAACAACAGAGGATTCGGAAAAATTTCCGGTTGGGGGGAATGTGCTAACCGGCGTCGGTGTTTGGCCCTGGTCGCAGAAATAGGCCGACGTTAAATAAAGCAATACAAAAAATACGAGTACCTTTTAGTTTCGCACAATATTTGAACATTATTTGTTTTTTCAATTGCTTCCTATGGAGCGATGAAATCCATAAAAATTATCAAACAGATCCCGCAAGATCGACGTTGAGAATGTTTTTCATAGTATCGCAAAAAAGGGGAACTTTCTCTTAACAAAATATTTAGAAGTATTTTTTTTCTGTTGAAAAAGGGAAGTATTCTCAAATGAATATTGAATAGAAATATTTTTCTGGAAATTGAAAAATCTACGACAATAATGAGGTTACTTTTTGTAACATCTAACAGAAAACAACTACTTTCTCGGCTAAAGCCACGCTGGATATTGTACTACATCTGATAGATATTGTGAAAGGACCCAAACTCAAAAGAAAAAATTTGAAAGTGAAAATTCGCATTTTTATTCAGATATATAGTTATTTGATTTTCTATTCCAGTCTCAATTATCTTGAACGATGAAACATAGCGACTAAAGTTTATCTTTCAGTCGCAGATGATTCCACATCTGATTTTATGAACATCCTCTTCATGTTCAGTCGCAGATGATTCCACATCTGATTTTATGAACATCCTGTTCATGTTATCAAAAAAAAATCTATTTTTTCCTATTATTTATATTCAAATAATCAATATTTTTTCGTTGTATGAAAATGCACCAATCACTCGGTGTTATGGTGTTACGACCGTTTTCAGATTATATCCAGTATCGAATTGTTGCAGGTCGTTATTTTCTCCCTGAAATATTCACAACGATAAAAGTTTGACAATACGAAATTGCATTCGATCATATAAATGGATAACCAGCAAACTTCAGAATGATAAATTTGTTTTCGGCAAAGTACGTTCGTATTCCAAAGCGATTTCCCGTTTGCAGAGGAATTCTCTTTGGATCAGTTCGTTTTTCTCGTAAATTACAATGTGTCAATAGTCGATTTTCAAGGATTTACCTCAAATAAAATCCTATTGAATGGTTCTGAATATTTCTTTCCAACATCCATTAACTCTAAAACCCAACATTCTAATGGATTCTTTACTTGGTCAACATGAGAGTATTAAGTTTTTGACGCTCGAAAGCAACTGACACAGTCTCATAAAACGCACATGAAACCAATATCGTCGATTTCATCACATTGACGAGCTATGTTTCAAAACCAAAAAAGAAAGTGTTGCTCCTGTCAATTGTCATACATCGTGTCGAAGTGAACACAGCGAATGCAAAACCCTCTACAGAAAAGTGTAATTGAAAACGTTTCAAATATAAGATAAAGAGATCTTAAAAATGTAATCGAAGCAAGTAAAACTACAGTTTTATTAGAAATTGCATCTCTGAAGGAAAAAAATTAAAATCTAGAAAAAGAAAACTGTGATCTTGAAAAAATATTGATTATTTGAATATAAATAATAGGAAAAAATAGATTTTTTTTTATAACATGAACAGGATGTTCATAAAATCAGATGTGGAATCATCTGCGACTGAAAGATAAACTTTAGTCGCTATGTTTCATCGTTCAAGATAATTGAGACTGGAATAGAAAATCAAATAACTATATATCTGAATAAAAATGCGAATTTTCACTTTCAAATTTTTTCTTTTGAGTTTGGGTCCTTTCACAATATCTATCAGATGTAGTACAATATCCAGCGTGGCTTTAGCCGGGAAAGTAGTTGTTTTCTGTTAGATGTTACAAAAAGTAACCTCATTATTGTCGTAGATTTTTCAATTTCCAGAAAAATATTTCTATTCAATATTCATTTGAGAATACTTCCTTTTTCAACAGAAAAAAAATACTTCTAAATATTTTGTTAAGAGAAAGTTCCCCTTTTTTGCGATACTATGAAAAACATTCTCAACGTCGATCTTGCGGGATCTGTTTGATAATTTTTATGGATTTCATCGCTCCATAGGAAGCAATTGAAAAAACAAATAATGTTCAAATATTGTGCAAAACTAAAAGGTACTCGTATTTTTTGTATTGCTTTATTTAACGTCGGCCTATTTCTGCGACCAGGGCCAAACACCGACGCCGGTTAGCACATTCCCCCCAACCGGAAATTTTTCCGAATCCTCTGTTGTTTTCAGAAGTAGGGTTCTTTAACGAGCTCAACATCTATGAACTCGGGACCGCCATCTCAACGTCTCCTCCGAAGGACGGTACTCGTATTTTTATTGTCGACGATATAACTAAAATGAAATAGGCTTTATATAGAAGAAACGGGATATACAGTAGAAGAATTGGACGCCTGACATGGTAATATTGAATCAAACAGTGCGTCTCCAAACACCAATAATCTAGTCAACCGAAGGAACATATTACGAGCCAACAGAACCAACTATCTCAATCCACCAGAAGAACCTGAGCAAACTGATTAGAACTATTGCGGAAATAAGAACTTCGTAGATAGAAATAGAAAAAAATGAAAGGAAATTATCGATCACTCCAATATACATGGTGTCCCATATAAAACTCCGCGGGCAAATATCTGAGAAATGAAAGATGATATCCATATTTCGTGAAAGCAGATGATCTTGATGTCGAAGGGTCCTCTTATTTACGTAGAGATCCATCACTAGGCGTCACGGATGACGCCGTTAGCGCGTCGCGACCAAGACGCCAATTTTTTCAAATGGCATCCCAGATTTTTCAGCCATATAGCACACTCATAGTTTCCCTTGAAGACTGATAAAAAACAGCAACTTTATTGCATATTATAAAGAGGGCCATGAAAGCGTCAAAATAAATGCAATAATACGAGTATTCATCGATCTGTCAGAAAACCTGTCAGATTTTATGAAAGTAAATCCAGTTTTGTGTTGGTTCTTCTTGAAATTGAAAAATGGTTCAATTTTCGAATGCAGAAAAGTTGGATATGATATGTATTTATGGCGAAGCAAGAAGTTATGCAAAAGAAGCAGTGAGAATATACGCTAATCTGTATCCCAACAGAAGATTACCGTCAGACAAAACATTCACTAGCTTAGCCAAATTTTTGGCAAAAAATGACTGTTTTGAAGAAAAAAAGCGAAAAAACAAAAAAAATGGTTACAGATGAGAATCACACTGTTGCAGTGCTAGGTCAAATGGTATTGGAACCACATAGCTCTACCAGACAAGTAGCAATGGATTGTGATATTTCGAAATCGTCAATACAACGTATTTTGTCAAAAAGCAAATTCCATCCCTACAAAATACATCTGGTTCAAGGACTACAGCCAGGTAATAATCTTTATTGTGTATTGTTCATAACTGTAATCTATTCCCATATTTAGTAGATGCTGATAGAAGATTGAACTTAATTGCATGATGTCCTTCCTTATTCATTATGATGATCAGTTCATGGAGTGATGAAAGCCGTTTCCATAACAATAATAATAAACAAACATAATTGTCACTGTTGGTCTAACGTTAACCCTCATTGGATTCAAGAAACGGGATATCAGTCCTCAAAGAGAGGACAATGAAATATCTTGGCATTTATTTTTGGGGGTGGAGAAAATTATTTATGGACACCCCACAGTAGTGTGGGAGTCCCTGAGTTCTGGGGTCTATGTACCTCCTGTAGCTCCGATTCACCCACTATAAACCTAGTTGGCTCGTCTAGTCATGATCTCCGATGACTCTTGAGCCTGCCGGATGACTCTTGCCTGTTGTTCGCTCCTACATCATTCCACTAGTTTTGTGCCTTGCACGAGTTTGTAGAAGTACTTTACTGGGTGTGTGTACAAATTCGGTACACCAATTGGTTGCCCGAAAATTGACTGTCCTGCGACCCTAGGCTATGCAGTTGCACAGTATGTGAGATACTGTTTCTGGTTCTTTTCCTCGTAATTTGCATGTTACGTCGCCATTAAACAATCCCATTTCATTAAGGTGGTCTTTTACTTGCACATGTCCAGTTATGAGCCCTGTAATTATTTTCAGTTGTTCCCTGTTTAGAGTTAACAGGTCTGCTGTTTTTTTTTAATCTTGGCAGAGTAATAGATCGTCATCATCGATGTGATCTGCAAATTGATGATGTGGTCGGAAACATGAGAGGTTTACTTCACAGATTTGAATACATAAAATATTTTCTAGATATTCGACATTTGGAAATTGTATTGCATGCATTAATCGCTTCCCAAAAGCATATCATCAAAATAATTTATCAAAAAGTCCCCACACCCTCGACGAATAACTTGTGTGGAGAATCTGGCTTGAAAGGAGAAACATTCGCAATTAAATATTGTTTAAAAAAATAATATCAGTACCATTTTAGTGATTCAGAACATGTGAACTGAACAATGTTGCCAAGCAAGATTCTGGCTTACACGGTTTACAAAACTGTCTACGAACGGAAGTTTGTTAGATTCTACTAGTGTTGTTCATTCACCAGCCAACCAGAAAACACTAATAGTATCTAACAAACTTCCGTTCGTAGACAGCTTTGTAAACCGTGCATGCGATAATCTTGCTTATCAACAGTGTTTAGTTCACGTGTTCTGAATCACTACAATGGTTTCGAAATGATTTTTAAGACAATATTCAATTGCGAATGTTCTTCCTTTTCAATACTGTTCGTGTTGTTTGTTTGTCACAAGTGACTGTGATGATTATGATAAGTGCCTCATAGCAGAGTATGAAGTCAACTAGTTCTGACCAGTTTGGATATAACAAGGTTAGTTGTTTTCTCCACTTTGAAATTTATTATCTATCTCAGGCAGCCTGCATTGTGTACATTTTCTACACAATCAGTTCAACATTCTACATTATTCAAATGTCGAGTTGAATGTTCATTGCGTTGGGTAATTGCCAAAGTTTTCTTCTGAGCAGGTCATCTGAAATTAGGCAGTGTCAAATTTCACAAAGAACAAAACATGTTTGAATTTTTTTTTCAGATTTTTAACCACTGTAATTCGTTATAAAATGGCATTATACACTATATATATATATATATATATATATATATTTACATAATGCTGTCGTGCAGTATACAGGGTGTAAAATAACTTGTTGCACTCCCGTGAATGACAGGTGTATAATACCATTTTATAACAATTATTTTCATCAAATTTAACTATATGCCTGCCTAACCCAACCCAAGCCGTAAGAAAACACTGGCAATTGCCGTATGCAATAAACATTTGAATATGTGGAATAATAGTGGGCACTATATTGGTAAATAATAAGAAGTTTCAATTGCATATTTTACTTTCCCTGTTCTCTAGTAAAACAAGGTTTGAATAATAATTTAATATACATTTTTCTTCATACGTTCCATAATTTAATTCTACTAGAAACAAGGAAAAAGTATAAAAATAATGTTTTTTTATTCATTTTTTCATTTTTTTGTGCCATAAAAAGAATGTCTTCTACTTATCTAAACCTTATTTCACTACAGCATAGGGAAATTGAAATATTTACATTAAAACCGCGATTTATGAACCGCTAGCTTGAATTAAAATGCCGGAAATGTTTTCTCAGTTGCGAACTTTTTGAGAAAATTAGCACCTTGAAAATATTTTTCGAAATAATTCCTGCTCTATGGAGATTATAAGTAACAATAGTATGGGGTACCTTATCTAAGAACTTTATGCCGGGCTCTTTGAAAATTTTGTCAATAACGTCTCTTCGTCGAAACGGTTCAGTTTAATTATATAGTGGTACTTTTTTTTGTCTTTTTTTGTCATGTGTACTATTACGGAACCATTCCGCCAAAAATATTTTGAATTTCATTGAAGTTACATGATGTCTTTCACCTAGTAGAAATATAGAATGTTGTTTTTATACACGATTTTCAGCTTCACCTATATGTATGTATGAATGTAGGTGATGGAATCTTTGAAATTAATTTTCACCCACTTCCAGACACCCAAAATGATTGAAATTTTGCACACGTATTAAGAACCGATAACGATACAATAATTTTATAGCAAGATTGTCAGAAAAAAAAATTACATTTAAAAGATATGGCGAATGCGGAGATTCGCCAAAATGCAGCATGATTCTCATCCACCATAATTTTGAAAAAACGTCCACTCCATGTGAAATGAATCGAAGAAGAGTTTTTCTCCCGTAGTCTTTTTCAGTCTTCTGTAGCAATGTGGACTAAAAAGTGAAAAATAAAATTATAGTTTATGAAACTAAAAAACACGCGTATGTAGCAATAAGGACTGAAAAGTTGGAAATAATAAAACTCCTTGAATACGCATTTTTTTTGAAAAAAATTGTACTTTTGTGGGATGGAGTTAGTAAATTATTTAAGAAAATCTAAAGGATTCTATTAAATTGATATTATAAATTCAATCATTTGCAGTTAAAAAAGAAAATATAGGTATTTAAAAATAAATATGTTTTTTTTTCATTCACACTGTACAAAATAGTAGTTTGTGAAATTTAATTCAGATTATATCCCAAGAACTCTGAAGAATGATTCCTGAAATTTGAAAAAATAATGAGAAACAAACATTACTTTTACATTTAAATATCCTGTATCTGTGAATCTAGTCTACCAATTTTTTGTACCCACGTACAAAGTGGGTAGCGAAAATACACAACTAATCGAAAATGGAATAAATTTTATGAAAAGCCATTTTTTATCAGAATTGTGCGGGGACTACATTATAGAAGAATATTGCACTGAAAAAAATTTTTATATACAATTTAAACGAAGGAATATTGTTTGGTTGAATTGGGGACCGTGATAACTTTTGTCATCGGGTACATAATCATTTGTTACTGGAGGAGTTATCGTGAATGTAGACAGGACTATCAATGTCTATAAAATATTAAGTGGTTCTTGCGTTTTTTCACAAAAAAAATTTTTTAAAAAAAAGTGTACTTTTGTTGTTATTAATATTTTTTGCAATAAAGGTCATGCCATTTTCCTGAAACATTATTATCTCCCAAGAATAAAATTAAAATCTAAAAAAAAAAAATTCGTTTTACTCTATATGGAAGAGTAGGCGATGAATGTTTTTCGAATATGGATATGGGTCTCACGCAGTATTGCATGAAAATACGTCATTTCACTTTCGGTTACCTCTTTACAACCATCAACATTTCCAACAGAAACATTCAGAACAATTTGACTTTCACCCAAAAAGCACCAATTAAACTGGTAGTAGAAAATTGCAGGTTATGTTGCGTTTTTATGTGATATTTTTTAAAATTCCATGCCATTTCTCATTTTCGAAAAACGTGAAGCATGTCACTGGTTCTCTACTCCTCAAACTCTTCTGTGTATTGTTCGTTTCCATTTCGTCAAGCGTGTGTGTTTTGGATATTTTTATTGTTCTGTCATTCTTCGTGAAAATTATATCGAAATGTAATTTATTATTTATTGGTTGTTGAACTTTATATGGAAACTACACAAAAAGAACATGATCACCATCCAATGCTTTGAGAAACTCCAAAGCTCATCGTAGTCCTAAGTATGAAATCAATATATCGATCAACTCTCGTGTAGACGCCAGAATAGCCAGTGGTATTTGTCCATTAAGACACTATGCTGGCCAATCACACAAGAGAGGGCCTCCGGAGTCCCCAGTAAAAACATCCTGATTTTCTGAAGTGCAAAGGTTACACGCATATAACGATATTAGCGGTAAAACGACACACTGGAGATCATCTGAATGATCGTACATATTAGCGTCGTTCTCATCAATAAAGTACCCCCAACGCAAACCAAGTGCATGTTCGTAATACTTGTTCAATTCATCGTGTAACATCTTCGAAGGTAACTTCACAAAGCTTGTGTGGGTAACAGATGTATTCAACTTAACCAAACCTGTTATTGAAAAAATAACTAGCGTCATATCGAGGATGTTTGATCCCTTCCACAATTCCAAAAATTATCGAATCATTGTACCTTTGGTCATTCCAAAAGGGGATCAAAATAAATTCGGCTCCGTCTACGCAGTGCAGCAATTAAAACCCAAGACCGCTCAGCAGCGTTCCTTCGCAGAAATGTTCCAGAGATACCATAAAACTATAGTCTATTTCTTTGCACTTTGAGCCTCTAATAATCGGTGTTTTATAATCACTGAAAGTAGGACGATTGGTGTTGCAGATAATTAACGAGAATAGTTGACTTGTTACTTGTTAACGTCAACATGATGGGACATTCAATGCATCTGTTGACAGATTTTTGTAAGGATATCGAATTATTTACTTTTGGGAACAATTTGGAAGAAGTAACAGGTCCATTATTACTTCTAAGATATAGCACTCATTGTATTGCATTGTATTTTGAGCTCGAATAAAATGCCTACCTGTGGGAAGTGGTGAAAGGTTGGCTACTCCACTGTGTAGAATCCCTAGTCCCTGTATTGACATTGACTTGGTGATATATTTGAGTCCAGATTAAGATGTCTAAAAACCCTGGTGCTTGCCTTGCACTTATACCTGTAGAAGTTTGGGATCGACTTGGCGACACTTGGCCTACTTGATAATAGAGATTACTAGCGTGTCAGATGGCGCCAATTTCGTTTTAGTTTCAATTCAGTCAGGGTATATTTATTTCCTCAGTTTTCTTTTTGAGGCGGGTTCTAATTCTAGCTTTGCTATTGGTTGAAAAGAGACATCTGTCAAACTTCACCAATAGCAAAGCTAGAATTAGAAGCCTCCGAACATTTCACAAAGAAAGCACTGCCGTGTTGTTTTTCGTATTTTGTACCATTTGAATTTGAGGTTAACTGCTTTTTGACAGACGGAGAATTGAAAATGTAACTGTCATTAAATTGCAGAAAGTATAAAATTCAATGCATACAATATGATGAACTATGGAAATACCATTATTAGTCAATTCGTCAAGATTTCTACTTGCTTTTGGTACTGAATACAGGCGAAAATTCGAATCTGCGGCTTTATACTATCCACACAAAATACAAATGTGGCCCATTCTACAAAAAGTATCCTTACACACTACACTACCTGAAAATAAACAATTCCTTGCGCACTAATGAACTGATGAACGAGTGATTTTTTGAAGAACAAACTCAGGAATAAGCTGAGTAAGATTTCAAATCGAAGAGAAGGAAAACGCATAGGTACCGACAAAACACTGAAAATAATTTCATATCAGATGCTGCAGATGTCAGAAATTAAGTTCTGACATTAAGCGAGAATATAGACAAACATTTTTGGACGGTGCCATCTACCACAGAGAGAGAGAGAGAAGCTTTGTTGAAGTAACAGGTGGTGTCCCCTCGAAAATCTAAACAATATCGTATCAGTTCATTCACCAGGGTTTTTAGACATCTTAGTCCAGAGATTTATCCGTCAGGGTCAAAATAGCCTTTTAGTTTATGTTTACAAAGTTATACAGAAATTAAATCATTTTCCAATGGGTGTTTGTCTTATGTAACCGTACCCACCCCGGTGTTATATGATTGGTAAATTTTCTGGTCGACTTTCAATTTTTTCAACCTTCTTTTTTTTTCTTCCTTTTTTTATATTGTGATCGTCTAGATAGTCAGCGCCACTTCTCAGGTAGCAGGATCTGCAATCCATCTACTCTCAGAAGATGGCCTAGTATAGCATTTTTTTTTTGTCGGCACACAGCCTTATATAGAGAGACCCTTGAAAGGACAGACCCTCAATTTTCCCACGTTGTGTATATTTTTTTTTGTGTTCTTTAGGATACAAAGTTCTGTTCAGCTGAAGAGAAATAAAAGACAAACTTAAATAATTACATATATTAAAGCCACGAGTTACAATCTCCACTTGTTTGACAACAATTCAACGATTAAAGGCTTTACATTTTCCACAAGATACTATTGCAAATTATAAGAGTTTAGCTTATAAAAAATCGTCTCTGGTTTCGAATCTGAGTAGATACTGCTATGTAAAGTGTTTCTGAAGTGATGAAAATTGGATTATATTAAGGTGATCGGAATATATCTGTAGTTGTAACATTGTTTCATGCCCAAAACACCTTGCTGGTGTTTTCACGGGTATATTCATAGATTGATTATCGCCAATTGAGAGAATGAAGACTATAGTACATTTCCAGCACGCAACCAAGGAGTTGCTAGACTCACAGGACTAGTGACCGGTCCGAGATTGTTTTGTGTGCACCCATACTAGACAACCCGTTACCATCCTCGGCCACTCTTTACAGTACGTTCTATTTTTATATAGAGTTTTTAGGCGTAAAGCCGGGATCCATGCTTAGCAGAGAGTAACATTGTAACACTACAAACATACTCATTCCAACATTTCTCAATTTAGCTATTAAACTGTCGTGTTGAGCCGTAGTCAAGTACTAAAATCAATTCTAGACCAATATATCTATAACTTGAGGATATAAAGTGGTACTGATAGGCTTCGACTAATATGACCTAGATATATTCCACCATTAAGTATTCTAGATTCAAACCAGGAACAATTATCAAATTTCAATTTTCCTATCTTTACAATATTCTTTGAGGTCCAGGAGGACAGACTGTTGTTTATTAAGGTATTCAAAATACAAATTTGTGAGACTGTCTAAAAATTCATTAGTCTGATATCTTACCCAAATTCCTATAGAATTTACTCCCGACAACGTGTGAGAATAGTCCACTAATATATTTACCTCGCCACACATCAAGAAGTTTGCAGGGACAGCGTCCGCTGATGGACATGCATGTTTTGGAGTGCACCCCTACCCACAAACCCGTTACTATCCTCGGTCACTTTTTAGTATTACTAATGTTGCGTAAAACCGGGATTTATTATGGCAAGAAGCAACAATGAGACGATGATAAACATATTCAGTTCCACTATTTCACAGTCGTGCTAAAACTCTCTATTTTACTCGCTGTTATAAGTAAGACACAGACTAATCGTGGCCGAAAAATTACTGACTCTATAATTTAACTGAGTTGACTGGTTTGTGATAATGAATGGAGAATATCAAATAAAGGGAATGAGTAGAAAATTCTGAATAATTGAAGATAGTTATTCTTCCTATTCATTACGGACCTGGACTTCCCGAAGGTACTCGTGTTGTACTAGTAAACTCCATTTGGATCCGTCCTCTTCTTCCCAGTACCTAAGGAAGAGAACTATATTAGCACTTGTCAATATTTAAATAGGTGTTAATCATTTGCCCCACGATTTTATTGGTCTAGGAGGGTCAATCTTTAATACCTCAATCGGAAGATCAAACATTCCCAAATTAGTAGTGAAACATACCCCTACACCTGGAACTTACGCCATATACTTGAGATCAGTCAATCCACATAGGCCTTGTGGATTCACTAAACACATTCCAAATCAAAATAGTTGAGTATGGGACTCCACTGAGTGGATTACTGGGGAGCGAAGTGAGTGTGGTGCCTTGACTGGGGTTTATTCCGGAAGAGTGTGTGTGATGGGGTACTTCGACGGGGTTTATTCCGGAGGGGTGTGGGTGATGTGGTGCCTCGACGGGGCTTATTCCGGAGGGGTGTGAGTGATGTTGTGCCTCGACGGGGTTTATTCCGGAGGGGTGTGAGTGATGTTGTGCCTCGACGGGGTTTATTCCGGAGGGGTGTGAGTGATGTTGTGCCTCGACGGGGTTTATTCCGGAGGGGTGTGAGTGATGTTGTGCCTCGACGGGTTTATTCCGGAGGGGGTGTGAGGGATGTTGTGCCACGACGGGGTTTATTCCGGAGGGTGTGAGTGATGTTGTGCCTCGACGGGGTTTATTCCGGAGGGTGTGAGTGATGTTGTGCCTCGACGGGGTTTATTCCGGAGGGGTGTGAGTGATGTTGTTGCCTCGACGGGGTTTATTCCGGAGGGGTGTGAGTGATGTTGTGCCTCGACGGGGTTTATTCCGGAGGGGTGTGAGTGATGTTGTGCCTCGACGGGGTTTATTCCGGAGGGGTGTGAGTGATGTTGTGCCTCGACGGGGTTTATTCCGGAGGGGTGTGAGTGATGTTGTGCCTCGACGGGGTTTATTCCGGAGGGGTGTGAGTGATGTTGTGCCTCGACGGGGTTTATTCGGAGGGGTGTGAGTGATGTTGTGCCTCGACGGGGTTTATTCCGGAGGGTGTGAGTGATGTTGTGCCTCGACGGGGTTTATTCCGGAGGGGTGTGAGTGATGTTGTGCCTCGACGGGGTTTATTCCGGAGGGGTGTGAGTGATGTTGTGCCTCGACGGGGTTTATTCCGGAGGGGTGTGAGTGATGTTGTGCCTCGACGGGGTTTATTCCGGAGGGGTGTGAGTGATGTTGTGCCTCGACGGGGTTTATTCCGGAGGGGTGTGAGTGATGTTGTGCCTCGACGGGGTTTATTCCGGAGGGGTGTGAGTGATGTTGTGCCTCGACGGGGTTTATTCCGGAGGGGTGTGAGTGATGTTGTGCCTCGACGGGGTTTATTCCGGAGGGGTGTGAGTGATGTTGTGCCTCGACGGGGTTTATTCCGGAGGGGTGTGAGTGATGTTGTGCCTCGACGGGGTTTATTCCGGAGGGGTGTGAGTGATGTTGTGCCTCGACGGGGTTTATTCCGGAGGGGTGTAGGTGAGTGTGGTGCCTCGACGGGTTTATTCCGGAGGTGGTGATGTGTGGTGAATAAGGAGTAAGATGTGAAAACCAAATGTATAGATCGTATGTATAACCAATAACCAGGAAATTCAATAAAATATACCAATAGCATAATATCATATGAGGAGAGGATTAATATCGGGTATTAGTGATCACAAGAGGAAAATATAATATGGGGAATAATTACCGGTAATAAAATAAAACATCATTAAAATATATACCTATAGTCCTGAAATAAATGATTGCAAATAATGTTAGTGAAGAACGATATATCTACCTATAATATAAATTGAATATACCAATATAATAAGTTTACGCTAAAGATAAAATTAATAAACGAACATTAGTAAAGCAATATATATGTATCATAGGTATAAGTCATAACCTGTGAAATTTATTCAACATATCAAACCATTATGTTTACCTAAAGGAAGAAATAACCATAAAATATTAGTAAAACGATACGCATGTACATATGTGCAAACAATCACCTGTAAAATAATCTGATCATACCAATCTCATCATTTATCTAGATAAACGATAAAGAACCACTTGTTAAAACACCCCTATCGGAAAACTCGCCGTGAAAATACAACTTACAGTCGACCGCTTCAGTTTGAACTACTTCACCATGTCAACTGTCATAATTCATAATAAAAGTTCAATTCATAGATACAATTTCACTTTCAATAAAAATGGATTAAAAATGATTCAAGTCACCTTACCTAAATGTAATTCCATAGCAGGAGATGTTGTCAGGACCAGGACCCAAGTGGAAGTGATTTCTGATCGATTTGGTGCTCGCTTTTATAGGAAAAGGATCGTATCCAGGGAGACGCATTTTGTTTCTAAGAATTCCCAATTTTCCGACTGGAATTTGCCAATTTTCGAATTTACCGAATGGATTTGCAATCTGAAACTTGTATGAAAGATATCTGTTCTACCATTGGAACCAGGTTTCTCTCCTGAATAAATACGGCATTTACCAAATTTTAGCCATAAACTTCCGTCTTTGACGTCTTGTTGATAACTCAAGCTACAGGACAAATTTTACTTTGGAACTCTATTTTCAACTCTCAAGCTCAGTAAGGTGGGTAAAAAGTATATCAGCTTGATGAGAAAAGTATATTCTTTCATTTGATATATTGGATTAGTAGAGAAATATTCTAGGAAAATGACAGGGTAGCGTAGAAGTTGAAATGTCATCCTACATGTTCAAAATATTTCCTAGATTTGGTTTTAATATTTCCTAGATTTGGTTTTACTAACTCTAAAGATACTATTCTTTCTATCAGCTTTATCGAGAAAGTATCTTCTTCCATTTGAGGGGTGAAATAAGTAGATAGACATTATTGAAAATTTGCAGGGTAACGTTTGACGGACACTCCTACATGCTTATAAAGTTCCAAGATTCGTTTTTTTTTCTACCTGAAAAGTTATTATTATATTGATCAGCTTGATAACTATTTTTAGTGTTATCTATGATCTAGGAAGTCATTTCAGCAGAGAAATATTATTGGAACAATACAGGGTATCGTTGAAGTTGAGTTGAATATCCACATCTCTATAATGTTCCCAGATTTGTCCTTTCTGTTCCCAAGATTGATATTTGTAGCTCAGATTCATCAATGGAGTGTGTATTTCAATTCTAGATGACAAATTGTTAGGAAAATGTGATTGGGAGATGGTAGCGTAGTGTTGAAGTTGCATCGTAGAAAGTACATACAACGTTACATAAAAAGTGTATGGACCTCATACCTATGAAGTGATTCATACTCACCTTGTTCTCTTCATACAGTCTTAGACTTGTTATCAGTTGTCGTACAATTCCATAACTTGAGTGGCGGAGAGGGGAAAGAAATCATCGAAGGAGTTTTACTTACTTTCTGCTTGATTCTTGTCATCGGAAACCCTTTTCTTGGAAGTACAGATGATGATTCTAACTACCTGCTTGGGATGTGCTCCTTCTGAATGATATTCCATCCTCAGACGATGTTCTGATGTTTTCCATAGTTGACTTCATCAAGCTAGTTTCTTTTTTTTTGTTTATGAAAAGAACACTCCCCCTTCCCACCGAGATCTAGGAATATATGTAATCTAACAAGACCCGGGGTCACACCGTCTCACTTATTATATTCCTCCTATTCAATTCAGCTAATCAAATGCAATTTATCTAACCAATCAAATCCCAATATCAGCAAATATACACCATGTTGCTAGTACATCCGCGGATATACACGGTACTTGCTATAAAACTAGTAGGCATTCACCATTGTTTATACCAAGCCTATCAAAATAATTCAGTCACTGTCAAATTAATAAAATAATTAATAAAAAGTTTTTTTAAAGACAAGCTTTTATTCAAATGCACTGAAAAGTAAAAAATAACTGCTTTGGATGTGTGATGTAGGTTATTCCGTGAGTTATAGATTCAAAAGCTTGTCATGCAAAATTTTTTGTTCGAATACAACAGCGACAAGCTTTTGAATCTGTAACTCACAGAGTAACCTATGTCACATCCAAAGCAATTATGATTTATTTTTAGTGCACTTGAATACAAGCTTGTCTTTGAAAAGTTTTTGTATTGATTATTTTATTTTGTGCTTTTTAGTACTCAAGTACGCCTTAATCTATGCATTTTTGTTAAAGCGTCGTTATTATGAGGCCTTTTTTTACTTTGAGCTATCTAGTCCTTCAATGAGGAGACCATATAAAAATTAACTCCTCCGCCATCTTGGAGTTGCTATCTTCAATTCATGAATTTGAACAAAAATCAATAATCTTCAACTCATAATCTCCGACCCCAAAAACCCTGACATACGAATTATGAATCGAATCAGGCCAAAATTACAAAACTCGTCCGCCATCTTGAATTTGTGAATTTCGATAAGAAAAATCATAATCTCCGACACCGAAAACCCCTACATACCAATTTTGAATAGAATCGGACCATAAACACAGATATCATCAGCCATCTTGGAGCCGCCATTTTAATTTGAAGATTATGTTTTTTTTTTCAAAATTCATAATCTTCGACCCTGAAAACCCCCACATACCAATTTTGAATCGAATCGGACCATAAACCTTAATCTCGTCCGCCATCTTGGAGCGCCTTTTTGTTTTTCTCTCCAACAAAAATTCCATGAGATGCCATTTCAATTTCGTGAATTTTGAAAAAAAATTAATAATCTCCGACTCCGAAAACCCCCACATACAACTTTTGAATAGATCCGGACCATAATCACGAAACTCCTCCGCTATTTTGGAGCCGCCATCTTGAATTTTTGAATTTTGACAAAAAACTCGGAATCTCCGTCTCCGAAAACCCCCACATACCAATTTTGAATCGAATCGTACCATAATCACAAAACTCGCCCGCCATCTTGGAGCCGCCATTTGTTTTTTTCTCTAACAATTTTTTTCAATGCATTGTCACCGGAACTAGCAATACCTGCCAAATTTCAGCTCAATCGGATGTCGGCAAGTGCTCCAAAATTGGATTACGAATTTTGAACCGGAGAGAATGACATACAAACGAAGCTTAAATAAAATCTTGTTATAAAAAATTATGTCCGACCGTTCGGAAACACTTTCTTAGAAAAAATCGAAAAAATATCTCATCTAAACAACTAAAAAAAGGCATTAACATTATTTCGCCTCACATAGAACATCTTTTCAATAAATCACGGGCAAGCGGAGTTTTTCGTTCTTGTCTTAAAAAATCAAATGTAATGCCCCTCTTCAAAAACAGTAACAAAAAAAATTCAACAACCAAAGACCCATCTCACTACTTCCAACATTAACTAAACTTCTTGAAAAATTAGTACACAAAAGCCTCCTATCATTTTCGTTGCCTGTAAGATCATATCTCCAAATCAACATGGATTCCTAATCTTACCTATCTTCATTTTTGAAATATTATGTTTTGCTCACTAAAACCGATCAATTTTCACTTTCAGCTTTTCCTCCATCCGCCAATGCAACACATTAATAAAACATCGACTCAGTACTTCTCTTTTTGAGAAAAGTGTATATTACAGTTGTGCTAAATTATAATATTTCTATTCAGTGGATGACTTTCTTAGTGATACAATATGAAATGTATTTATGTTGTAATAGTTTTGTTATGATGGTTCCTGTAAATGCGTATAGTCGATAACCGATGACTGAGACAATTTTGTTCCATAATTGTGAATTTGTTCCTTACTACTGTACACTTTCTTACAAATACTGTTGTTTTTTTTTTTTTTTAATGTCTAAGTCTGGAACTCTTCAACCATAAACAAAACACAAATGCCAAACTCAATTCTGATGTTAATGGATATTGACAGCTTTTGACATTTTTTACTATGAAGTTCGTCTTAATTATTTGTTTCATTATTTTTATCAAATTAATTACCGCATATGATGCGAGAGAAAGGGCAAAGGCAAGTTCCCCATGTAAAAAACTAGATCAGTATTTCCTGGTATCGATTCGAAATAAAAGGGGGAAACATGTTTGCTTAGGGACGCTACTCAACAAGGATTGGGTTGTTACCGCTGCGCGCTGTGATTTGATAGAAGGCTTTGTATCTACTGAAGTTGGCAAGAGAGCTGGTTCCGCAATGCACGTCTCCATACCTGTGGACAAAATTAAAGTCCATCCGAAATTCAACAGGTAAAAACAATGTTAATTTTTGTAAATAATCGTAGGGCTCATATCGAAGAGAACTCAGGATATATAGTTATCAACGCGACAATGAGAATGAGGTGGGGTTGCCTTACGAAACCTTCAATTCATTCATCAAGTATTTATCATGGTCTTATTTCCTGTTTTCATTGAATAATGATGTTTTACCAGCTGGAGGCATGAAGCTCAAAGTAATGTCAATTGAATAGTTTCATGTACATTCAAAGTTGGACTCCTTAAAGTATAAATAATTAAGAAGTGTTTACTTTGCCTTTGGGAATTGTCGACTGATTTGACTTTTAAGTCGCATATGTTGTATTTCATTTCAGTGGTATGAATTTCAAAACCTTTCAGTTCAAAAGCACGAATCTTCCAATGTGCCTAAAGTATGTTCACACCTTCTCTGACATAAATTCTGTCATTGTCAGACTGGTAATATTACGGAGGGTGATACATCTCTGAAAATAAATCCTTGACAACGTGTTGTTCATAGTACCCTGGAGAGTTCAATCCCAAGGGTCCTGCCTCAACTCATTTCTGCAAGTTCGTCCCCATCCATGTGGACAAAATTCAACTCCATCTGAAATTCAACAGGAATACAATGTTATTTTCGTAAATATGAGTAGACCGAAATATCTAAAGAACTTCTCAGGAAATAAAGTTATCAACGAGGCAATGAGAATGAGATGAGGTTGCCTCACGAAACCTTGATACAATAGAAGGAGAATTTTTTTTTTTTCGTAGCAATTTCAAGAAGTAATAATATGAAAAAGTTAGAAACCAATTCATTCGTCAAGTCTTTTTCATTATTTCATTTCTTGTTTTTATTAAATAATTATTTTTCACCAGCTGGACTGCTTGAAGTAAAGACACCTAATTAAGGTCTAATACATGTGCCCAAAATATTTTCACAGCTTTTCTGACATGAATGCTGTAATTGCCAGATTGCTGTTATTATTTAGGGTAATGCATCCTCGAAAATAAAGATCTTCGAACATTGGTTAAATTGAAGAGGGGTTTGGACTACCAGTTATTCATAGCCCCAAACGAATTCAGAATTCACTTGCATGGGACCGATTGCTCCTATAAGGACTTGGCTGTCGGAGTAGATGACAATGGTCTTTTTTTCGAAATCCTGCATCGATAGCTCTTCGGCGCAGTGGTATATTACAGTAATTAATGCCTGTGATACCCAAATTTAGTGCTCTTTCAGTTTATATGGGTAGCTGACGAATAATCCTCCATTTTTAATGTGTTTTCATTAATATAATTTCAATTTAAACTCAACAAACTTTCGAGTGTATTGATTTTTTTTTGATAGATTCGGAATTTTCTCACAGCCAGCTTTACCAAGATTCTGGCAACTGACGCTTGTTTAGCTCACTAGTATTAAAACCATCACTTCATACAAAAATGGAGAGGTATAAAAACACAAAAATACAACGCTGCCTTCCGGACTATAAACTGAGCTTGCTTTTTTGAGATTCGCCGAAGAGTCCTGAACTACAGGAATTATTATCATCTCTGAGTATAAAACTGCTCCCAGTAATTTAACATAATAATATTCGTACATTGGCTTTTTATAGCCCCCCACCCCCCTGTTAACTTTTTAACGGCTCGACGTAGAACAATGTGGGACTAAAATTGTTTTGAATGATATCACCGATACTACTTTTTTGAAATAAAAAAACATTGTGATTGCTCGATAGATGGCGCGGGGGGGGGGGGACATCAACTTGAAAATTTCAATAATTAGCTTGGTGGGTCGAGTGGCAAATCGTTGAAAAGATAATTCAATTCTCTTCCTAGTCATCAATTTTTTTTTAAATTTTGTCAATACTTTTTTCCCAATATGCATTTTATATGTCAAGTATAAGTGCGGCTTTTTATAGTCCCCGCTGTTGAATTTTGAACGGTTCGACGAAAAGTCGAAAACCGCTTCGAATGATATTGCCGATACTACTTTTCAAATTAAAAGACATTATGACTGATCAATACGCGGGTAGGCACATCAACTTGAATATTTTAAATATCATGGGGGTCGAGTGACACTTGAGATAATTCAATTACCTTTTCTAGTTTTTTACAATATGCATTTGAAATGTCAAGTATTACAAAAAACAAAATAATTATGTAGAATTTTTATGGTGATTAAAAATGAATTAATTGGGTATTATTTGGGCCGGAAATTGGATTATTGTATGGATTCAAAATCTCTACTCAATTGAGTTTTGAGGCGAATTCGAAAATGAAAAATTATTTAAGTCATGAATCTATTGACCGGATTTCGCGTTGTGACTCCGTAAAACAACCATGGTTGGAAGTAGAATTGAATTACGTTTTCAACAATGTGCAACTCGACCTCTATGCCTTTCGAAATTTTCAAGTTGATGTACCCCCATCGCCCTCTGTCGAGTAATTGTAAAGTATCTTATCTCAAGAAGTATGATCGGTAATACCATTCAAAATGAAAAAAATCCCATTGTTTCACATCAAACCGTCAAAAGTTATCTAGGTGAGGGTACCATTCAGATCCGCACTTATACTTGACATTTCAAATGCATATTGTGAAAAAACGTATTAACCAAATTCGAAAAAATAGGATGGTTGGAAAGAGAACTGAATTATTTTTTCAACGATGTACCATTTTATGTACGCGCCATCTATCGAGCAATCACAATGTCTTTCGTTTCAATAAGTAGTACCGGTGATATCATTTTTGTCGCATTATTTTTCGACGAACCTTTCAAAAGTTGACAGGGGGGTGCTATAAAAAGCCGCACTGTATATATAATTGTTCAGCTCATAGAAAATAACGAATTGAAAAATAAATGAAATATCTCATTGATGATTCGACGTTTATGAGTTTTTCATGATCGGTATGCATATCTCTTCATACTCAATTTATACTTACGGAGATTCGTTGACATTGCAGTTTTTTTTCTTTTTTCAACAAGGAGTGGATATGACAACGACATTGCCTTGTATCACCTAGCGTCACCAATAAACGAAGATGAACACATAAAATATGTAAAATTACCCACTGAAGAGAATCCGGAAGACATTCCTTGTCCACATACTGTGGTTATGGTATTGGATGTCACGAATATCACTCCCAAGGTAGAGTCTTCAACTTTGCAGGTAGGTACTCTTTAAATTCTTCTACTACAGACTTGTCACTGCTCCAAAGAGTACGCCGCACAAAGGTCGGAATTCCAATGTAGCCGATCAAAATTATTTGAATTGAGATTTAAATTTTCTTAGTTATATTGATTTAAAATTAATGTAATATGAACTCAGATGAAGTATCTTTAGGATAAAACAAGCTAAATCAACAAAAATGTATACGCCTTTTTATGAAATAGATCTTGAATCTCAATTTATAAAAAGATATTCATCATTATTTAAGTACTATTCTACATAAAAGTATAAGATTAAGCAAGGTTAAAGAACAAACATGCATATTTATTCACCATCAAATGACACAAATCAAAATTATAATGGAAATAAATGAAACCTTCATCCTGGATGTACGAAGACGGGTTTCCCAAAAGAGACAAGATTTCGTGCGGTGAGTTTTTACTCAATTCAGCCCTTCGTCTGCGGTGACTGCTGATGAGATGATCGGATAATATCAAGAGCATGTGCAGCTTCTTTTTTGGAGAATTTTCGTGTGTGGAACCCACGAAATCTCCTCGAATCATTGTTCCGAGCCTTTTGGGCTTGTTCTGAAAGTTGCCCTATGGGCAACATAGCTGTATTTAATATGCTGCCCCCATGAATTAGTATTTTATGGACGCTTTGTGGCATATAGCACCAGTTGTATTCGTCCACGTAAAACCGAGCTGTTTTTGCGCCATATTCTTGGAATGCTTCCACGTTTATAGCGTATCCGAATGTGTTCTTAAAACAGTGGTACCCAAAGACTGATTTATTCCGTTTATATTTGAAGCAACGTCTGGATTTGAAAAAAATCTGCATGCAGTGTTGCCATCATTGGTATTACCATAACCCTGTTTAGGGATGTATAACAAAAAGTCCCATTTTTCTGTTATAAGTCTGTGATTTGTCTGCTTACTTGATTTGCCAAGTCTATACGCGATATGGAATAGACATTCAAAGCACTTTATCAATCCATGTGGACTGGATATTCCGAGTGCTAATAATTCTTCATCTGTTGATCTTCTTTGAACCTCTTTTAAATTGTTCATAAGCTTCTGAGTCGCTCCACATATGTGGCAGTTTTATCCAGGCTTGATCCACTATACTACATATGTCTCCATCAATCATGGTATTAACCGCGAGTGAATCGAATATAGCCGATCCCCAATCTCGACATTGATGCACACCAACTCTTCAAGGTCTGCCATTTCTTTATGGAAGATTTTTTTTGTTGGACGACTGTAGGTATTCCGTAGACGATGGTGTGGGGTTTTGCAAAAGAATTATCCCACTATGCATTTTTTTAGAAGTGGCTGACATGCAAAGTGGATCTAGCGAAATAATGAATAAAATGCATCATTTTCGCTGTCTTGAAAACTTTGACCGGAAGCGCCATCACATCCCCATTTGAAAATTATGTTTCAAAGAATAGGATCAAATTCGTGATTCTAATACTTGCAGCTGTGCAATTACTTATCATTTTATCGTATGGTCCAGGAGCGATTGAAGAGAGATTTCACCGAATATTTCGGTGATCAAAATGTTAATGGGATAGCACTCGGTTTTCACTTTTAACAATTTGTCATATGTTGGCATTATGCTCTTGCTTATTTGTTGAATGTTTATGTATTGTTCTTTTGGGACTTTGTTGTCCACATTAAAGCGCCAAGGTTTTTTCCATAGAAATTTTTATAGGCGATGCTATAAATTTCTTTATTTTTGTAGCCCTTCTGGGGAGGTATTATTATCGGAAACCATCTTGACAATATTCGCTGCATCCCGTTTGCCTTGAGCCCTCAACTTCACCTGCGTAGCCAAGTTGAGTTCATCTGGGCTCTCATTTAACAACTGCTGAACTTTTCCTCCTTTCGACGGCTCCACATAAGTTTCCCAAAGTTTTACGTATTGAAACTCTCGCTACTTCATCATAGTCGTTCAAATCACGTTTGTCCGATATGTAGCAAAACACTGCATCATAACGTGAACTCTCTTCTACATTTCGCCAAACGTTGATCAGCTCGTGTCGGCTCACACCGTCCGACAATCCAGAAAAAAATCAATATACAATAAACAGGCAGGTTCGGGCAGCTAATAGTAACTTGAGTGGACACCTGTTCAGTGTATCTTCATAACACATAAAAATATTATCACCAAAATATTCGTTTTTCTGAAATAATTTCTTCGCACTGATAAAAACAATAAGCAAATATTACAAATATGTAGAATTGTTATACATACCCATATGTACCGCCTCCATAGTAATAGAACTCCATGCAAACTCTTCAAACTTGAACGGCGACTGACTCATATGAAGCAAATTTTGCGCACAATATAAACCAAGACATTCTAGGAGCTAGAAAGCGGCGCTTGCGCAGAAACGAAACGAACAATTTCTTTTTATTAGATTGCCACTTATGGAGCTGTTGTTTACTGTGGTTCTTTTCACAAAATATAACACACGAATTGTGTACATATTGAGCAGTTAGATCAGAATTTCGACCATTGTGCACCGCAAACAAATGTCATGATCTACCTATAGAGCTTGGAAAAGAAAAATGATTCGAAAGAATATATTCATTTAGAAAGTTCACCTGTAAACTATGGAAAAATCCAGTATTTATATATGAATTCTTATTACGTGAAAATCATTCTATTCTAACGAGTATTGAACTCAATGAACCGAGACATTATAAAAATAACATCATGTATCTATGTGGGAGACCAAATAATACTTTTAAACCGCACGTGGAATGCCATGACATTTAAAACAAAGGTTCATAAACCTAGATGTACACCGAAAATAGTACCAAATTATGAGTTCATTAGGAAATAGATCACTTATTTATAAACACCCTAACAAAGAAGCGACACAGCTGCTTCAGAGTGGGCGACACAATGTAATTATATTTAAAAATAAAACAAAGCCAATTGGGGATTGTACAGTAGATTATAGATTTTTCTCTGTATGTGGGAAAACGAGGATATATAAATAGTTTTGAAACAATAGGAGTCATTCCATTCGGGTATTCATTTCAATTCAGTATGTTACTTATGATGTGCATTGGCATCTTAAATTGGGCTATTTTGATCAGATCATGTTTTAGTCAAAAAGATAAAAACTTTCGATTGTACTTCAAGTTATATTCAGAAACAAACAAGTAAAAAAATGTACCAGTTATTAGAACTCACACTGATGAGTTTATTTATCAAGATATAAAAAGTAAATCAACTTCAACATCGAAGCTACAAAGAACCCGAGTCGAACTGCATACACTGATATGTAGCTAGAAGAATTCATCCGAAATTCATAATTTCTCCAGAAGTAAATAAATAATTGAATACTCATCGGGATTTCTAAATGATTAAACCAAAAAAATCAGTTGAATAAAAATATTTGCAAGCTTAAATATCGGAATGGATTTCAGTGAAGTGATCTTCGTATAAGTGTCTAAAGACAGGGGGAGACTACATATTTTTTCTCTTTGATTGTATTGTGTACCAGGCTTTATAAAATGAACATTTTTCCTCATTCATACTCTAAATTCCTTGAAGTTTAATTCATCTACTGATAAATTTTTATTAAGTTCATTAGATTTTGATAGTTGCTCGTTCTAGAAAGATGTATAATATGTTCAATACTATTCAGTGATTATAACTGAAAACTTTCGCTATTATATTTTAAAGTCTAGCAAAATACTAAAGTTGTTGTTTAAATAAGAAAAACAATAACAATGTTAATTGTTTTAACCCAGAGAATTGACTTAAGTATTTTAGATTTGTGTATATTGACAAATACAACATTTAGTTATACTGACAAAGCATAAAAGAAGTATTAAAATATATTGCTATGTTTGATTTTTCTACCTTTGAATTGAAATATATTGTTCATTATAAACCTGTGAAATTGATATGATATTGATTATTGCTATGATTTTTTGCTGTTTTCACGTTCATATTGTCTGGAGAATTTATAAAAATGGTTTTATAGATTTATTGATTGATGGTTTTGTGTATTGTTTTGAAGATTGATCTTAATTATATCTTTTAAATTTACAACTATATTATTATTTCATTTGTTTTGATAGTTTGAGATATGACCGAGTAGATGGATTAAACGAACCTCGATCATACACTGAATGAATTACTTGGATAGACCGCTCTCTGAGTACATTCCCTTTGTCAATGTTTTATTTGCACAATCTTCAGTATAGAACCTCTAACGACTTTTTATAAGACACGCTTTTGTACTGTCAATTGTGTGAAAAAGATTTAATATTGAGTAGAGTGAATACAAATAATGCTAGTATAGTTAGACATCATTTGACGGTATTTGTAAAATCCTCCTATTGGATTTTCAAGAGTGTGTCTTTGGTAAAAGTTACTGTGAGGTTCGACAAACTCTTGGGTTTTTAGAGTGGTGTGTAAATTCATAAGACTCAGTATATACTCAGGTTTTAACAATGGCTGGTCAGTGTTGGGGTCTCTAGAGTCTCCAACTGTCCCCAGTTTTAACACAAACGCTTGAATCCGCGCCAATAGCTGTCAAGTTTCCCTATTGACGTAATGAATATTGTTATATTCATGAACTATGTTGCCAACTGTTAAAGAAACAGAGGTGAAAGTAACACTATATTATACATCGGGCATGGCATGATACCCATTTCCCACGAGTATGAGAATTGGGGTATGAGCCAAAGGCGAGTGCCGCATTTACAGGGTAATTATTTTTTTATTTTTTGTTCCAGTTTCCAAAATGTTTTAAGGTGATTAATTCAAACTCGTTTCAGACATTCAACGGTGAACATCGAACAAGATCGTTAACTTTATCTACAGGGTCATGATTTCTATAACTCGCAGGATTTTTATCCCTATGGCACTGAGGAAATTGAGAAAGAATGACATTTGTCCAGTATTGCATAACATAATGAAACGATTCTGCTCCTGTGGAGAAAAAGTAATTTTGCGAAGCCCCCGAGTTAATTTGAACTTAGGGTAATTAAATATTGCATGATTATTATTTGATAATGATAAATATTGGATATTTTTGGAACTGACTAGAGAACTTTCCAAATAAACTGAAGACAAAAGTAACTCAAGCTCCTCAATATAAATACAAAATTATAATGATCAAATTATCGTTTGTGTATTAGACAATACTATCCTTGTACTTGTACTATCAAACAACTAAAGATGTGGCACCTTATATGAACAAGTTTTGACAACTGACGCGTTGATCTTCTTGAAATAAATGAATCCAAATCGAGGAACACTTTGATATTTTTGTAGGATTCATTCTCATTATGGATTTCAATTGCAGAATGTGTCATTGGAACGAAGGCAACCTATTCTCATTGAATAATGGTAGACTCTTTTATTCCAGAAACGAGATATTTCTGTTCGGAATTGTTTAACTTAAATCTGTAAAAATGAACATCACAAATTTAAATAATACAAATTAATTTCATGCATATCAGTAAATGTGAATAAAAAGTGTAATCGCGGGTCTCACAACAACTGGACAAATGTTTGTTTCGTTTTTATTATTCCAAAACCTTATAAGTAAATGAGAAACTCCAAGAGATTGAAAAGCTGCAAAATCAAACTATTCCTAAGCTATTTTTCTTAGGCTAGGTTAGTGTCGTAGGAAAAAATATGGGGTGAATCAGGTCGTTCTCAAATACAAATTTGAGAATCTCATAGGTTGAGAAGCCTGTTCAAGCGTACTCTCAAGTCTCATCAAGAGAACGAAGTAAAAAATAACAAAAGTGACAAGAGTAGACCTGCGAGTGAGACATCAAAAAGCAAATATTATGAAAGCTTGCACCCTGAATTGTCAGTGTTCAGTATGTCCTTAACAAAAGATATTACTTACTTACCTTGCATACCCTCAGGCGAGGATCTAGACCCAAATTAAAGGAGGGGGGCCATCCAGAATATTAAAAGAAATATACAACTTTGAATGACTTCTAAAATCGATATTTGACTATTAATACAGCTGTACACATTAATGATTTGGAAAATATTTACTGTTACTAATAGTTATCACGGAATTATTAGTAGATTAGAACAAATAATAGTTTAAAAAAATAAAAAAAAAACGCTATTATAAATAAACCAAACTAAAAAGTAGAAAATGAATAATAATTTAAAAAAACTAAAAAACGCTTTTTATAAAAAACCAAACTGAAAAATAAATAGATAATAGTTTAAAAAACCAAAAAACACGTTTTTATAGAAAACCAAACTTAAAAAATAGAAAATGAATTTTTATAAATTTGAATTAAGAATAGTGTAAATTTTTTTAATAAATATAAATAAATAATAATTTGAATAAGAAAAAAATATTTCATTTAAAAAAAAGCGTGGGGTGCTCAATCTGAATCTTAAAAAGCACCCCACGCTCGTTTCAAAATATTTTTTTTTTCTTATTTACATTATTATTAATTCAAATTTATTAAAATTTAATTTCTATTTTTTTAGTTTGGTTTCCTATAAAAGCGTGTTTTTTTGTTTTTTAAACTATTATTTATTTATTTTTCAGTTCGGTTTTTTATAAAAAGCGTGTTTTTCAGTTTTTTTAAACTATTATTTTTAATATTATTATGTGAATGCAAATTATTAAGTATTAGGTTAACGCACAAACTACCAGCTGTTACATACTTACACTCCACACTTTCAAGAATTCGTGGTAACTACATGTATAGCCAAAACAATAATGAAATTAAAATACGAAATTATACTTAAATTATAAATTTAATAATTAAAACTGCGATGTTAATAACGTATCAACACGTCATACATAGATTACCTCAACACGTACATGCGTCTGACGGTCGTGGTCGACAACGACAAGTAGTGGTGAGGCTGGGCTGGGGCAAGGCCAGACGCCAGACCACAGATGTCTACAGCTCTGGAGTTGTAGCATATTTGTAAGTGGCGCCGCAGTGGAGGAATCGGGCGAATTAGTCCACATAGTGCAAATCATCTGCGTTTACCTCTTTGATAAATAGAGTGTTTTTAAAGCTCAACTGTTTGAATTTGTTTGTTACAATCGTGAAAACTGCGATTGCATTGGGATTCTGCCTGTATAACCTTTGAATTGAATTGAATAAGCCCAAGTTTCGGAAATTGCGCTAGTAATGAATAAAAATCAGATTTAGACGAGTCGTTTGCGAACCGAGCAAGGCTACATTGAAGTGGTGAATATGTGGACTGCAAACACCTGATTCGCCTATCATCGTAGTGTTTACTTGTAATTCATTGTCAAGTTGAAAAGTGTTGTATATTCGTGATGGAGCAAGTGCTTGCAACTGGGTTTTCACACATTACAAGGCACACTGTGCAAGAGCACATATGTGGACTATTTGATAGTCACTAAAAAGCTCTGATAAATACATATAATTAAATCTACTTGCTCTGATAAAGAATTTGAAACATTGACCTGCATTCATATAAACCATCCATAAAAAATAAGATAAATTCAAATGGTATTTGAATTTTTACTTTTGGATTCCGTATTGTTTCCTAAACATTAAGCGCGGTACAATTGTTACCTGTTAATCCCAGTACTTTCTCAATAATATAATCTTTGAAACTATTCTTCGTAACCGTAAAGTTAACATATTATTAAACTTTTCAGTGCTTTCCACTTTCCTTCATAACCAACAAACTCTGTGTCGATATGTACGAGCCCAGCAGCCTCATAACGACTAACATGTTGTGCACTATATCTATGAATAAAAGAGACGCTTGTAAAGGAGATCTTGGAGCACCTTTGATGTGTGGAGACACGCAGCATGGCTTTGTTTCTACCAGGGAGAAATGTTCCACGGGGGTTCCTGGAGTTAACATGAGAGTAGACAAATATTTGGATTTCATCAGGTTGGCCTTCAAAAAGCCTGATATAAGAAGAGAAGAACCTAGGGCAGCGTCTTCTGCGATGTTGAAGACATCATTTTCATTTGTTTTTTTAATATTCTGTTGTAATCTGATGATTCAAAAATAAAAATAACGCTTCCTTACAGTAAAATGAATACCATTAGTGTGTCAGCTGGTTACTTAGTTCAAAGCGTTAAAGATAAAAATCATGTTTATTGGAATTAGTAAAATAGCAATATCCTTACCTATATATATATATATATATATATATATATATATATATATATATATATATATATATATATATATATATATATATATATATATATATATAAGAGAGAGAGAGAGAGAGAATAAAAGAAATCTGTTTCGAATCCAAAAGAACCCACCATCCGTCTACAGCCTGTTTCATGGTTTCCCAATCATCAGGACGGCCTGTGGTCTCTTTCAGATTCGTATCAGATTTCTCGTAGGTTAATAGCCTTAGGCCAATACAAACATGTGAACAGCTGTGCGCCGCACAGATTATAGATGTCACTATCTATAATCTAATGCTGTTCACATGTTTGTATTGGCCTAGGGCTATCGACCAACGAGAAATCTGATGCGAATTTGAAAGAGACCACAAGCCGTCCTGATGATTGGGAAACCATGAAACAGGCTGTAGACGGATGGTGTGTTTTTTTTGGATTCGTAACAGATTCTCTCATTCTCGATATATATATATATATATATATATATATATATATATATATATATATATATATATATATATATATATATATATATATATATATATATAAGTGTGAAAATATATTCATTTATATGTCACAATCGATGTTTTTTTGTCCTTTCTATTATACACACTGATAGTTTTGTTATGACTATTTCAATCTGTCAACATATAATTGAACATGTCTTATATAGCCATTTATATTGCAGTGTACGAAAGAAGACTTTATAAAATATCAATAGTGCTTTAAGTTATTGGACCCCAAATAAATTTACATTTCACTGTATTCAGGTCACAAAACATACAGGAAACTTATTGATGTGTCAAGTTCATCGATTCAGAAAAAAATTAGTCTGTAGAAAAGATGTTTCGACGGTCCATGTTATATGTTCAAAACTTTTTATTTACAGACTCTTGTTCAATTTCATCGTGGCATTCATCTTCAGAAAGTTATAACTAGAATCTCCTGAAGTCTCATATTTGTATAAGGTTTTTCTTCAATTCTCGACTATCCGCAGACATATTCCGATCTATATTTCACTTTTGTTAATCTTGCTCATATTCCTCGTGTCAGTTTTTCAGGTGATTTTACTTTTTAACAGAGAAAACCAAAAAAGAGGAGGTTCTCTAGTCGACGCGTATATTGTTTTTTTTTTATGTATGACCACGCATAACTCATTACTGAGGGGACCGAATACGATCTTTTTTTTTTTCAGTGGATAGGGAGTATTTTGAAGTTGGTCTCATTTGAATTTAAGAGATGAAATCCATCCTCAAGGGTAGCAAAATGAAGGATATTAATCACTCACCCTCACTCACCCTCTGAATTCTGGTCCGTTAGCCGATTCTATCAGGCATAACTTTGTACTGGGTTCTTCGATTTGGATGATTATTTTTCTATTAGATAGGGTATACCTCAAAGTTGATCATATTTGGATTTCGAATGGAATTATCCACCCTTACGGGTAGAAAAATAAGGGAATATTGATTTTTCACTTGTGAACATTGGCACACATATATAGTTGACAATGATAGATCGCTATTGCCATTATTTTTGTTCTCCTACATCCGTCAAAATCATTATATTCTATGAAATATAAAATATAAACACACAACTACTTTTCTCAAACAAAAAAGATACAAACCATCACCTTATCCAGGTCAACTATCAAACCATTATATCCCAGTATCCATCTTATCTTCGAATCTTCACTGACGCATCAAAGACAAAAACTGATGTGGCTTGCGCTTTCACCACAGAAAATGTTTTTCGAAAATTCAAACTACCTGAAACTGCAACGATTCTAACTGGAGAACTTCTTGCAATTTATAAGGCTCTTTGTTACACAAGAACGTTACATGCACAAAATATCTTGATCATAACGGACTCTATGAATTCCCTACATAGTATAACCAAGATCTATACTCATCATCCAGTGACCAAATTGATTAAGGAGGAGTTAAAATTACTAACAAACAAGTCAGTGATGTTTCTTTGGGTTCCTTCTCACACCGGCATAAACGGAAATGAACTGGCTGATAAATATGCGAAAGAAGCTGCTGAAGATCAATCACTTATTCCCTGCCTGAGAACCATAGTAACAGATCTAAAACCTTTTATCCATTCAAAGGTTGTTGATACATGGAACCGGACCTGGCAACTGAAAATATCAAAACTCCGAGAGGTCAAACCAGCATTTCAACCTTGGTCAGACTCATCATCAAACCGCTTCCACCAAGTAATCCTCACTCGACTTCGTCTAGGCCACACGCGCCTCACACATGAACACTTATTAACTAAGGACCCCCAACCGGAATGTTTCGCGTGTGAAGTGCCATTAACCATCAAACACATCCTAGTGGAATGCCCGCGCTTTGTAGCCGAAAGACTAAAAAACAATATCCCCAGTGATTTGAGTAAAATTTTCAAAAACTGTTCCACAGAAAATGTTATTGCATTTCTTAAAGAAACAAATATTCTGTTCAAAATTTAGCAATATGTTTATACAATAATAATGTAATGCACTTATGTTTTGAGAACGTTTTCCGCTAATAGCTGATTGGCTGATGCGGTTTTTTTCTTTTCTCTAATAAAAAAAAAATAAATATATTTTCACATTCCAACTTGAAATTCATTGTAGAAGATATTGTCACTTTTATCACGTTTCTTCAAAAACTAAACTTTGAACACCGAACACCCACAAAAATATCACAAAACATGAGCCAAACACGAAAGTTATCGGTTTTCAATTTTTAGGTTATATTGTCACTTGGCTTTGGCTCCCCCACAAAACAACGAAATCTATGCAAAAATGACAGAAACGTACATATTTTACTATGTTGCCAGCTTTTGACTGTCCTTAAACTAAGTTTCAATAAACTCGGTTTAGCTTTCGTCTGTTTGTATCGGTGAAACTGGATCGAGGTTTATGAAGATTAAAATCTGAGTTTAGTGAGAACGGAGTTCAGTAAAACGCCGTTTATCTGTCTTGTGGTGAAATCGGGCCTTAGTTACTAATATTTATTTTGTCGTTTTGTTGATTTATTAAAGATCAGATACTTGTTATTTCGATCTATTGATGTATTCTCTATCATTTATGTTTCTATGAAATGTATTTTCTATTATTTATTTTTCTATCAAATGCATTTCCTACCCTAAAATATTCAGTAGTTATATTAAAAGTGATGGATATTTTGGTGAGTATACTCTGACATTTTTGTGTCAATATTGTTGTAGAAATTCATTATACACTCGTCATTTACGGGTGTGCAAGAGGTTAGAAGTGGGGGTCTCTGTTTTTTTTGCTATGGTATCGAGTGGGATGTTGAATGGCAGAGGAGAAAATTCTGGGTTCATAAATATAATATAGTACAATATTAAATATAAATGATGATTTTAGCAGTCGATGTATGTTTGTATTTCGTTATCACGAAAGTTCCACCGTAGCGCCCAAACTACTCATTCGATTTTGATGAATGAGGTGTCAATGAATTTGTTATCATGGTCTGGGTAACATCAGTTACATTTTATACGAATAAAATCTATATGACGGTTGTCTCTGAATGAGGTGTCAAATGAAAAAGGAGAAAGTGCTGACTTCATAAATATAAATACATTACAATATTAAATATAAAAAGATATACCAAGCGAAATAAAAACAATTTTATACTATATTTCAGCGTTTATGAATACTACTAGCGCTTTCTATCGGCAGTTCTGAATATCAATCATGCAAAAACAACAGAATCACCACCCCACCTGTTTCCCGCTTTTGTTTCTATTAGACATTAATTTCAGAATCTCACATATTATGAGTAACTTCGATTAGGTACAAATTCAGTGCAAAAAAATAATTCCAATAGAATCGAATGTCAGGACTGGGACAGACGTCGTTTTTAGCGCGGATTTCAAATATATTTCCATTCTCTACTTTCACAAGACGAACATTCATGCACATATAATTCTTCCATAATTATTTATCTTCATTGTCAACTACAAAAAGCAAATATTATAATTTGATAGACAAATAAAAATAATGGAGATGACGTCAAGACTAAAAAATACGCACGATCACGGCATTTGAATAGAATTAATGTGAAACTGCCAGAATAATAATAATAGTGTTTATTGCCCAACAGTTTCCCATCTACAGAGCAATTCACAATCAAATGGTTAATTAGTAGTACACTTCTGGAATATGAATGAAAATCACAAGTCATTTTCTAAACCTTCAAAAATTCAAAGATACGCACGAGATTTATTTTTTAGTTCACATATGTTGCAACAAAATATGTTACAAATGCTAGAGAGTTTGTTAGCATTACTGAACATCAAATTCGTTGTTTTTTACATTAAATTTGTTTGAGCTCTTTTGCACAAAAAAGTAGTATTGTGTCTAGATGTTATTCTAGGAACAAGAATATCAGTTTGCGACAGTAATGCAGGACAGTCAATTTTACAATTGAGGTATTTATATAAGCATAAAACAGTCAAATCTATGTATTAAATCAAGATAATTACAACTTCTTGGAAAATAAAACCCATAAATTTTGAAGTTTAGGAATTTTAAGAATTTCTTCTGAACTTTTTCTATACCAGATGAATATTGAATATATATGAGATTCCATATTATGGACCCATATTCTAGTTTTGATCTTACCAAACTGAAATATAGAAAGGTTAATGATGAAATGTTATTGAAATTCTCACAGTTCCTAATAAAAGCCATATGCACGGTATGCTGAACTGACAATAATATTAACGTGATAACTAAATGTTACTTGATGATCGAAAGGGACACCTAAATCCTTAATAGTATCAGTTCTTTCTAAAATAACTATATTATCTATAATATAAGGAAATTGTAACGTATTAACTTTGCGGCTAAATGTTGAAATTTTCCATTTAGATATATTCAAATATTTTCAAGACACCAATTGTGTAAAATATTAATCTGGTTTTGTGATATGACACAGTCATCCATAATGGTGATGGAAGTGAATAACTTTAAATCATCTGCAAACATCAACCGATTGCACTTCAATGAAGTGCACAAATCATTAACGAATAGTAAAAATAATAATGGACCAAGATTGGACCCCTGAGGTACTCTGCTAGTTGCAATATAGACATTTGAGTAGAACCCATTGTAATGAACATACTGTTTGTTGGCGTTGGTGAAGGTAGGATTTTAGAAGTTGAAGATAAATTTCATTAAAGCCCATACTAGTAAGTTTATGAAGAAGTAACTTATGATTATGATGAAAATTAATGTGATGTAATCAATTCTGTTCTTTCAGACCATGAAGCTGTTTTGTGCTATGTCCCAATTAAGTCAACAACTTTGTACTGCTAATAACTGGAATGAAACATTGAAATACAACGACCCATTAACTAAATTTCAATCGATGATGTCCGATATATTCAACACTGCGTTTCCTCTCAGGGAGGTCAAAAGTAAACCGGGAAAACCTTGGATAACGAAAGGTTTGAAAGTGTCAGCTGAAAATATGAGAAGCTTACATTTGATTAGGAAATTTGCTATGGATAATGAAGCATTTATTTCATTTTATAACAAGTACCGGCATACTTATAGAAGAACTATGAGAGCTGCACAGCAATTGTATTATAGACAAAAGTTAGAAAATCCAGGTAATAGGCAAAAATAGAGTTGGGCAATCATTAATGAGTTGAGGGGTGAAAAATACTCCGTCCCTTTGACAACAAATCTAGATATTAATGACGATATTAATGAATACTACTGCTCAATAGCAGAAAATATATCCAAAGAAATCCATCCTACTACTGACCCCATGGATTATCTAAAAAATATGACTGTATTTGAATCTTTTTTTTTTTCATGCCAACGGATGTTGAAGAATTGAAACGAACAATTCATGAAGTGAAAAATAAAAATGGGTCTGGATATATTTTAAAATTTTTTAGTTGAAGCTATTAATTTTACATTTGCAACAGGAATATTCCCAACATGTCTAAAAAATGCAGTGGTGATTCCGTTGCATAAAGGTGGTGATATGGAAAATCCTGCCAATTTTAGACCAATCTCATTGTCACCTACCCTTTCTAAACTGATTGAGAAGCTATTTATTGATGGCTATTTTTAACCTTCTACAAGATGTATATTTCCATCTCAATGATGGCGATATTACGGCAGCGATTTTTTGTGATCTAACTAAGGCATTTGACTATGTCACACATAAAATTCTGCTAAATAAATTAGAAAGGTATGGCTTCAGAGATATAGTTCTGAAATGGTTTGAGGCGTACTTATTAGGTCGGGCTCAAAGCGTATCTCTTCAGAACAAAGTATCGACAAATTTAGAGATAAAATGAGGAGTTCCGCAAGGATCTGTGCTTGGCCCTTGCTCTTTTTGATCTATATAAATGACCTAGCCTCAATAATATTACGGGAAATTTACTCAGTTGCAGATGATACTACCATACTATGGCATAATGGAAATGACATGGATCTGCATCAACAAATCAAAATGATGTTACAAGATAAAAGCGTGGTGTGATGCCAATATGCTATCTTTAAACATATTAAAAACTAACATCCTCACTTTTAAATGTCATCTGCCAGAACTTTATCTGGGTAATCAAGAAATTAGCAGTAAGAGAGCAACTAAATTTCTTGGCCTACACATTGATGATAAGTTAATGTTTGAAGATCATATAAAGATACTGGGTAAAAAAATTGCCTCTAGATGTTTTGCAGTGAAAACCACATCATGGGAACTTGGTAGGGACATGGCCAAAAAGGTTTACTTTGCCGTAATTGATTCACATCTTAGATACGGAATTTGCTTTTGGGGATCTTGTAGTGGATTTTTATTCGACACGATTTTCGTATTACAGAAAAGGGCATTAAGATACATGTGCAAAGCTAAATTCAGGGACTCTTGTGAGCCTTTATTCATAGAACAAAAAATCTTTCCCCTACCATGTATATTGGAAACAGTATGCCTTATCCACAGTAAGTTTGAAGATAGAGTGCATTCTACAGCACAACACATCACTAGACAAGCCCTTAATTTAACTTTACCACTCCCAAGGTCTACAAAGATAAAACACTCCATTATATATAACGGCAAAAAAATGTTCAATCACTTACCTAATGAAATAAAAACGATTACAGATAAAAGAAAGTTAAAAGTTTCCGTGAGAAATATTTTACTAGACAGAGCATTCTACTCGCTGGACAAATTATATTCTGAAAAATTTTTAATTTAATAATTTTTTTTTTCATTTTACTTTATATTATTTTACCAGAATTTTGTGTATTTTATAAAATATATATATATATATATGTGAATATGTGTATATTGTATATGTTTTTTATATATTACGTATATGTTTTTTATATATTATTGCCTGTCTTGACTTTGAAAAATTGACTTGTATTGGCTTGCACCAAAATGTATTTTATGAATTGTTAGTGTATTTATGTGTATATTTAGTAGTTTCCCATAGTTCTGACTATATGGCGTTGCATGCTCAAGTATTATAGTATTATTTTGTTGCTTCTTATCCTACCACTTTGTCGATAAGAGTTACCATTCTTCAGACAATCAAGTAATTTTGATTGATTGATTGATTGATTGATCTTATTGAAGGCCTTATAGAAATCCTTGTACACCGCATCAACCTGCCCCCTACGGTCCAACGTTTCATATAAATATTGATTGAAGGCAGCCAAGTTACTAACGGTTGATCTGGAATTCATGAAACCATGCTGATATTAAGATATGATATGCTTAGTAGACAGATAGATGCGGCTGTACAAGATAGTCTCCAAGATCTTCGCAACGTTATTTAGAATTGATATTGTATAATTAATGATGGCATTACGATCTTGAGCTTCATGAATACTTTGGCAATTTTCCAAGACTCAGGAAAAACCGAGGTTTTCAAAATTAAATAGAAAAGGATTTGTAGAGGGTGAACTAATACTCTGAAGCAGTCTTTCAGAAGAAATGATGGTATTTTATTTGAACTTGAAGTCAATTTATTCTTAAATTTTTCCCAGCTTCTAAGATTTCCATCTCAGTGATTGGTTCACAGCTAATATCTACTAGAATATTGTCATCGAAATTCAAAACAAAGTTTTCTTCTTCAGTTACAGGTAATGAATACGCGCTTTCAAAGAATTTGCCGAAAGCATCCACAATCGTTTGCGGATTAGTATACGATACACCTTCAAATGCCATTTTACCAGGGATTCTTGAAGATCTTTTTATACTTCAATAGAACTTAATAAACTGGAATATTTGACATATCAAAACAAATGACTTTTCTACTCGATGAGTCGATGATAGCAATCAACACCTAACTTGTTTCTTTTTAGTATATTTTATTTTTTCCGTAGTCCGGTTACAGTTTTTTAATTTTATTGTAAATAATAAAGTTATAAAAACTTTTGAACAGAAAATTGAACCGACGAAAAAAGAAACTAAATAGCAATAAATAAATGCGAGGAGTGCATTTTTGGAATGTTATTGTTCATGGCTGGAGATTTCATATTGCATTTTTATATTATTTTGTACTAATTATTTGTTTAAAGTAATTTAATGATCTTCTTTCATTGTTTGATCAGTTCTGACTCAAAATTAGTTACTTACATTGGTTTAGGACTGAAAAGGTTTATTGAATTTTTTGCTTTTCATTTCTTTTTTCAGTTTAATTTTTTGTTGAAATATTTTTTCATTAAATTTTTTGTTGCTCAAATCTACTAATTACTACCTACTGAATTTTGAATTACTTTCAAAATATTTACCTGCCTTACTTTAACTATTGATTGTTATATAAATACTTATAAAACAACAATATTTTTATACCAATATGGAAAGGCCTGCAAAAAATGCTGCTCGAATTGGAAAACGATATTTAGAAGATCTAATAAAAAATCATTCATTCCCTATTTTCTTATTCTTACATAGGGGTGTTTTTTTTTCAAATTCGAATGGGACCAACCTTGAGGTATATCCGTACTATATAAAATGAAAATAAAAAAAATCGTGTGTGGTCGGGGGGCCCCCGTCAGGAACGAAGTTCCTCTACGTGGCTTGCGGTAGGTGATGACTGGTGAAAATCGTCACGTAATACCAAGCACTACTATACCTATATATATTTTTTCCAAACTCCTCCGTCAGTAAAAAGTATTTTATTCCTGATAATACTATTCGTTATATTATATCAAATTGACGTGCCACATATTCAATGTAAACCATTAATCCAACTTCGGCATACAAAAAACATTAGAAATTATGTCCAAAAAAGGATATAATCATCTAAACACACGTTATATAGATAAATAAAAAGAAAATATCTTCTACGTATTCCTACCGCTCATGTATCGAGGGTAATATCTAGGGGTTTTATCGCTCAATTTTTTTTTGAAATTTTCGAGAAAGCATTTCGCTTGGAAATTTCACCGAGTGCGATTTGCGGTCTTATTATCTGATTAATCTTTGATAATAAGGCCGCAAATTGCGTGAGTTGAGATTTGTAAAGGCAAAATGCTTGAGAAAAAATTAAAAAAATGCGTTAAAATCATTCACTGTTCTTAAACTCACCCAAAAACCTGAAATATATATATAAATTTTTCACTATCAGATAAAATATGTTTGTATCTGGAACCGATTGAAAAAAAAGGTTGAACCCGAGCCTATTGCGTGAGGGACTATCATGCTAACCACTGCTCTACGCGGACTTTTATTGATATACAGAAAATGACACAATTAAATTATTCATTGCCTCACTTGAAAAACTGAGGCTTTCTAACATGCTGCTATATTTGAATTCAGATATCAAATCACTGTAGGTAGCGAGTTCAAAATCGCTTATTCCATCAATTTTGCATTTCCTATTTCCCTATATAGGAATTGAATGCGTTGACATTTAATTCTGACAGGACCAAGTGTAGTTGTCACACAGACTCGTATATGATAGAGAAGACTGAGAGAGAGATAGAGAAATTCGCTTGGAGGGGGCACAGCGCTTTTTTCTCACGTGACGATTTCTACCAGTAATCATTCACCCCAAGCCGCATAAAGGAACTTCGTTCAAAAAATTCCTCCTTCTTTTCGTAGATTGAGAATGATGGATGAGGAAGGAAGGGATTTGTATTGAACCTTCATATGAGGGAAAAATGTCTAAATAACAATAAATCACTGTGTTCGAAATAAAGAAAGAATGAACCGAGGGATAAACCGTGGACTCCATAGAAGTAATTTATTCGACCCGCTTTTTCAATCCCAATTTCGAAAACTGTGGAAGTTTACCGCACTATGAATCATTATTTTCACAAGCACCATAATTAAATGATATTTTGTTGTCACTGTCATGTTGAACAACTCAACTTCTCTGTTGACATAATAATTCAATTTCCTAGAATGCCGCGATATTGTTCTTATTTCCATGAGGTTGGTCGAATTTGTAGTCTTTTTTTGTCTCCATATTACCTCTGCTGAAACGAAAAATAGAATAATAGGAGGCTCCCAATGTAAGGAAAGTAAGTCTTACGTATCCTTACGTAATAGATACAACCAACACTACTGTGGCGGGTCATTGATAAGTGCGTACTGGGTGCTTACTGCAGCTCATTGCAAGAAGAGCCACGTCTATGCCTTGGTCGGCCTCGTGGATGAATCGTCAGATCCAGATTTCTCTTGGTCCAGAGTAGCAAAAACAATTCCTCACCCTGAATTCGAAATGGCGACCCTGACAAATGATATAGCCTTAATGAAACTCTCATGGTCTATTCTGGCAAAAACAATTCCTCATCCTGAATTCGAAATGGCGACCCTCACGAATGATATAGCGTTGTTGAAACTCTCATGGTCTGATCTGGAAGAAAACCACATCACCTACGCTTTACTACCAATAAAAGTACGAGATGACCTTATCGCAAACTGTAGAGATGCGTTAGTAATGGGGTTTGGAAGGACCGATCCCACCGATAAGAAGTCTTTGTCGACGGTCTTGAATTGCGTTGACTTAACAACTATAACTCACGAAAAATGTTCCGAATTTTACGGAGAGAACATTTCTAAGAACGTTATGTGTACCCTCGATGAGAACAAAGATGCCTGCCAGGGTGATTCGGGAGGGCCTTTGCTATGTGGTAATGTCCAATATGGCATAGTTAGTTGGGGGATTTCTTGTAACAGCGGATACCCGGGAGTGTACACGAGAGTCGATAAATATTTGGACTTTATCCAGAGGAGCATGAACAGCGCTTGGTCGAAGGGGGGATTCTGTGAATGGTTTGTGTTTGTCGAGATCATTTCGTACTTGATATAATGATTGATAAATTTCGAGTGAAATTGGTCTACATTTTTTTTCATGTCTTCACCAAAAGTGATGAAAATATCCAGATTACCATGTAGTGTTTATCAGGCCCAGCTCCTGATTTTGTAGTTGGAAAAATCCGAGTGCGAATTGATCCGTATCTATCATGCCGCAATAAAACATTGGCTCAATTAGCAGCTCATGGAAATGCTGAGCCTTATGAATTTGTCTATAGTTTTCCTTTAAGGTTATGATACACTAGTACATTTTTCATCGTATATATATATATACATATATATTTATATATATACATATACATACATCTATATTAAAAAAATTTAGAACGGCTGGACCAATTTGGTATTTTTTTTTAAATGTTCGTAATAGCCCGATGATGGTTTTTACGGAAAAAAATAGGAAAGGTGCTCGGAAATTATATACATATTTATATATATATATACATATATATATATATATATATATATATATATATATATATATATATATATATATATATATATATATAGTGCGGCTTTTTATAGTCCCCCATCTTTTCACTTCTGAACGATTCAATGTAGAACAATGGGACAACAACCATTTTGGATGCTATCACCGATACTACTTTCTGAAATTAAACACATTGTGAATGCTCGATAGATGGCGCGGTAGGGCCCATCAACTTGAAAATTCCAAATAGCATGGGGGGTCAAGTGGCACATCGTTGAAATGATAACTCAATTCTCTTTCCAACCATCTAGTCATTTTTTATTTAATCATTACATTTTTCCCGATATGCATTTGATATGTCAAGTGTAACAAAATTCAAAATGTATGTTGTGAAAAAAAGAATCCACAGAATTTCAAAAGAATCAGATGATTGAAAAGAGAGTTGAATTATCTTTTCAACGATGTATTACTTGACCCCCTATGCTATTTGAAATTTTTTAGTTAATTTGCCCCCCGCGCCATCTATCGAGCAATCTCGATGTCTTTTATTTCGAAGAGTAGTATCGGTGATATCATTCAAAATAGCTTTGGTCCGGTTGTTCTATGTCAAACCGTTCAAAAGTCAACAGGGAGGGGGGGACTATAAAAAGCCGCCCTCGCAATTGTGATTCCGTAAAACAACCAGTTGAAATGAAAATTGAATTACCTTTTCAACGATGTGCAACTCGACCTTCAGGCCTTTCGAAATTTTCAAGTTGAGGTGCCCTCAACGCCCTCTGTCGAGTAATTGTAATGTATCTTATCTCAAGAAGTAGGACCGGTAATACCATTCAATATATTTCATGTCTTATTGTTTCACATCAAACTTTTCAAAAGTTATCGAGCTGCGGGTACCATTCAGATACGCACTTATACTTGACATTTCAAATGCATATTGTAAAGAAACTTTTGAACAAAATAGGACAAAAATACGACGGTTCAAAAGAGAATTGAATTATCTGTTCAACGATGTGTCACTTGACCCTCCAGACTATTTGAAATTTTTAAGTTGATTTCCCCCCCTCCTCTCGCGCCATCTATCGATTAACCATAATGTCTTCAATTTCGAAAAGTAGTATCGGTGATATCATTCAAAATAGTTTTTGTCCCATTGTTCTATGTCGAACCGTTCAAAAGCTAACAAGGGCGTGGACTATAAAACATATACAGTGTCACACATAAAGTACGCAACATATTTATCAAAAATATGTCAATGTCAAGATCATTTTATCATTCACCTAATTTAGTTTTTATATTTGGTTTTGTATCTCAACCTGTTCTGTTGTTTATAATTATATTTTCCACAAAACGAATGATGTCGAATGTGAGGGCGGCAATTGATTCGGAAGCTCTGGAGTTCCAGTGTGGAATATGTGGAAGGAGATTCAAGAATGGAAGAGGTTTGAATATTCATACAAAAAGGATGCACCGCTCTTATGATAAAGGCTTGGCTTCGCAAATGTGTGATGAATCTTTGACTTGGAATGAAGGTTCTTTTTCTAAAAATGAATCTTTCTCTAACAGCCTAAATTCCCGTTTGTCGTTCCAAAAGTTGAACTCCCATATTATAAGAAGAATTCCAAAATCAGCAAGAGTGAGCGCTGCTGAAGCATTGTGCAGAGCAATTGACAACTGTGTTGAGTATAACTCCTTAGAAGCCTGGGAAAATCTGTTTTTTTTCGCATATAAGTCTTTCTATCTTCCAACATCCAATAGAAATCGTAAAGGATCTCTAACGTCGATCATAAAAAGTAATATAAGAAACAATACTATTCCACAATATATATCTAAAGATATTCAGTCATTACCACCAACCACGAACCTTCCTAAGTGTGTGATCAATAAAGTCTCTGATGGGGATCTCATATCTGCTGTTCGAATCTTGTCGTCATCTGACACTATCGCAAGTTTTGACAGTCATACTCCATCTGAATTACGTTTGAAACATCCAACTGATTCAGAAGTTGAATATACAGGGAGTGAAAACTTTATTCCATTACAAGTCAATGAATTCGAAGCTTCAAAAGCAGTGAAATCTTTCCGTACTGGATCTTCTGGTGGACTTGATTCGTTGAGGCCATCGCACCTTCAAGATTTGTTTTCCAAAAGTTCTGTATCCATGGGCGAAAAACTTTTGAGTTCTTTGACTTCGTTCTGCAACTTCTTACTCACTGGAAAAGTCATACAGGATGTGATTCCCATACTTTACGGAGCCTCATTGGTTGCTCTTGAAAAAAAAAGATGGTGGCATTAGACCTATTGCCGTCGGTTTTGGAAAAAACCCTATTTTGTCAGAAAGAGGTGTCCAGCAAGGAGACCCTTTGGGCCCAGCACTCTTCTGTTTATGCATTGATAATTTAACCAAATCAATCAATTTAAAAATAAAAGCGAACTTACCACTCAGAACCACAGATACGCAACCAGATCAAAAAATCAATATTGCATACCGACAGTTTCTGAAGCAGTAGGCCAAAAAAGTTACAACTATTTGGCACCTAAAATGTTCAGTCAATTACCACAAAAAATCATCAATGAAACTTCTTTAAAACGCTTTAAAACACAACTTTTATTATTTGTTAATGGGACAGACAGAATAAAAATACACAAAATGATAGAGAGCTGATTGAGTGATATAAAGAAAATTATTAGAAAAATTAAAACTTAGACAGTAACTGTACATATTTGTATTATAAATAACATTGTAATATTTCTATTTATAGTCCTTCCGTTATTATTATTATTATACTCGTATGTTATATTTTAAAGTGTCGTGCATTGTATCTTGAAATATCGTGTCGTTCAAATCTTCAAATTTTATACTTGATATTTTACAATCAACGTTTCTATATTAAATTTTATTCTCATATGATGTATTTTAAGATGTAGTGTGTTTTCGATTATATTTTGTATTATATTTTATATTGATTGACCTGTATGTTTTGTATCACACACAAGCTACTATAACTTCAGTGATTATTTTTGTTTATTCTCACTATATTGTCCTTTTTATGCAAGTTATATTTTTGGTGAATAAACATATTATTATATTATATTATATAATCAACGCTGATTTCAACTGTTGGTATCTTGATGACGGCTCCATAGGTGGTAAATCTGATGTAATTTTAGAACAGTTCAAGAAAATAATTTCAACATCAGAAAAAATTGGTCTTAAATTGAATTTTGGAAAATGCGAACTCTATTTCTTGGACGACCTGAAAGATGACATACCAGAAAAACTTTACAGTTTTGCTCCTGGTATGAAAATTATGAATAAAACCAACTGGACCCTCCTTGGTGCACCCATGTCAGAAGAATATTTGGCACAATCCCTGAACCAAAAGACTAAATCTTTGAATTTGATGGCATCCCGCATGGATTCCATTCCAAAGCATATTGGGTATTTTCTTCTGAAGAACTGTCTAGCTATACCCAAATTGATATATACATTGAGATGTTGCCCGACTTGGCGCTGTCAAAATGAACTTGATCTCTTCGACTCAACACTCCGTATGATTTTGGAGCAGATTACTAATAATAATTTCAGCCTTTTCACGTGGCTTCAAGCAACACTTCCCGTAAATAAGGGTTGTCTGGGTATACTACAAGCACCTTCACTTGCTTTACCAGCTTTTCTTTCTTCGTTGAACAGCATTCAACATCTAGTTGATCAAATTGTACCTGATTATTTTTCCAGTGTGTCCGATGTTTACTATATAGAGTGTGAATCTGTAAGGTGTTCTAAAACTGGAACCTCTGCACCTGATAATAAAATTTCCCAAAAATCCTGGGATCTTCCTCTCATCGAATTGTCATCTAAACAACTCCTTGACTCGGCTGTTAATTCTCCTTTTGAAAAGGCTCGACTGAAGGCAGTTAGTACGAAAGAATCTGGAGCTTGGCTCAACGCTCTTCCAGTTGCATTCCTTGGAACTTTATTAGATGATGAATCTTTCAGGATTTCTGTGGGTTTACGTTTGGGCTGTTCTATTTGTGTGAGTCATAAATGCAGATGTGGATTTATCGTCAACGAAAAAGGGACGCATGTATTGAGTTGTAGATTCAGTTCCGGGCGTTCGTCTCGTCATTCAACAGTAAATGACTTAATCAAGCGAGCTTTATCAACTGCTGATATTTCTGCTGTCTTAGAATTTTTGGGAATCATTCGTGATGATGGTAAGCGTCCAGATGGGATGTCTCTCATCCCATGGAGTCATGGAAAACCTTTAGTCTGGGACTTCACCTGCGTAGATACCGTTGCAGCATCACATATTGATTCAACTTCCAGAAATGCTGGTGGGGCTGCAGATTCTGCTGAAAAGTCCAAATTGAAAAAATATTCTACTTTAAAAGATCAATACATTTTTTATCCGGTAGCAATTGAAACCTTCGGTTCATTTGGTAGTTATGCTACCGAATTAATTAATCATATTGGACAAAAATTGATCAATAAAACAGATGATCGAAGAGCAAGGACTTTTTTGATACAACATATCAGTATCGCCATCCAAAGGGGAAACGCAACGTCAATTCTGGGTTCTATTCCTGCTACTCAACGTTTGGATGATATATTTATTCGTCCACAAAGAATAAATATGGCAAGTAGTATCCATAAGTATATTATTCGGAGCCAAATACCTGAAAAGTATAATTTGGATTCAACCACTTCCAAAAAAATAACGCGATCTACCATATCTTTATCCAACTCGATTTCAAGCAGCCTCCAATCGAGTTCCTTATTGCGGCGCTCCAATGATAGAGAAAATCATTGCATAAGAGACTGTTCCTTTGAAGATAGCAATAGCGGTGAGCGCATCTCCCTCAGTTATGATTCCATCAAACCACTTGTGTTTGGAAGCTCCAAAACTCTTGGTCTTGATGGTTTGAAAAACATTGGCAATACCTGCTTTATGAATAGCGCAATACAATGTTTATCGAATACCAGATGGTTGCTCGAGTATCTGAGAAAAGACGAACATTTGAAGGATATCAACACAAGCATATCAAGTATGAAGGGTGCTTTGATAAAAGCGTTCGAAGAAGTGGTAAAAGAACTTTGGTCAGAAGATTCGTCTGATGTGGTGGTTAACACTGTTTCTTTGAAAAGCCTGATACAAAGATTTGCACCTCGTTTTATGGGTAACGCTCAACAGGATGCCAAGGAATTTTTCAGATATTTATTGGAAGGTCTTCATGAACATGTAAACAGAGTAAGAGAAAGGCATAAACCTATGTTCATAGAAATCGATGGAAATTTGAGCGATAATGAAAAGGCAAAAGAGTCTTGGTCAAGATATCTTAGAATGGACAACTCGAAAATTGTCGATAACATTGTTGGTCAACTGAAATCATCGTTGAAATGTACTTTCTGTGGCCATTGTTCTGTCACTTTTGACCCATTCTGGGACCTTTCACTCCCTATTCCAGAGAGTACTGGCAAACTCAGACTGTCGCAATGTTTAGACTTGTTTACTAGGGAAGAAATTTTGTATGATGACGAAAAACCCACTTGTTCTAAATGCAAGGAAAGGAGAAAATGCACGAAGTCATTATCTATACTTAAATTCCCCAAAATTTTAGTAATTCACTTGAAAAGATTTTCGCAGATGGAGAGATTCGGAGAAAAACTAAATGTTTTCATTGACTTTCCTCTCGATGGATTAGATATGAATATTTATGCAGTAGATAACGCAGCTCCGTGTCGCTACAACTTGTATGCTATATCCAACCATAATGGAACAACTTTTAACGGACACTACACGGCTTACTGTAGGCACCCTTATGCAGGCACTTGGCACGAGTACAATGACTCGAGAGTATCACCGCTATCACCAAAATATATCGTGAGTGGAGAAGCATACGTCCTCTTCTATGATCAAGAGGACACCAAATCACGGTTTTAAATAGAACATTTCACTTATTTACATTATTTATTTTATATTCATCTTTACCTTGATAAATTATATTGTTTAAAAAAAAATGAAAATTTGACTTCGCAGTTAGTTTGTGTTTGAAAAATGAGTGAAAAACAGCCTTTTGTCATGTGCTACTCTAAACCTGTCGAATTTGAAATTTTTTTCGAAAATCCTCAAAAAATTCGTTTTTTGGAAATTTCTAAAAATGCCAAAGAAAAAAGTTGCTCGGTTTCCAATTTTATACCTTTCCAAATTTGGACTCTCTACTGTCACTTCGACTTTTTTCCAATTTTTTTAAATTTTTGGAATCTTTCGCTCTACCGATTCGAACGCAACATGATTCAAATATCATTTGATGAATACGAGACTTCAATGTCATACATGCCTAGAAAATACCCACATTGGCCTGTTACCAGAAAAAAAAATAAATGCACCTCCAGAAATTCGTCTTTGTTATTGCAAAGTTCATCTAGTTTTTTCATTTCATTGTGAAACTGATTCGGATTTCCGAAGTATGGACGTTAATATGTCCGTTATCGAATAAACGAATTTCTCTTTATTCTCATTACACTCGTATTTATTTTTTCAACAGATTTGTATCCCGTTAGCTGCAGATGAGTTCGAAATATTTTGATGTAGTTCACACCCAACAGTGTGACTGTTGGATGTAAACTGTTTGATGTAATTTTCGAGCAAATAATAATTTTTCGCAACGTTTCTTGAATTAATTTCATAAATCTCATATTCTTTATTTTCACCATTAGATGTGTAAGAAACATTAAACCAAAATAACTATAACCAAATTCACAACAAAACATCGTAACATTCATTGATTTATCTAAATAATCGTATAAAGAACCCGAATTCATCAATCAATATGCCGTCCTTCCCGTTCTATACAAATTATAGTCCATTCATTCACAGACTTTGTGGCATTTTTAATAAATAGGGGATTTATATTAGCACAACACTCTCGAATGTTATTCTCTAAATGTTCTTCGTTTGCAAATGGTTTGTGCTCATACACTTTTTGTTTCAGATAACTCCATAGAAAAAAGTCCATTGGAGATAAGCCCGGTGATCTTGATGGCCAATAATCTTCCCAATCTCGTCCTATCACTTTGCCCCTAAACATCTGACTCCTACCGTTTGGTGGATCGGTGCCTCGTCAAGCTGATACCACAAATTTCGTCAGAGGCAGATTATCCAAAACTTCAGACAACTGATTCATAATGAAATTTCTGTACATGTCTGCGTTCAAATTTTCTCTAAAAAAATATGGTCCAATTATTTGGTTATGTAATAAACCACACCACACATTTGTCTTGAATGAATATTGGTCACGGCATTCTATTACAAAATTTGGATTATTGTTGGACCACCAGCGACAATTTTGGGAACTAACTGTTCCGTTCATAAAATCCTGTAGGGAAATGTGATATCATTTTCTTTCTCTCTCACCTTGGAACCAAAATGAAAATCCCGCTCGAATATCGAAATCTCTTTCTTTAAGAGTGTGTAAACCTTATTGGATTATGTGGTTTCTTGAAACGATTGTCCACAGAGCCAGTTTCTTTGAATGTTTTCAATATCCTTCCCACGGTACTAAAGTGAGTATTTCTTCCTGGATGCCGGTGATTGAAAATACAAGCAACATCTGGATATGGCACATTCTCACCACATGAAAGAACGATTTCCACTTTGTCTTGTGTGCATAACATTGTACATACAACTTATTCGTGAATTATAAATGTAGGAAAATATGTACACAAAACAACTCGATTTATGAAACGCAATTATTTGATATTAACCAAAACAAAAGCCTACTAAGGGAAAATTTAATTTTGATTCGATCAATTGTACTATTTTCTTCCCGAGATGTTGCATTAGTCTTGTATTGTTTAAAATCACAAAATTTTATATCATGTTTAGTACAAATCGCTAGAACGAAAGTCTTTTGAATAGTTATGAACCTGTAGGTCATTGTTTAGTTTACAGAAAAGTATGATATTTCGGGTTTGTTTGTAACTGAATTATTGGTCAGAAAAATAATCAAACTGGATAAAAATCTATTAAAAAAAGAAATACGGGTGTAATGAGAATGAAGAGAAATTCGTTTATTCGATTACTGACATATTAACGTCCATACCTCGAAAATCCGAATCAGTTTCACAATGAAATGAAAAAACTAGATGAACTTTGCAACAACAAAGACGAATTTCTGGAGGTGCATTTATTTTTTTTTCTGCTAACAGTCTCGTATTCATAAAAATTATGAAATTTGAATCATGTTTCGTCTGAATCGGTAGAGCGAAAGATTCGAAAAATTAAAAAAATTGGAAAAAGTCGAAGTGACAATGGAGAGTCCAAATTTGGAGGAAAGGTATAAAATTGGAAACTGAGCAACCTGTTTTTTGGCATTTTCGAAATTTCTAAAAAAAACTGATTTTCTGAGGTATTTCGAAAAAAATTCAAATTTGACAGGTTTAGAGTAGCACAGGACAAAAGGAAAGAGGCTGTTTTCTACTCATTTTTCAAGCACAAACTAACTGCGAAGTCAAATTTTCATTATACCTCTTAATAAAAAAAACTTCCATATGTTGCGAACTTTATGTGTGACACACACACACACACACACATATATATTTATATATATATATATATATATATATATATATATATATATATATATATATATATATATATATATATTTATTTATATATATTTATATATATATATATATATATATATATATTTATTTATATATATTTATATATATATATTTATATATATATATATATATATATTTCCTTTTCTTGACAACATATGTTTATATTCTTCATTTTCTCGGAATGAGGGCCTTAGTCAGTCTATGTAATTTTTATTCGATACGACGTTTCGACATTGTTTATGTCACCTTCGAGTAAATTCTTAAAATAATGTAAAACATGTAAAGTTAAAAACATAATACGTTAGACAACATCAAATACGATTAAAATTCAAAGAGAGATTCAAAACTTACAATATGATAGAGGAGTTCCCCACAAGTTGCCAACTTAAAAAAAAACTTCAAAAGTTCTGCCTCTCCAATGGCCATGGTTTGACTTTGGTTGTATAGAAAATCACCAATTTGATATACCAATTCAATTACTTTTGGTCATGAAGCGCTTATAAATTACTAGTATCAAATGTGTCATTCATAGAGATTTTATGTCAACAGATGGTAGCACAAACAATATTCTGGGAAAAAATATTGACAAATGACAGTCGATAATGCACGAAAGCACGAATCAGATTGGGACAAGAGATATAGAGACAAAACTCCCTATTAATATAACTAAAAAATATAAACACTTTGGGATCAAAAATAAATGATCCAGCATATTCAGTTTGTGATTCTCTACACAACCCATATGAAATTATTACGATTGGAGAGGCAGAAGTTTTGAAGGTTTTGAAGTTGGCAACTTTGTGCAGCACTTCCCATTCAACTGTTATTCTTTCATTATTTCGTTTCATGTTTCATGATTGAATGAATGTTATTGAATGTCTGAGATTGCTGGTAACGGGTTTTTTAATCTGTTATCTTTTAATGAAATAAAATACATTGAATGTTTTACATATTCAATTATAGTACGAGTGCTCTATTGCTATAATTCATGCAAGACTTTTCCGTGTAGAAATGTAAAGATCAGTTTATTTTTTTAAATATTTCTTGTTGTGGAGCGAGTGTTTAAAATAAGTTATTGTAGATTTGATTGGGGGTTTTATGTCGTTTCTGTTGTTAATACTGTTTGTATCTTTTTGTGAATCATTTCGAGGAAATTTCTAACTTTTGTATTTTACTGTTGTCAAAATTTCAAACTTGTCAACATTGAATTTATGTTGATTTTCCTTTGTAGACTGACTAAGGCTCTTATTCCAAGAAAATAAAGAAAATATATATATCTCGTCAACTCATTTAGATACACCCTATATAATGAAATCGCAAGATCATCTGAAGTGATGGGACTAGGATGGGAGATAATTATTTGAGGATATCTGTGTGGACAGACTGTATTATTTTCAATTTTACCTGCAAGAAAGTTGATACAGCTCTGAGGTAAAAAACAAATCATCATTTGAGCTTGAAATCGAGGTAATTATATACATCTATTTGAATTTATCATTCAGTTCCAGTAATCGAGTGTAGAATAGAAAATGGCCCCCTTCAGTATCTTGTCATATTTTGCCCATAATAGATCGTATACGTGCTTTTATTTTAGTTGTAATTTTATTAATAAATAATAACGAGGTATCTGCACATCAAATATGAAAGACAGAATTTCTCGAAAGAACATTGGTATGCAGAATAAAACACCAACACCAAACACGCACCATTCTTAAATTTGCACCTTGTATCTCGAAGAAAACTAATCGACCGACACGTACAAGGGTGGGGATGTTGTATATTTTGATTTCGTCAAGTGTCTGTGGACAAAAATTCGATCGACTATTTCCGAGATACAAGGTGTTGAGCTAAAAATGTATAATTTTCTTTATTTTTGTTACAATTCGGGAAAATGTAGAATGGCAAATTTTTTCGTAGATACTCCACCTCAATGATAATGGTATATTGGAATATTGGATAATATTGTTCTGTACATCATAACAGCGTGATAAAAAAATTAAATATCTACAATGAAATTCGGAAGTATGCATCGAATAAGCTACCTGATCAGAAATTAATCACATTTCGATTTTTATGAAATACATTATGACAGAAAACTTGAATATCTAAATTGTTCTGCCCATCGAATAAATTGAAATAATAAACTTTTCTCTCGTTGAGCCATACACGCTATGTGATTTTAGCTTGGAGTAGTAAACTCGGAACAAATCTCAATCGAAAACTATTCTGGACATTATAATCATACAAAAAATTCTAGGTTCCTTCTGTTATTCCTCATAAATAATGTGAATTAATGGATATCCGGTAACTATTCTACATTTGTCTCAACAAAAATGTGTAACATGTTGCAAGAATATATTAAAAAAAAAAAAAAAATTTAAAATACAATAACGGAGTTCTATCGAATAAACGGAAGATATCACTGAAGCTGATCTGATTGCAGCTTGTGCATAATAGTAAGTGTATGGAGCTATGGATTTATATCATATAAACAATTACAAACTATGCACTAAAAAACTTTTTAACAGAAAATTAAACCGATGAAATACGGAACTGAGAAGGAAAAAATAAAATAAACCTTCTTAGTCTCAATAACTAAGCTCCTAAACTAATGTAAGTAACTAATTTTGAGTCGGCGCCCAAACAAACAAGCAAATGAATTAGGTAGGCGTAAAATGATGGCACCGAGTAAGGGTGACATTTTTTTAAGTAATTTAATGATCTTTTTTGATTGTTCGTTTGGCCGACTCAAAATTAGTTACTTACATTAGTTTAGGAGCTGAGTTATTGAGACTGAGAAGGTTTATTTTATTTTTTCTTTTCAGTTCCGTATTTCGTCGGTTTCATTTTGTTAAAAGTTTTATTTTCAATTTTGTGACTGAAATCTACTAATTACTACCTACTTGTTTTTTATTACTTCCAAAATACTTACTCACCCACCTCACTTCAACTATTACCAGTTAAATAATATGATAATATTTTTGTTGTTTTGGTTAGTTTATTTCATTACTTTGTATATCATTCCATCCTCTCATAGAATATAATGATTTTGACGGATGTGGAATAATGACAGTAGCGATCTGTCATTGTCAACTACATATGTGTGTGCAATGTTCACAAGTGAAAAATCAATTATTCCCTATTTTTCTACCCGTAAGGGTGGATAATTTTATTCGAAATCCAAATATGGGGTATACCCTATCTATTGAAAAAAATCATCCAAATCGAAGAACCCAGTACAAAGTTATGCCTGATAGAATCGGTTAACGGACCAGAATTCAGAGGGTGAGTGATCAATATCCTTCATTTTGCTACCCTTAGGGGTGGATTTCATCTTTTTAATTCAAATATGACCAATTTCGACGTACACCCTATCCACTGAAAGAAGAATTATCGGAATCGGACGTCTCAGTAAAAAGTTATGCGTGATCATACATAAAAGAATATAATAAAAAAAAAAATATACGCGTTGACTAGAGAACCTCCTCCTTTTTGGTTTCGTCGGTTAATAAAAGTAAACGTAACGGAAGTAAGTATTGAAATATTGATTTACATCTGTTGATAAAAAATACTTTAAAATAAATAAAATTCAGGGGATAAAAGAACAAACACAAGAAACAATTATTGACCTAAGAGTACAATTAATAATTGATATGTGAACATTATTATGATCATTTTCACATTGGATTTAAAACGAGATATAGGTAATTCATATAAAATCATCAAGTGGTTTATTGAAAGTATGCACAATGAAATATGATTGAAGGCATTGTGGGAAAATCAGGAAAATATATTGAATTATTAGAAATATCATATATTGATGAATATGTATCATTCATATCATTTGATGTTAATCAGGTCATGTATTTTTTACCACTCAGTTCGTTGCAACCATTTTTTCATATTAACTTTATGGGACGCAAATGGTTTTAATAACTTGAGATTATTTGGTATAACGTTGTATGACTTTGGACCCAAGAACTCAATAGAACGTTGTCGTATGTTTTTGTCACATTTTGGTACTTGGAATTTCACTTCTCTACTTCTCGTGTGGTGACCATGTTCAATCGGGTCTATTTTAATTTTTTGTTGGTTGATGCTTAGTAATGTTTTGAGACAAAATAGTTGCCTGGGATCAAAAATTTGGCTTTCTTTGTATGGTGCGTCACTCGACTAGGTCAACTCTTTGTTATATATTATTTTGATAATCCACTTCTGCAATATAACAATGTTAACTAGATGGCAGTCATTTATACCTCCCCAACCGAGAATACCATATGAGCGTTGAGACTGAATGAGAGAGTGATATAAATGGTCTTCAAGTGATATATATTCAAGAATTCCCTCAGGTATTTGAATCGTGAAAGAAATCCTCTTAATTTATTACAGATATTATTCGCTTGCATGTCCCAACGTAAGTGCCCATCTATAATAATTCCTTAATATTTCACTGACTCTTCAAGGATTATGGTATCTTGATCAACATTTAGTGCTCCTAGGTTTGGTAAATCATTCGTATATGACGTAAACGGGAGATATTTGTTTTTTTCTATGTTGAGAGTCAGTTTATTGCATCTGAACCAAACTTTTATTTTTTTTAAATCCTATTCAACTTTAGTTTTGTAACCGAACCCACCCCGGTCATATATGATTGGTAAATTTTCTGGTTGACTTTCAAATTTTTTTCAACCTTCCTTTTTTTGTCTTTTTTTTTATTGTGATCATCTAGACAGTCAGCGCCACTTCTCAGGTAGCAAGATCTACAATCCAGCTGCTCTCAGAAGATAGCCTAGTATAGCATTTTTTTTTGTCGGCACACAGCCTTATATAGGTAGACTCTTGAAAGGATAGACCCTCAATTTTCCCACGTTGTGTATAAATATATATTTTTTCTTTAGGGTACAAAGTTCTGTTCAGCTGAAGAGAAATAAAAGACAAAGGGTAAATAAATACATATATTCAAACCAAGAGTTACAACCTCAACTTGTCTGCAAACAATTCAACAATTAAAGTATTTACAATCTTCACAGGACAATATTGAAAGTTTCAAGAGTTCAGCTCATTAGGAAATCGCCTTTGGTTTCGAATTTAATTGGATACAACAATGTAAAGTGTTCCTGAAATGATGAAATTTGGACTAGATGGACAAATGACAGGAATACATCTGTATTTCTAAAATGGTTTAATCCCCAAAATACATTGCCGGTATATTTCGCGGGTATATTCATAGATATGTCATCGCCAATTGAGAGAATGAAGACTATAGTACATTTCCAGTACCCAACCAAGGAGTTGCTAGACTCAATTGGACCTAGTGACCGGTCGGAGATTGTTTTGTGTGCACACATACTAGACAACCCGTTACCATCCTCGGCCACTCATTACAGTACGTTCTATTTAAATGTATAGAGTTTTTATATATGCGTAAAGCCGCTTTGCTTTGCAAAGAGTAACATTGTAGCACTACAAACCTACTCATTTCAAACATTTCTCAATTTAGCTATAGTATAGTGATATCGTGATACGATCGATTGATTTCAACAAATCCGGACAACTATATCTTGGCGATTTCTAGTTTATAATGACGTGATTCCACTTACCAGCTAAACAGATACGTTCCTCAAGTCTATCGTCCAATTTTTCTTTAATTAAGAGACGATTTCAATATCTAATTTCTTCCTAACTTTATTCCTTAAATTCAATGATAAGAGTTTTTCTCTCATATTACTAACATAATGAGAGAGACTGTAATAATTAATTAGTCTTGGACCTTAACCAAATTCCTATAGAATTTTCTCCCGACAACGCGTGTGAATAATACTCTGGTATGTTTAAATTGCCACAACCATGGGTTCGTTCTGACATAAGCCTAGTGACCAGCTTGGAATCGTTCTGTGTGCCCCATAAAACAAACCGTTACTTTCCCGATCACTTTTTAAGTTTAAGGTTTTTGGCAAGTGGTAAAACCGGGATTTATTTATTTATGGCAAGAAGTAACATTGGGTCCAGATAAACATACTCAGTTCCATTATTTCATCGTTGTGCATAAAAGATTTGTAAAACCAAGATTTCACTCGAAGTTACGGTTAGATCCAGACCAATTCAACTAAAGAAAGCTGACTCCATCAATTCTAATTGTACTGATTTGAGAGTGATATGAAACGACTAATTATGTCTTTGTTCTTAGAACTTTCATCTAACTGATATAAACAACAGAACGTACACTTAAGTCTCAAGACATATTTGATTTAAATAGTTACGGACCCGGACTTTCGAAAGGTAAGGGGATTGGTGTCGATGATTCCATCTTGAAAGAGAGGCTCCCTTATTGTGTCGCCAGTACCTAGGAAGAGAAATATATCAGTCTTACGTCAAACTACTAGATGTTCAGGATGTATTTCTGATTAAAACATCAAATAGCTGAAAGAACCAGTCTTCAGTAGATTATTCAGGTAAATATTGATTTCGTCCTAATTTCTTTTGAAATCATACGCAAATTCTATTTGGATACCCTTTTCTTCCGGTTCTTGCCTTTCAGTTGAGATATAACCTTTACTGTAAATCGGTCTGCACCGGATTTATTCCGGAGCAGACGAGTAAAGTGTATAATGAAGTCTGGCTCAACGGGGTTGCTTCCGGAGCAGACGAGTAAAGTGTATAATGAAGTCTGGCTCAACGGGGTTGCTTCCGGAGCAGACGAGTAAAGTGTATAATGAAGTCTGGCTCAACGGGGTTGCTTCCGGAGCAGACGAGTAAAGTGTATAATGAAGTCTGGCTCAACGGGGTTGCTTCCGGAGCAGACGAGTAAAGTGTATAATGAAGTCTGGCTCAACGGGGTTGCTTCCGGAGCAGACGAGTAAAGTGTATAATGAAGTCTGGCTCAACGGGGTTGATTCCGGAGCAGACGAGTGAAGTGTATAATGAGGTCTGGCTCACCTGGGTTTATTCCCGAGCAGACGAGTGAAGTGTAATATGTGAAAACCATATGTATATATAAAATGTGTAAACAATAACATGTGAAATAATTCCCATTGATCAATATCATATTTGAATAATGAAACATCAGTGAAATCAATATGTATACCTTTCTGTGTGTATTCTGTCAAATAAATTATTTATACTAATATCATCATTATTATCTAAAGACAGAAGTAGTAACCGAATATTAGTAAAGCAATATACCTGTATCGGTATAAACCATAACCTGGGAAATTTATTAAACATACCCAACCATTATTCTTACCTAAAGGAAAAAATAATCATAGAATACTAGTAAAATCAATTTGCATATATCATATGTGCAAACAATTTTCTGTAAAATAAATCAATAATACCAATCTCATCATTTATCTGAATAAACGATGAAGAACCACTCGTTGAAACATGCCTATTGAAAAACTCGCCGTGAAATTACAGCTTACAGCCGGCCGCTCCTTTCGAACTACTTTGGCAGTCAGCTGTCACAATCCATAATCATGTTCGACTCGTACATAACAATACAGTTTCAGTAAAAATGGATACAAAAATGATTCAAGTCACCTTACCTAAATATAATTCCATAACAGGTGATGTTGTCAGGACTAGGACTCAAGCTGGACTGTTTTTTGATCGATCTTGTGCTTGCTTTTATAGGAAAAGGATCGTATCCAGGGAGACGGATTTTGTTTCTAAGAATTCCCAATTGTCCGACTAAAACTTGCCAATATTCGAATTTTCCGAATGGTTTTGCAATCTGAAACTTGCATAAAAGTGATCTAAGATATCTTTTATACAATTAGAACCAGGTTTCCCTTCTGAATAAATACGGCATCTACCAAATTTCAGCCATAAACTTTGGTCTTTGACGTCTTTTTTGATATACGAAGCTTCAGGACATTTTCCACTTTTAAACTCTAATTTCAGCGCTCAAGCTCGGTAAGGTGGGTAAAAAGCATATCAGCTTGACGACAAAAGTGTATTCTTTCATTTGATATATTTGACTAGTAAAGAAATATTATAGGAAGATGACAGGGTATCGTGAAAGTTGAAGTGTCATCCCTACATGTTCATAATATTTCCTAGATTTGGTTTTTTTAACTCTAAAGTTACTATTCTTTCTCTCAGCTTTATCAAGAAACTATATCCTTTCATTTGAGGTGTGAATTACATAGAGATACATTATTGAAAGATTGCAGGGTAACGTAGGAGTTGAAGGTAACTCCTACCTGCTTATAACGTTCCAAGATTCGTTCTTCCTACCTGTAAAGTTACTACTATTTTGATCAGCTTGATTAATAAAGTGTATTCTACGATTTAGGAAGTCATTTTAGCAGAGAAATATTATTGGAACAATACAGGGTATCGTTGAGTTGAGTATCCTCATCTCTATAATGTCCCCAGATTTGTCCTTGAAATGTTGTTTTTTTTTTCTAGATTCAGTAGTGCTGCGATTGGATAATGATCAGTTATTGTCTACTTAAAAATGGATGGTTTGAAACTTCCTGAGATTCTCATATTGCTTTTGATATGGAAATGATCTGAGCAAGTTTTACTTCTAGGTCTCGTATATTGATTGATGAAGGAGACGAAATAAAGGAGCTCAGAATGCTTTTATATTCCTCGCTATAACTAAATCTTGCAGAAGGTCAATATTGATGTCACCCGTTATAATATGTTATTTTTTTATTACTTCGGTATTTGCAAATTCCTCATTGAACGCTTAGGACATGTACTGGGGATCTATAAATTACATTAGAGTAGTTTCAGTTTTAAATCCCAATATAGTCAGCTAAACAGCTTTCGTACTACCTATGTCAACCAATATGTAGTTGTATGTAATATGATTTTTTATATAAATAATAATTCCATAATTTGTTGAAGTTGCTCCCGTTATAAATTGTGTTGTATTCATCAATTTTGATAAATTCAGATCTGTATCATATATGTTTCGAAAGGGCTATGATATCAAATCGTTTGCTAACTGACCCAAAAAAACTGTTAGTTCGTCGAATTTTTCTGGATACTTCAAATATTCATGTGTAGTATGCTTACATTGTGGTTTAGATTTCTCAATATTTTATTGTTATCTTGAATATTTTCAACGAATTCAGTTTTCTTGTGCTCGTTTTCATATTCATCAATATTTGGGTCCATATTTCCTTATAACAGTACAGTGCATAAACATATTAAAAAGACATATAAAGCAAGAAATTACTTGTTAGAGCCGGTACTTCTGGTTCTCTCCTTCATGAATACGCTTGCAGCTTTCATACTTATGGTTTCCTTGGGGTCGTTTATTTTGGGAGTGTTTGCATTCAGTTTTTTCTTTGGTTCTCTGGAAATTTGTGGAGGTTGTGATAAATCTTCTATTTCTTCTTGCAATTCGATTTCTTTTTCTAGATTTCTATGTTTGGTGTTGGTGGGACGCTTTTTGCGGTGTATTCTTCCGAATCGTGATTTTTGTAGTCTTCGATCTTTGTTGTTGGCATACAATTTGTTTCCCTTTATAAATGGTGATCTAAGGGATTTGTCGTGCACTATTTAAAATCTTTCAAAATTTTTTGTTCGCTTTTCTGTTTGAAGGTTAGGTCGTGTGAAATTGCAATACCCGTGCCTTTCAATTTTCTGCTCTGTTTCAAGATTTCTCCTTTTTTTAAGATAAGATACAAATTCAATTTTAACAGGGGGTTTTTCAGATTTATTGAGGCGGTATAAATTATTCAGAATGTTGAAATAAATAAAAATTCAAACTGAAAAAAAGGAAATAATATTTTTTCAGATCGTCGAACTCTAATCGACGAAAATATTCACGAAGTCACTTTTCGATGCGTCGCTTGTGTAAAGCAAGGGGGTAAACATTGCTCACTGAGGGACACTAGATAAAATGTATTTTTTGTTAGAAGATATCTTTCAACTATGAATTAATTATGTAACGTTTTGCAAAGCATTTACTTCACCAAGCTCAAAGGCAGATGGGAATCGTGGAGTTTATGTATTTAACCCCAGTTTATAGATATAAGCGCACTTGTTGTTATCCAGCTTTCAGACGGCATTTGCCACCAGCCTCAGGACAGGAAAGTTCAGTGTTATGAGCCCTCCTAAAACCAAACTTTGGTTTGGTGGGATATTCATGTCTTGTTCTTCCTTTTCTAGTCTGTGTAGTACAAATTCCTCGGCTATTTAACTGAACTACAAAGCGATCGCTTGATAGTTCTGAGGGACAGACGGTTTCTGTTCCGTTTCATCTTCGAGAGAATTCCTGAAGGCGCAGAGAGCTGTTATCTCTTGTAATTGGAGATTCGATCAATCCCATTCGCTTTTTAAGGAATGTTACTAAATAAGCTGTACGGTCTTTCTCCAAAGAATTTTGCGAATCTGGTTCCACAGTGCCTCGATCATCTTCTGTAGCTTCATCAGATTTATGCTCTGGGGAGTAGAGGCGGCATACTCCGTTCTCACAATTCATTGAAGCCAATCTGTTTGTTTTCCATAATTTTTTAAATATCCTACATTTTTTTGGAATGTTTTATGATTACTTAATTTCTAAATGGTACGTTTGATCTCCCTGTTGGTTGGCACGGGCTCTGTCTCCAGGGAATCTGTAACTTTGATAAGCTCTATTGCATTTTTTCATTACATTTTTCATTCCTCAACGAAAATGTATGAATTTCTGAGCGGGCCCTGTTTCCTGACAGTCTCAATTTACAAATTTGAAAAATTTAAGTAAGCATACAGACATACAAAGTTTTTATTGTCATGATTCGTTTGATTATCAATCAGTATTATGGAAGTTTCGTGGAAAGGTTCTGCGATTATAAACGAGATTAATCGTATGAAGAAGACATTTTGTGGCAGCATTTTGAGACAATATTCCTTTATTAGTAGTATATGTTTTCTGGTTTCTTGAATATATACGTCCTGGCAATATAAACTGAGACCTGGAAAACCTGCTGTAGCTGTTTGCTGAAAATATCATTGCTATGAGAAAGCTAATTGAAGATAATCGTCATATCGATCATAGAAAGGTTCAAGAAGAATTTGGCAATAGATCAATTGCACTAAAAAAAATGTCATAATTGGTAAAATGTTTCGACAATTTCTAGTGTTTTCTCTGTTTTGAGAAGTTATTTCAAAAAAAGAAGGAGTGAATAAAGTTCCGTAGGTTTTTTTTGTAACGTAACAATTTTTTTTTCTCATAACATCTTCCGTATTCTCAAATATCACTTTCTATTTGTCCCTATGAGGAATGAGAATAGACAAGTGCCTGTCAACCTTGATATCATTGAAACGCAAATTAAAATTACTTGAATTATTTTCATATAAAGTTACATAGCAATGAACCTGTAGCACAGAACACCTAACCTCCAAAACATAATTTCTTTGCACTTGGCTTGTTTCTAATCAATCTCATTTCCTTTATTGCGCGGCGTCAGGTATTGCCTTGTTGAGTGTTTGACATTTGTGAATCCATTAATAGCCGATGAATTTCCAGAAATCAATAGAAAATTAAATTTACCACGGAGAAATGACATTGTACAAGCAAAGCATCAAGTTGAAGTCACGGAAATTGTACCTGAAAAGACCAAAGGGACGTTCCATCGTAGGTTACTGTTCTGAGCCTGTAGGTTGCATAACCCATGCTATATCGAAATTTGGATTACATGGAACTCTTAATATTGCTTCCTGATACATCCTTAAAGACGGTATGCAGTTGTTGCATACCAACGTATCGCATCTCCGTACCGTACCATTAAAGTTCACGCCGAGCAAATGTGTACGCTTAGACCTATCAATAGAGATTTTTTCGTGACAAAAATGCTACCAGGAATCCGACTGCGCCATCATACAGAAAACGGTCCGTAGTTATCCTGTTATGTTTCCTACTCGCAAGTATCATTGTTAAATTTGTTATATACATTTAAATGAAAAAAATCTGATTTTTCTTTGTTTTTTTCTTATAACATGAGAACTAGTGATTGATCTGTACTTTGTGTGTGAAGAATTGAGGTGCTGTCGGATCCTTAGTTTTGGCATAATTGCAATCTGAATTTTTAACGCACTTTATTGCAGCAGACCTGGATGCTCCATAAATGGTCCGATTTCAATTTTTCTAAAAGATTTTGAGAGAAGAAGTATAGTACTACTTAACGTCCATTCTCATTTTGCGTTTGAATGCTGCAGAATAGGTGAGAAATACTTGCAAACATGACCGAAAACCGGCGAGTGCACGAAAGCGGCTCAGGAGAGGTGGTAGAGCATAGCTGATATAACGTCAAATGATCTTCGTTTTTCATGATGAGGATGGTATGTATTCATTAAAAGAAATATTAGTTTCATATCACTCCATTCGTCTACGAAACACTTGATTTCAATTAGTTATAAATGATTATAATTTATTTATATGGTACAGTGTAGATATAACAATTTCACCTCAATCACAGCCTTCCTTGTTGAGACGGATCGGATTTTCTTGCTATACGGTTTACGCAGATCTATGAAGAGTTTGTACTAAAACAAGTCCAAGAAAATAAGATCTAAATGTTTTGGGGAGGTATTGGAATATTGCTTTCCATTTTTTGAGTTACGCCCAGCTTATGTCATTATTATTACACACGTTTTGTTTTTTTTTATATAATTTTAACTTGTGTACCATAGTCCATAATGAAATACGTATTTATTATATATGTATTTTGGGTAGGTGTGGAGAGAAAATATGTTTGGCTCACATCTAAGGCGTGATTTTAGAAATTATTCCCAATTATCGGGTGCATGCCAGCAAAACTGCGAGCATTACCTAACAATATAATATATATATATATATATATATATAATATATATATATATATATATATATATATATATATATATATATATTTGAATTAATTAAGCCCTTTCATTTGATACCCAACACGGCATCATTTATTTTCAGTTCATGACTTTATGTCCTCTAGAGGTCGCCAAATTCAATTTAATGTAACGTCTTATAGCCTATAACCAGCGGACTATCAAGACGCTTCCAACCATACCTCATTTGTCAAATTATGATAAGTTCAGAGGTAATGAGGGAACAGATGAACATACATACATTCATACCCTCCTTTTTGCTTCGCCGTAGTCGGCTAAAAAATATCGGTTGAAATACCACCATATGCGTTGAAATGGTTGTGGAACAGTGCTTTGGTGGAGAAAATATCCATAATCCTTTGAGAAAAAATAATATGCCAAATGAAAGTGTTTTTTCTTAAGTTCTGGCAGATATCACCCTGTACATTCATATGACTTGGCTTATGAACATTTGAGGTGCCCTGAAAAATAAATCTGATGTTGTTTTCCAAATTGAATCAAATCCCAGTATGACTTGAAAAATTTCGATTTTATATTTCATCATGGAAAATTTTTTGCCTATTCAAGAAGTGGATGATTTTGAGTTTTTAGAAAATGTCAGTTATCTGTTCCATGAAAACCCAATAAAAAATATATTGGGGGTAGTGGAGTATAAATCTAAATGTTCGTGTATGGTATCCTGTACAATATTGCCAATCGTAATTTCGCAATTGAAGAGGAATACTGGAGTTTTGAAAAATACATCTGGATCTCTTTTTTTTTAGTTCATTTGGTTTCATTTTCACCTACCATCTAATCGAAACTGGAACGAGTTGTTAGTCTAGGATAAAACAGTTAAAGGGTAACTGCTATAAACTGTTCAAAAGTTGATGATGTGAGGATAACTTCACTTCACTTTTCTATCAGCAAGAGGACTGCACATTTTGATTTAAACATTCATATTTTAAAAGTATTCATTTTCACTATGTTGTTACATAATTTCTGAAGGTTCTTCCAAAAGATATATCAAGAAGGAAAATGAAAGTAGCCGGATAATTGTTAATACACGTAAACTTTGTTTTTTTTTCAAATATCTTTATCTCAGCGGCATTTATATATCATAACAAAGCGCGATTTACTCAGGGTTACATGCTCTACAATAGTGCCTATTGCGGCGTAGCTGTAATCTGCACCTGTAAGATTGTACGGGTCACTAAATCTGATTTTTGTAGAAAATTCTAATTTTTTTGACGTTACTTCATAAATGACAGGAATTATGGAAAAAATTAAATAACAAACTTTCAGGTAATTCAATTTTCTACAAATGAAGTCCTATAAACCGAATCGCTAAGATTGATATTTCTCGAGATATAAAGCGTTAACTGCCGTAATATGAAAAGTTTGGTTCGATAATTCTCAAGGCTCCTCGTATATTAAGTGTTTTTCACTATATTTTCACCAAGAATAACTTTTTGTCGAAAAACCCCTAATAAATAAGTTTTCCATATGGTGCATACCTTGAGGATGACACTGTATATATATATATATATATATATATATATATATATATATTTGCAAGGTTTTTTCCTAAATTATCAATATAAAATGATGGATTCTGAGAAAACAATGAATTTCATTCGACCCGCTTTTCAATCCAAATCTCGGAAACTATGAAACTTACCTTCTACTAGGAACATAATTTATTGAATTTTGTTGTCACTGTCAAGTTGAACAACCAACTTTCTGTTGACATGATCATTCAATTTCAAAATGCCCGGGTATTGTTCTGAATATTTCCATGAGGTTCGTTGTGATTGTCAGTACCCTTTTTTTGTCTCTTAATTATCTCTCGGAGTCCAAAATAGAATAATGGAGGTCCCAATGTATGGAAAGTAAGTCATACATATCCCGTGCAGACAAACAACATTTCTGTGGCGGGACATTTTAAAGTGAATACTGGTGCTTACTGCAGCTCTTGCGAGCGGGGATACGACGCCATTGCCTGGGCCGGACTCGTGGATGAATGGTCAATTCAGATTCCTCTTCGTCCAATATCGAAAACAATTCTTTACCCTGAATCGAACCGCGTCCCATCAGGAACGCTAGCATTGATGTCCATCACCTATTCTGAAAACCACATCACCTTCCTTTCTACCAAAAAAAAGTACAAGATGACCTTATCGACTGTACAGATGGTTAATAATGGGGAAGGGGGACCTTTGTACCATTTAAAGGCCAATGGCACCGGTTTGAATTGCGCTGAGATAAAACTATATTTTTCAAAAATGTTTAAGATTTACGGACCTGTCATTACTAAGAACGTTATTTTATTCAGATGGAAAAAAAATGTCGAAAAAAGGGGGATTCGGGAGGGCCCCATGCGGTGATGTCCAATAGGCATAGCATTGGAAAAAGTTTGAATGGGAGATCCCGGGAGTGTTCACGAGAGTCGATAAATATTTGGACTTTATCCAGAGGACCGTGAACAGTGCTTGGTGAAGGAGGATTCTGTGAAGGTTTGTGTTTGTCGGATTATTTTTGGGTTTTTATATAATGATTGTAAATTTGGAAATTGGGGAAATCTTTTTTTTTGTTACACCAAAAAAAGATAAAAAAAGTCCAATATATCGGTAGTTCATCAAGCCAGCCCTGATTTTGTAGTTGGAAGAACTGAGATCGAGTTGAACGGCACTCCGGTCAGCAGCTCGTGAAAATTTGGCTGTATGAAAGTTTTTCAAGGTTGAATTTATGATTCCTGAAAATTTTTTAAAGTTATTGGCTCGTTAATCGTATAATTTAATCTTTTGGAAGGTTAGGACTGGTGGGTGGAAAGTATTCGAGGATATAATTAAGAAACATATTGAATATTTTCAATTTTATTCAAGAAAGTTAAAAAATGTAGGAGATTTGCGGGTTTGCCTCCCCCACCACCCCATATCCGGGACCTTAAAATTTGAGGTTAATGTGTTGTTTGACCTTGAGATTTGACTTGAGTTTGTCATTGAGTTTTGATTTGGGTTTGGTCGACTTTGAGATTCGCTTACCTTTAATTGTTGAATTCATAACATTAAGTTTTGGCTTTGAGATTTGACCTTGGTTTTGATGGGATTGTTTCCAACCAAGATTTATCCGATGTTTGTTTACCTGACTAAAGTTGTGGTGTAGGCATACATATTCTGTGTGATCTGACCTTCAAGAATTTAACCTTCCAAGCAGGGGGGCATTCATCCTGAAAAGAGGAGGAATGCAAATTGATGAGTGTGTTGATGCTCAATGTGTAATATTCCAGTCCCATCTACGGAAATGGAGT